>SJYQ01002609.1:261024-278831 GCA_006410935.1 Redunca redunca | reverse complement strand
CATCTAGAATATCATAATCTGAAGACTCATGGTCTGAGGTTTCACTCAAAAAAGAAATTTCATCAACATCATTAAAGTCTAAAGCACTACTGTCTCTTTCCATTCATCTTTTGATTCATCTTTTAATAATTGTGAAATATCTTCCCTTATTTTCATTTTTTAAGTCTTTTTCAGGATAGTTAGGAATCAAAGATGAAAAATTAACCAATTCCTATGATAATTAAATAGCCAAAGGTTTAGGATATGGGAAAAATAATACCACTATATCCCATAATATAACTAAGATTTATAAAAGGGCCCAGTGGACCCATCATCATCATCATGTTGATGATACTTGTGTCAATTATTGATAAAACAAAATATATTTATATTTTAAAAATTGAATGAAGATGGTAAATGGTAATGATTAGTTTTTTCTGGTATGTTGAGGGTAAGCAGTTCATAGACTTTGATATAATATTGTACTCCCAAAAATTTGTCCTAGGAAAATATTTCAACATGATGAATTCTACCCTAATTAAATAAACAAGTTAATGTTCTCTTTGTCCTTTGGGAAACTTCTAAGAATAACATTTATAATATATCAAGACTTACAAAGAGTTTCAGAAAATCAAAAATTAGATCCAATGGGCTCTATGGTATGTAGGGTGGACAGTTTTTTTCTGCATGTCCATTTTCTAGTTAAAACAATTTTTAGGAAAAGAAATAGAAATCACTAAAAGCCACTGGGCATCTATTGCTATATTCAAGGCATGATACTATTATTTAATTTAGAAAGAAGGGCTTCCCTGATGGTAAAGAATCCACCTGTAATGCAGGAGACACAAGAAATGCAGGTTTAATCCCTGGGTCAGGAAGATCCTCTCGAAGAGAAAATGGCTACCCACTCCAGTATTCCTGTCTAGAGAATCCCATGGATAGAGGAGCCTGGTGGGCTACAGTCCAAAGGGTCCCGAAGAGTCAGACACAACTGAGCAAATGAGCACGCACACAGCAATTTACAAAGTAGGTCCAAAAGAGGGGAATTTTAATTCCCGTATTAGAGGAAGTATTTGAACCTACCTCTATTTTATTTCTATTTATTTTATTTTACTCTATTTTTATTTATTTATTTTATGGCTCAAGCTTTTACATGTGAGTTAGTTGTCATAAATTGTAATCATATAAATAGGCTTCCACTCAACCCGCTGTTATAAACCATAAGAGGAGACAATATGAGATAAGTAGAAAAGGAATCTAGAAAAGAAATAGTTGCCTGCAAGTGGTCTCTGAAAGAGTAGAAATTATGCTATTTTTACATATTTGAGAATACAAAGAAACAAATGCCAGCATATCCCTTGGAAATATTTTTTTTTCTTTGAAAGAATATGGATTTATATTTTCCTGAGGTTTTAAATCAGAACAAGGCACTGGTTTTCTTACCCCACGGTTTGCAATTATGAGAAATAATGCTACTGCCACATAACACGATGCCTGTTGTTCTTAGTCAACTTGGTGACAATGCTGCTCTCCACAGGTCACACATCCAAGGGACACATCAACAGCAGTTGCCTGGTTTCACAGACCTTCCTCCAACTCACACTGTTCTAGAACAGAACAATGATTGCTAATAAATTTAAAGCCACGATGACTCAATCACTGGGCAAGGCAAGGTTTTAATCCTCTGAAATCAGGAAACACAAGTTATCACAATGCCTTAAGTTTCTTCAGCAATTTGCTTTTAAAAACCTTTATCCCTAATTCAGTTTTCCAGCTAATGAAAGCTTTAACCATTTATCTTCACGGACACAGGAAAAAAATGTTTCTTCTGTCTCCAACCCATCCTGTGTTACTCTCTTCACTGGGGTCTACTTCCTGACTGGAGGTTAGCAACATTTTTAGGAAAGTATTCAATAGTCCTCAACAAAATGCGGAGGCAGGGGTAGTATACAACTGTGGAAGTAGTATTTCCATACCACCTCTGCCCACTAATTTCCCTCAATCCTCAAGTTTCCAATAACTCAGCCCCTGGTTGAAGACTACAGTTGGGCTTCCTAGGCGGCACTAGTGGTAAAGAACCAGCCTGTCAATGCAGAGGACATATGGGTTCGATTCCTGGGTCAGGACAACCCCCTGGAGGAGGGTATGGCAATCCACTCCAGTATTCTTGCCTGGAGAATCCCATGGACAGAGGAGCCTGGCGGGCTACAGTCCATAGCGTCACACAGAGTCGGACACAACTGAAGGGATTTAGCGCACACACACACACATACATGATAATTGGGGATTGTGAACAATTAAGTTTGTAGGGTAATATGTTTAAATATAGTCTCTTGACAAGCAATTAGGAAGTCTACGGGATCCACTTAGCTGATAAATGTGGGAAGAACACAGAAGGTTTACCATATAGAATACATACAGGGCATGGTCCCACTCATGATTCCCACTCTGTGTGGGGAAATCACTTTCTCACCTCCTTGATACTGAGCTTGGTAACATGACTTGTTTTGATCATTGGAATCTGAGTAGAAATGACAATTTAGCTATTTAAAGCAGAGGCTACAGTTAAGATAAAATTTGTCTGCCCTTTTGCTTCTTCATGAGAAAGCTATGCCCAGTAGTAACTGGTCCCAAAATGAAAACACAGTGTGGAGTGGCTTGGACCTAAGAGGAAAAATAAATGTTTGTTATTAAAAGTCTTTGAACGTTGTTAGTTAGGGCTGATTATTGTATATACCTGACTAATGAGCATAGTATTTCAATAATTACTTTCCATCTTCATTCCCCTCATTCTGCCTGCAGGTACATTAATTACTTTAGGCAAAACAATGTCAGTTAAGCATGCAAGCTCTGAAATTCCATAGACCTTCAGTAAGCTAACTTCTGCAAATACAGTCAATTGTGAAACCTGCATAACAACAGTACCTAGTTCATACTGTTAAGACTAAGATAAGAGATAAAAAGTCCACAAGATAAGAGATAAAGTACTATGCTCATTATACAGAACCATTCACTAAATGTTAGCTATGATTTTACCATTTTTTCATTATTTACTCTTCATTATTGACACTCTATCATGCCACAAGCTGCCATTAAAGACCCAGGTAAGAAACATCTTTCCAATGGCCAGTCTCCCATGTTAGTGTAGTGAAAATGCTTTCATAAAAATGCGTATCATTTCATTAAAAATGCAACAGCAAAATATAAATCATGATAAGTTCATGTTTTAAAACCGTGATGCTGAGAATAAATGACTTTTTCATGTAGCTGAATAGGAATTCTTTCACACTGAAATTATTTTAAATCCTTTTGCTGGAAATATTTCCAAATTCCATGCCAATTTGCCTTTCTTCTGTATATAAATTTCAAGTTTTAAGTATTTTCCATGAACCTATATTTGTTTATTTTTTAATAATTATAACACTTGGCATTTTTAATATAAATTTGAGGTATCCATACTGATTATAGGATAAACACTACAACTTACATTTCTCAATATAATCTGTATAGCATCTTCTCCTTTGCTTAGTTTAAATAAAGGTAGAGTGCAGCAAGTATAGTTGCTTGGCTTTAGCCAGATGACCACTGTCCTACCTCAATCAGATTAGCAAATCCAAGGATTAACCAGTTTTCCTTGAAGTTATTTTATACTCTTCATAAGATCATAGTTTGTTTACCAGTATTTTTGATACTATAGCATTATTCAAAGTATTTTCTCCTAATTCATAATTAGTAACCACTTCAACTGCTTTGACATGTTCAACTCAGTCTATCATTTCTATAAATGTCTAACTATACCAAGTGACCAAATACGTATCTGATTTTGAGACAACACTCTTTGATGGGAAAATAACACCATCTTGTGAAAACTTCAGATATTCAATCTCAAGTCTATCCATCCCAATTATGTTTTTTACTCATAATTCATTCATGTACTAAATCTTTCCAAATAGGAAAGACATACATCAAGGCTATATATTGTCACTCTGCTTATTTAACTTATATGCAGAGTACATCATGAGAAATGCTGGGCTAGAGGAAGCACAAGCTGGAATCAAGATTGCTGGGAGAAATATCAATAACCTCAGATATACAGATGACACAACCCTTATGGCAGAAAGTGAAGAGGAACTAAAAAGCCTCTTGAAGAAAGTGGAGAATGAAAAAGTTGGCTTAAAGCTCAATATTCAGAAAACTAAGATCATGGCATCCAGTCCTGTCACTACATGGCAAATAGATAGGGAAACAGTGGCTAACTTTATTTTGGGGGGCTCTAAAATCACTGCAGATGGTGACTGCAGCCATGAAATTAAAAGATGCTTACTCCTTGGAAGGAAAGTTATGACCAACCTAGATAGCATATTAAAAAACAGAGACATCACTTTGTTAACAAAGGTTGGTCTAGTCAAGGCTATGGTTTTTCCAGTAGTCATGTATGGATGTGAGAGTTGGACTGTGAAGAAAGCTGAGCACTGAAGAATTGATGCTTCTGAACTGTGGTGTTGGAGAAGACTCTTGGGAGTCCCTTGGACTGCAAGGAGATCCAACCAGTCCATCCTAAAGGAGATCAGTCCTGGGTGTTCACTGGAAGGCCTGATGTTGAAGCTCAAACTCCGATACTTTGGCCCCCTGATGAGAACAGCTGACTCGTTTGAAAAGTCCCTGATGCTGGGAAAGATTGAGGGCAGGAGGATAAGGGGACGACAGAGAATGAGATGGCTGGATGGCATCACTGACTCGATGGACATGAGTTTGGGTAAACTCCAGGAGTAGGTAGGCGATGGACAGGGAGGCCTGGCGTGCTGCGATTCATGGGGTCGCAAAGAGTCGGACATGACTGAGTGACTGAACTGAACTGAACTAAATCTTTACCAAGAACCCACAATGCATTATTTTGGGAACCCGAGAGAAAGATGTAAAGCAAGACAGCCTCACAGAGTTTAAGAGGCAACAGATAATGTGCAAGTAAATAAATGAATAAATGTAGTGTGATGCAGAGACTTAAGACAGAATGATGTGAGAGCGGGCAGTCAGATTAAGCTGGATGACTGGGAAAACACCTCTCTCAGGAGGTGGGATTTATGGTGAGCTGCAAGTGACAAGAAGCAGCCATCCAGTGGAACTAGAGAGCTTTACAATTCCTGGCTTAAATGTGAATTAGAGCCTTTGATTCATCTTGACAATTCTCTTTAAAATTGTGTAATTGATTCTTAATTTATTTTCAGAGACATCGGGTATCAGACTTTGGGGTGGTGAATAAACAAGATTTTACTGAAATATATATATGTCTATATGTATGTATGTCGAATATATATATATTTAGCCCTCTCTACCTTGAAAATTTGATATAAGTTTTATGTCCCATCAACAAAATCACATGCCTGTAACTCTCAAGGGGATGGAGAAATGATAGATTTTAAACATACCTGTTTATTAATCATTATCTATTCTTTATTTAAATCCCTGTATTTGGCTCTTGGATTAAAATAATATAAAATTGCTTCTGTTGTCAGGCCAAAATAAGATCCCCAGATAATATGTGATTACTTTCTCAGACAAATTCTTTATTAGCTGTCTTTAGAAGTTGAAATGATTACCTTGTGTATAAACAGCACTTTCTCTGAAGGGTTTAGTTGTCCATTCAGACTTTTATTTTTAATTACTTTAAACCCACATAACCCTCAACATCCTTAGTGATGCAGAGGGAAGACAACCTTATCCCTACAATGCTAATTAGTAAACTGAGGCACTTGGCAATTAAATTACTTATTCTTGATTACCCTGTAGTCTGTATTTTCATGGTTTCATAGTGTCAGGATAAAAAGTAATCACTTTAGCTAGTTATCTTCCTGATGACAAGAGGTTGGCTATTTGAGAAACATATAGATGTTTATTTTTCATTCACTAAGTAAGCATTAATTGTGCCCCTCCTTATTTCCAAAGACAGTGCTTGGCATTGAGTGCACTGTAAATGAATCAAATGTGGTCTCTTTAGACAATTTTTAATCTAATTTTAGAAAATATAAAACCTAATCACACCCATGGATAGCCATCTAACTGTTATGGATTAACATTTAATTTGGACATATGATGATTGCTCAATCAATACTTGCTACCTGATAATGTTTTACTGTGTAGATGTAATCTTAATATCAAAATCACATATAAGATACAGCTTTGCTTACAACTGTTATATGGAGGAAGGTGTTGTTCTATTGTTGTAGTACAGGCAACTAAAAAAAATCACACTTCAGAAACAAAAGGATGCATTTAAATGTCCTGTTATGTCTCTTACCATCGATCCCCTCCTCTCCATCCCCTCCTCTCCATCCCCACTGCTACAACCTTGGCCTAGAAACTTAGAGCCTCCTGTCTGGATTATCACAAAGTCTCCTCAAGGCCTTCCTGACCTCCCAAGTTGCCTCAGCTAAAATCCCTTTTCATTTTAAGTCTTCTTATGTTATCTTTGTGCATGTAATTTTTAATGGTTTTTTGTTTTCTACTGGATAGAGTTCAGACTTCTCAGATTCCCAGAGAAGTTCTTCCGTGAAATTAAGCATCAGTGCCTCCTGACTCATCCGCGCCGCCTCCTCTCAGGTCCTGCGGTGTGCAGGTGTGCACTCTCTTTCTCAGGTGCCTGCCTTGGCAAGTGCTCCATCTGCTTGGAATGCCTTCCTCTTCACCCCAAACAGCACACAGGTATTCATACTGACTTCATTCTACACAGCTTTTTCTGAATCTTATTTCCCTATTCTAATAAAAACAAATTGCCTCAATGTATGACAAAACCAATACAGTATTGTAAAGTAAAATAAAGTAAAAATAAAAATTAAAAAAAAAATTCCCTCTTTAATGATCCCTTATAACAGTTCATTTAGACTTAAAAATCATAATGCCCAGATTCCAATATATTTTCAGAAACATATATGTACACAGGGATATCTCTCCTTGGTTGAACATAATCTATTGAAGTTTAGAATCTTTTTTTCCAAACGGGTAAATTGGCATTCAAAGAAAATCTTTGAAGAATAAATGATTATTTAAAAGGCAGCAAATAGGTGCTGTAAGGAACAAAACTGTGTATGCTAGGTGGTGGCTGCTTTTTCTCCAACTTTGCAGATGTAGGTCTGCCAACATTCTCTCTAAGGCATTAGCATCATCAGCTTCCAGAAAAAGGCTAGGTTCTGGACGAACTCATACTTTACATTTAAGAGTCTCCGTCCATCACCACTAACAAGTATCTAAACTTGAGCAAATTATTTATTTCTAAACTTCAGTCTTCTTATCAATAAAATGGAAATAACAGGACACATCTTATAAAGCTACTGTAAGGATTAACTGAGAATATACACACAGCGCTTAGAACAGGGTCTGGTCCATAGTAAGTGCTCAGGAAAGACAGCTGTTTGATAGTTAGGGCTCTTTTTTAACAACCGAGAGATCCAAGATAAGCCAACTGACAATAACAACAACACAAGTGACTGACTGGTTCCTGTAACTAGGAAGTATAAAGTGCCTAAAAGGTCACCATAAATCATTAATTCACTTTGACTTTCTGAATCAATTTCTCTCTCCCAACTCCTCTTCCATCCTTCCCTCTTTAGTTTATTCCTACCCACATTGTTTCACTTTTTTTCCAAGTGTGTAAGGCCAACATCAGCCCCATTGCTCCACGCTTGTATCATTCAGCTTTGGCAAACTTAGCAAAACACGAGGCAAGAAAAATTCTTTCTTAGCCTCAATTTGTACAATCTCTGTGAGGCTGGATGGTCAGTGGGATAGCCTTCCCAGGTAACTCTAGTGGTAAATAACCCAGTTGTCAATGCAAGAGCTTTAAGAGATGTGGGTTTGATCCCTGGGCCGGAAAGATCTCCTGGAGGAGGAAATGGCAACTCACTCCAATATCTGTGCCTGCAGAATCCAATTCCATGGACAGAGGAGTCTGGTGAGTTACAGAAAGTAATCTCACAGAGTCACAGAAAGTTGGACACAACCGAAGACACTTAGTATGTGCACACGCAACCCCCAAGATGATGGTGTTTGGAGATGGAGACTTTGAGATGTGATGAATTCATGAGGGCATGATTATGAACACTAGGTGTAAATGAGTATTTTACACAGAAAATGAAGTTATGTCTTCGTTATTGTGAATTTAGTTATTAAAATGCCAAGAATATAATATAGATCACTTAAACCAAAAAATGTTTATATGCAGTATGAATCTTAGGACAATCATAGCAACAATGTATCAAATGGTATCTTGTAATTTGTTCATTGACAACCCATTAGACAAAGAAAATTTTAAATTGACTTAACCAAACAATATTTTTGAAATCTTATGATTAATCAACAAATAATGATGAAATGTTAGGGGAAATGTCAATTTATCCCAATTACAGGCTAATTTTGGAACAGAAGAGGACATTTCATCTTTATACTGTCAACAGAAAAAACTCTGATATATCATAAGGAATGATTCTCTATGGACTCATTAAATTTAGTGCCAGTTTTACAAAAGAAAGTTTTTGCTCTGCTTCCTCGTGGCAATGGAAAACTGCTAATCTCTGACGTGAAGATTCCCAGGCTTGACTGCTAGGACTGGACATCTGCCTTTCATGCTCTAACCTATATGTTAAGTTTTGGCACGAGTTTGAGCAATATGAGAGCTCAGTGCCAGTGCCATGTAAAGACAGTTCAGGAAAGGCCCTGACTGAAGATACATGTTTAAATTATATTTAAATTATATTTAAAACCTAATTAAACTGGAAATACTAGTGAAATTATAAAATTGAAGTATTTCAGAATGAAACACATTTTTCAAAATAAAAGCTATGAAGTAAAACTTTTATCACAAATGATGCTGTTAATTATTTAGCTTCTTATAGTACTCACATAACAGAAACTGACACATCCATGTTGTTTAGTCTCTAAGTGACGTCTGACTCTTTTCGCAACCTCAGGTACTGTAGACCACCAGGCTCCTCTGTCCACAGGATTTTGCGGGCAAGAATATTGGAGCTGGTTGCAATTTCCTCCTCCAAGCAAATTGTATTTTTCAAAGTAAAAACCAGAAAACAATTTGTAAAATATCTAAAAGTGCTCAAGGCACTTTAGAAAATAAAAAAAATACACTTTTCAAAAATCAGTTCACTTCTCTTCCTCAGTTAAGGAATTCAGATTCAGTGTGGCTTGAGAACAATAGTCCTTGTAAAAGTATAATTAACTCCTAAATTAAGGCTCGCTCTTGTTGGGCCCTACATGGGAAACCTTGAAAAAGAAAAAGCATAGCATTGCGGACGGAAACTAAGATGGCGCCTGGTGGAAGAGATGGGGGCGTAGTCTATGTTGTCTGTCAAAACTTCTGATTGGCTCTCTTGATTTCTGTGCACGTAGACAGCGCGTGATCACCATAGACTCCCGTTATAATGATGGCACAGGACGATTTGACCTTTAACGTGATTGGTGTAACTATGGAAAGTCCCTTGCAAACCCCTCCCCGCTTGCCTTTATAAGCAGGGAGTTTGTAACAATAAAGTGGAACCCCTGTCGCATCTGATTGTCTCTCGCTCGCCGAGGGCCTAAGTTGGCAGACAGCAGGCTCACCTTTCCTTGGAACCCCTCAGCTCTCTGCTGAGGGAAGTTCCACTGCCTCTCTCTCTTTCTGCGGAGCGCTCCCCGCAGAAACTGGCGCCCAACGTGGGGCGCGCGAAGCAGACGGACGGAGGTAGTAACACCGTGCGGCTCTGAAAGAAGGAGCAACGAGGGACCCCAGGCTGGTCGCAGCACGGAGCTCCCCTTGAGGAGTATCGCCCAAGGTAATCCGGACTTCAAGGTGGGTCCCCCTCCTCTTTGAGGGAAGTAGCAAACTCTGACTTTTCTTCCTTCTGATCTGTCCTTAATTCCTTTTTCTCGGGAGTTTCAGTGAACAGGCGAACGTTTGCAGAGGTAATTGACGAGTCCCTGCTAGGGCTACACTCTGGCAGACTCTAAAGGCCCTGCAACAAGTGAGCCTCAGTAACTAGAACCCGACCGGGTGAAACTCTCCTTTAAACATTCTTAACTGAGGACGTGGCCTAAAATCTTCCCTGTGGGCACAGGTCAGGCACTTAAAAGCCACTAGGGCGCCTGCCACTTGAAGACTCCCGTGACAGGATAAGGGGGTCACGGAACGGGCTAGAAACCTTTAGGGTGCCCGCCCCCAGCAAGAAAACTTCCGTGCAACGACGCAGGCACATAGTTTCAAAAGCATACCACAAGCCCAACTTTCTGGCCGCCACCACTCCCGGTAGGAATTTTGGTGGTTGTCCTCAGTGACTTTTCTTTCTATTCTCTCTTGGCAACATGGGAAATAACATTGGTAAATCTGATGAGCCCGCACTCAGGGCACTGAGATATATGCTCATAAGCAGGGGACTTGAGATTTCTGACGCTCAGGCCATTAAGGTCTGGGGGACCATTGTACGGTTGGCCCCCTGGGTTACTTCAGCCAATCTGTTCTCTTGGGACACTTGGGATAGAGTACAAACCCTTGCTAGGCAGCAAGAGGCTCAATACGGTGAGGAGCCCCCCTTAGGGTTCTGTCTGACCATTTCGGCCCTCAAGCTCTGCTTTGCACGGAGCGAGGAGCATGTCACTGATACGGGTACCCCCAATTCAAAGTCAGAAAAACAATGGGAAAAAATTGACGAAGAACAAGTCATGTCAGACCAAAATATAGCAAAAGAGACTATAGGGAATAAGGACTCTAGAGCGAATAGTGGGCCATGGGAGCCTTTTGGGGATGATAAAGGGGTGGAAGAATATAGAGACCCCTCTGATGCCTCAGGACCGGGAGTCCAGGGAAAAGATCTGTGTCCCTCCCTGCCTCCCCCATTTGAAGAAGTTTTGGGAGCACCTTGGGTGGGAAAGACAATGAGGTCACCCTGGAAAGGGAGAACCAACCCCAGGGACCCTTGGGGATTCCAGCCGCCCTTGAGCGGCCCGACTCAAGCCTTTCCTGTAAACGTTAACCCGGGGGGGGGGGGGAATAGGCCGGCAGCCTGGTACCCCTGGGAGGCCAATGATTTAAAAAAGCTCAAAAAGGCAGTGGCAGAGGATGGCCCAAACTCCCCGTGGGCAAAAACTATTCTTCAGGGCCTGGCTCATCAGCCTTGTATGACCCAAGACTGGAAGATGCTATGTAAGGCAGTGCTCCCCAGCAACACCTATATCAAGTGGTATGCCTTTTTTAAGGAAGAATGTCATGCTCAGGCGGAAAGAAATCAAGCTGCCAACCCTGCTATCCCGGTGACTTTCGGGATGTTGTCAGGGATGGCAGATCAATGGAGTACGGGACCTCAACAGGCCACCATCCCTGCTCCTTATACAGATCAGGTACAGGCCATATGCCTGGCCGCCTAGATAGGAGGGCTCCCCAACTATTTCTCCTTAAGCCTATGCCAAATGCCCTCAATGTTTTTATTGATGGAGGAAAGAATGGTACAGCAGCCATCGTGTTCCGGCCACCACAACAACCAGATCAACATATACGAAAATATTTTGGGCCTTGTGAGGGGTCCGCACAGTTTAAAGAATTATTTGCTGCTGTTATAGCGCTCACAAAAGTCCCTGAACCTATGAATCTGTTTTCTGACAGTCTTTATGTAGTAAACTTGCTTCCAGGATTGCTAAATTCTCACATACGGCTAGATAACAATCCTATTACCTCCCTTATGATACAAGCCCGTACCCTGTTACTTGAACGGGTTAATCCCATTTATGTACACCATCTTAGGGGTCATCAAAATTTACCTGGATTACTTTCAATGGGAAATTCCCTGGCCGATAGAGCGGCCTCCCTTACAATCCAAGCTTGTAACTTACAAGATGCCTATGATCTTTACGATCTTACTCATATAAATTGGAGAGGGCTACACAAAAGGTTCCCACAGATCCCTGTTAGAGAATTTAAAAAAAAGTTATACATACTTGTAAATCCTGTCTTCCTTATTTACAAGTACAGCCTTTACAGCCCCCAGGAATAAACCCTCGAGGGCTAAAACCCAATGTGCTGTGGCAAACTGATGTAACCCATTATTCTCCTTTTGGAAAACTTAAGTATATTTTTGTGTCTATTAACACTTACTCTCATGCCTGCTAGGCTACTGCCCACACAGGAGAAAAAGCAAAACATGCTCAAAACCATTTTTTACAATGTTTTGCGACGTTGGGCATTCCCCATCAAATAAAAACAGATAATGGCCCTTGCTTCATCAGCCAGAGCTTACAAAAATTCTTTCAACAATGGCACATTCATCATAATACCGGAATCCCACATAACCCTCAGGGACAAGCCATAATTGAGCGCCACCATCAAAATTTAAAGGCTCAATTACAAAAACAAAAAGGGGGAATAAGCCCTCATTAGTAACTTGGAATGGCACTCTTTACTCTAAACATCTTAAATTTTTCAAAGAATGAACCGATACCATGTTTTCAAAAACATTGGTCTAACCAAGAAATAAAACCTGAAATACAAGTAAGATGGAAAGACCCCATCACTGGCCAGTGGAAGGGGCCCGATCCACTCCTTACAATGGGAAGAGGATTCGGATGCATATTCCCCATTGGGCACCCCAGCCCTATATGGGTGCCAGCAAGGAATCTTAAGTTTACACCACAAGAGAGAGGTCAAATCTTAAAATCTGACACAGAGACACTCACATACTGAGCCCAGGAACAAAAAGTTCCCGAGGCAATCTTTTCTTTCCTTTCAGATCATCGATGTGGCGACCCTGGTGGACACTGCTCCTGGTGATCATCCGATGACCTATCCTCTCCTTGCTGACCTTCGTCATGGCCACAGGCTGTGCAACAGTTTTCAGAATCTTTGAGGCCTGGGTTTCCCGACGTATCAACCATGAGGGAACAACAGTGCCAGCGTCCGTGCTGGGAGTTCAACAAGCTCAGACCATCGAGGTTATGAACAACATATCCACTGCCTCTGGGATTTCAAACCAGCTCGAACACCTGAGACCCACCATGGTGGGACTCCGACAGCAGCTTGGTCTCCACGATCTGGACATTGGGTGTTTTGGTGCACACAGACTGCAATATGAGATACCCCAGCTTTTGTCTGACAGCTTTTCCAGTGTAAATGACTCTATTAACAAGTGAAAAAGGGAGCAATGGATCTATGGGACTGGATACAAAGTCCATTTACCTGGTTTCTACCTGATTGTTTTTGTTGTTTTGCTTGTTGTAGTGTTAAAGGTAAAAAACCTCACAGCCCGCAATAGATGCTTACAAAAGAAAATAGTTATGCTTGCCCAGGTTGTGGAAAAGGAGCCCCACGTTGGGCACCCACAAAAACCCCTGGATTTATTTAGTCCTTCAAGAGATTAACCGAGACATAAATAAAAAGAGTTCTAGATGCCCATCATCTAGAGAGATTCCGCCTAGCCCCCAAGAGGCGGCTGGATAGACCCTCAGAGGAGGGCAACCTAAGACAGGCACAGCTGCGAGAGGGGCTGGCGAGGCTGGAGGCTGGCTACCTACAGCTTTACGCCTTGCTCTACAGAGCATCAATACAAATGTCTCGGGGGCTTAAATAAAATAAAAAAGGGGGAGATGTCGGGCCCTACATGGGAAACCTTGAAAAAGAAAAAGGCTAGCATTGAGGACGGAAACTAAGATGGCACCTGGCAGAAGAGATGGGGGCGTAGTCTATGTTGTCTGTCAAAACTTCTGATTGGCTCTCTTGATTTCTGTGCACGTAGACAGTGCGTGATCACCATAGACTCCCGTTATAATGATGGCACATGACGATTTGACCTTTAACGTGATTGGTGTAACTATGGAAAGTCCCTTGCAAACCCCTCCCCGCTTGCCTTTATAAGCAGAGAGTTTGTAACAATAAAGCGGAACCGCACTAGACGGAACCCCTGTTGCGTCTGATTGTCTCTCGCTCGCCGAGGGCCTGGGTTGGCGGACAGCAGGCTCACCTTTCCTTGGGACCCCTCAGCTCTCTGCTGAGGGAAGTTCCACTGCCTCTCTCTCTTTCTGCAGAGCGTTCCCCGCACGCTCTCTTTCAGGTTTTGTCTGGGATAAACATCAGACTAAATGTTCATACTTTTAAAGAGCCAGTTTGTTGGGACTCTGGTAAGAATGAATATAGATATCCTTCTGTATGCTATGGGCTTCCCTTGTGGCTCAGCTGTAAAAGAATCTGCCTGCAATGTGGGAAACCTGGGTTCAATCCCTGGGTTGGAAAGATCCCCTGGAGAAGGGAAAGGCTACCCACTCGAGTATTCTGGCCTGGAGAATTCCATGGACTAAGTCCATGGGATGGCAAAGAGCCAGACACAACTGGGCAACTTTCACTTTCTTTATGTTACTTTGTTCTCTCACATACTTCTAGAATAACTTACTGGTTTTGATGACTAATCTTAATTTTTAGTTTAAAGTGTTAGAAAGTAAAATACCTTGAGAGCTTGTAAATAAATTCAACATTCCAATAAGAGGATAGATTTTTCTACAGATTCCTCTGAAGGGCCATAGTTGTTTCAATCAAAAAATACCAAACATTAAGATTCAGGTTGAGTAAAACTGGGTTTTGTCACTTTTTAGAAATAGACTTTTAGGTTCGGTGCTCCTCAGGGCTTAAGGGGGAAGCTATCTCCTAGGCGTTCATGTTCTCAGGTGTCAGATACAATTGTGCTCATTTTATACACAAGGATGTGGTTCTCAACTGCAAGCACAGTAGAGACAGAGCCAGGCCCCTCTGGTCTCTGTGCTCACTATGAAGTTCCATGTACCCTTTTTATTTTTTCAGCCAATATTTATTGAGTACCTACTGTGTACCTAACACTGTGCTCATTGCTCAGAATAGAATAGGATAAGGAAGTCTCTTTGTTCTCAAGTAACTTCTAGTGAAATCAGTGAGAAAGATTACAAGTTGTACATCACATTTACCTGTTTTATCAATTTCCTCGATATCCTCCAACATTTTGGCTTTCGTTGGTACTCTCCTCCTTCATCTGAGAATGCCTCCTCACTCCTGACAATTAAAACATTATCTATATTCAAGGTCTAGCTAAATACCTAGTTTCTTTCACAAATCCCGCTCCAACAAATAGACACACTCTTCTAGAGCAAGGCCCACTTCTCTCACTTGCTCAAAGTGCTGAACAATAACTTATGCATACTGAAGAACCCTGATGATTTTTGGCATAAGCAACAGCAATAACTGGGATGTTCAGAAGATGATCCTTTAGATACTCTCAACCATGTTTCTTTGCTGATCCTTAGCACTGAAGGAACATATAGAAACGACTGTACTTGAAGAAATATTTTAAAAAGAAGCAACTCACATAAACTCATCCTACTATGTTCGGAGTTGAATCTAAGTGAAGAATTCACTCGAGGGCATAATAGCCTAATAAAGTGACAGGCATTAATAATACTCTGAAGGAGCCATCCTCAGCCATGCAACTTAAATGCGTATCACCTGAAATGAGTTGGCAAGGCAGTGCCCCCACTAGGCAGTAGCATGTAGGCATATAGTAATCTCTGTTCCTTAACTCAGTTTTTCTTGTATGATTTGGTAGTTTTCAAAGCCCTAACAGGGAAATTGACGGTCTGCATGAAATATGATGCCTTTTCTATAAGAACAAGTCTGACTTTATAGGACTTCCCTGCCGAACAAAATAATTTAACTATTAAAAAGCATATTCTATAAAATGGTAACATATCCAGAAATAAACCTAACAAAAAGCACACCAGATCTATTGGACTGGTCAAAAATTTTGTTTGAGTCTTCTGTAATCTCTTACCAAAAAACTCAAACTTTTGGCCAATCCAGTATTTAAATAAAATGTTAAAATATTCCTTCCATTCAACTATTTAAAAATACAGAAACCATTCTTAACTTACAGATCATACATAAACATGCATGGAACTGATTTAGCCCATGGACTATAGTTTCTCCTTTATAGATTTAATTAATTTTAAAATCCATCAAATCAATGCCTCTATTTGTTCAAGTTTCCTTTTTTTCTTTTTTGGTAATACAAACAATCATGCCATGAGTATCCTGTGTAAGACTCCTGGTACACATATATGAGGATCTGCATTTAAAATTTTATAAGACCTTGCCCAGGATTTAACGTTCACAAGTAGTATATGAGAATTCTTGTTTCTTCATGTTATTACCAATATTTATTATATTCAGATTTTAGTTTCTGAAATTCCTGAGGAATGTGCCATTAAAATTTCATTTTAATCTGCATTTATCTGATTTTTAATGATGCTAAACATTTTGGCCATTTGGATATCCTTTTCTGTGAGTTGCCTGTCAAAATTCTTTGGCCATGTTTTTGTTGGACTATCTGGGTGTTTCTTATTAATTACATAGTAGATAAAAAATAATTTGTGTGTTCTAAATATCTTTTTTCAGTCTATGGTTTATCATTTAACTTTGTGCTTGGTGTCTTTTGTGCAATATAAAAAAATTTTAATTGAATGCAAAAAAAAAGAGAATATCCTATATGATTTCATTTTTAGAAATTCTAAAACAACAACAAAAATTCAACCTAATCAGTTGTTGCCTGAGACAGAGGAGGACCTGGCTGCAGAGGAAAACCAAATAATTTGGGAGGGTAGGCAGTGAAAGTGTTCTATACCTTGTTAGAGGAGTATTGACACAAGTGCACATATTTTGTCAATACTTGTTGACCTGTACACTTCAGATGGATGCATTTTATTGTATGTTAATTATACCTCAATAAAATTTGTTTAAAAGTTAAAAAAGGAACCCAAAAGGCCTCTGAAAAGTGAAACTGAAGTGGCTCAGTGTATCAGACTCTTTGTGACCCCATGGACTATTGCCCACCAGGCTCCTCTATACATGGGATTCTCCAGGCAAGAGTACTGGAGTGGCTTGCCATTTCCTTCTCCAGGGGATCTTCCCGACCCAGGGACTGAACCTGGGTCTCCCACATTGTAGGCAGACACTTTGCTGCCTGAGCCTCCAGGGAAGTTCTGGTGGACCTGCTGCTGCTGCTGCTGCTGCTAAATCGCTTCAGTCGTGTCCGACTCTGTGTAACCTCATAGACGGCAGCCCACCAGGCTCCGCCATCCCTGGGATTCTCCAGGCAAGAACTCTGGAGTGGGTTACCATTTTCTTCCCCAATGCATGAAATTGAAAAGTGAAAGTGAAGTCGTTCAGTTGAGTCCGACTCTTAGCGACCCCATGGACTGCAGCCTACCAGGCTCCTCCGTCCACGGGATTTGCCAGGCAAGAGTACTGGAGTGGGGTGCCATTGCCTTCTCCACCACTCTTCATTAAGTGGTAGCTATTAACACATCAAACAAAGCATTTGTGCTAATGTGTTAGTGAGTCACTGTGTTACCACACTGAGGCCACACATTCAAAACCCCATCAAAGCCTTGAGGGATGGGTGTGCTTGAGCAATCAAGAGACCTTTCTTTAAGAAGCTGAAGTCACAAAAAAATTTTCCTTTAAGGTTAAATTTAATAGGTAGTCAGTTAAAGAAAAGATAAAGGAATCATCAAAATAAACAAATTCTCTAGAACTATTTCTCACAGACTGACTAAGATTGTCTGTTTCCATAGTCAAGAAATGTAGAAGTCTGGCCTTTTTTTTTTTAAAGAAAACATTATTTTTCAATAAAACTCAATAGGGAAAGTATCCTAGATGAAACTTTCTCTTTTTTTCTAGCAAATTCACCAACACTTTTCAATGGACTAAAAACAATAATGTCAGTAAAATATTCCAACTATAATATGACTAATCTTTGGGATATCTTGGAATTTATTATGACCCTTAA
>SJYQ01002609.1:226591-250816 GCA_006410935.1 Redunca redunca | reverse complement strand
TCTCTGGTTCCTCTGCCTTTTCTAAAACCAGCTTAAACATCTGGAAGTTCACGGTTCACATATTGCTGAAGCCTGGCTTGGAGAATTTTGAGCATTACTTTACTAGCATGTGAGATGACTGCAATTGTGTGGTAGTCTGAGTATTCTTTGGCATTGCCTTTCTTTGGGATTGAAATGAAAACTGACCTTTTCCAGTCCTGTGGCCACTGCTGAGTTTTCCAAATTTGCTGGCATATTGAGTGCAGCACTTTCACAGCATCATCTTTCAGGATTTGAAATAGCTCAACTGGAATTCCACCACCTCCACTAGCTTTGTTCATAGTGATGCTTTCTAAGGCCCACTTGACTTCACATTCCAGGATGTCTGGCTCTAGATTAATGATCATATCATCATGATTATCTGGGTCATGAAGATCTTTTTTGTATAGTTCTTCCATGTATTCTAGCCACCTCTTCTTAATAGCTTCTGCTTCTGTTAGGTTCCTACCATTTCTGTCCTTTATCGAGCCCATCTTTGCATGAAATGTTCCCTTGGTATCTCTAATTTTCTTGAAGAGATCTCTAGTCTTTCCCATTCTATTGTTGGCTTATATTTCTTTCCATTGATCACTGAGGAAGGCTCTCTTATCTCTCCTTGCTATTCTTTGGAACTATTCATTCAGATGGGTATATCTTTCCTATTCTCCTTTGCCTTTAGCTTCTCTTCTTTTCTCAGCTATTTGTAAGGCCTCCTCAGACAACCATTTTGCCTTTTTGCATTTCTTTTTCTTGGGGATGTTCTCGATCACTGCTTCTTGTACAATATCACAAACCTCTGTCCATAGGTCTTCAGCCACTCTATCAGATCTAATCCCTTGAATCTATTTGTCACTTTCACTGTATAATTGTAAGGGATTTGACTTAGGTCATGCCTGAATGGTCTATTGGTTTTCCTTACTTTCTTCAATTTAAGTCTCATTTTGGCACTAAGTTGTGTCTGTGTGTGCTCAGTCATGTCTTTCTCTTTGCAGCCCCATGGACTATAACCCACCAGGCTCCTTTGTCCATGGCATTTTCCAGGCCAGTATTCTGGTGTGGGATTTCATCTCCTTCTCCAGCAGATCTTCCCCAAGCAAGGATCAAACCCACGTCTCTTATGTTTCCTGAATTGGCAGGCGGATTCTTCACACTGGCACCACCTTCACATCAAATCTACAATAGATGATGGAGGATGGCGGTGTAGAAAGACATACACCCATCTTCTGCAAGAACTCCAAAATTAACAATTCACTGCTGAACAACCGTCAACAGGAGAATGTTGGATCCCATCAAAAAAAAAGTACTTCATGCCCAAGGGCAAAGTAGAAGACCCAGCAAAACAGTAGAAGAGGCAAAGTTGTATTTAGAATCAAACCCCATACCCACCAGAGCTGCTCAGAGGGCTCAAACAAACCTTGTTCACACCAGGACTGAAAGACCCCACAGAGACTGAGCCAGAACCGTGTTTGAGTGTCTCCTGTGGAGGTACAGGTCAGCAGTGGCCTGCCACAGGGGCAGGGTCTCTGGGTACAGCAGACCTCAGTTTGGCATACTCTTGGAGGAGACTGCCATTAACCCCACCATAGAGCCACCAGAACTTACACAGGACTGGGGAAACAGACTCTTGGAGTGCACAAACAAAACCTTGTGCACATCAGGATCCAGGAGAAAGGAGCAGTGACCCCACAAGAGACTGACCCAGACTTGCCGGTGAGTGCCCAGGAGTCTCCATCAGAGGTATGGGTCGGCAGTGGCCTGCTACAGGGTTGGAGGCACTGGGTTGGCAGTGGGAGTAAGGGACCTTTTGAGGATGTCTCCATTATCTTCATTACTTCCACCACAGTTTGACCTGAGGTCAAACAACAGAGAGGGAACATATCACCACCAATCAACAGAAAATTGGATTAAAATTTTACTGAGCATGGCCCCCTGATCAGAACAAGACCCAGTTTCCCCCTCAGTCAGTCAGGAAGCTTCCATAAGCCACTTATCCTTATCCTTCAGAGGGAAGACAGAATGAAAACCACAATCACAGAAAACTAACCAAACTGATCACATGGACCACAGACTTGTCTAACTCAATGGAATTGGCCATGCCATGTAGGGCCACCCAAGACGAAAGGGTCATGGTGGAAGTTCTGACAAGACGTGGTCCATTGGAGAAGGGAATGGCAAACCGCTTCAGTATTCTTACCTTGAGAACCCCAAAGACAGTATGAAAAGGCAAGGAGATAGGACACTAAAAGATGAACTCCCCAGGTCAGTAGGTCCCTAATATGCCACTAGAGATCAGTGGAGAAATAACTCCAGAAAGAATGAAGTGACTGAGCCAAGGTAAAAACAACACCCAGCTGTGGATGTGACTGGTGATGGAAGTAAAGTCCGATGCTGCAAAGAGCAATACTGCATAGGAACCTGGAATGTTAGGTCCATGAATCAAGGTAAGTTGTAAGTGGTCAAACAGGAGATGGCAAGAGTGAACAGTGATATTTTAGGAATCAGAGAACTAAGATGGACTGGAATGGGTGAATTTAACTCAGATGTCCATTATCTACTACTGTGGCCAAGAATCCCTTAGAAGAAATGGAGTAGCCCTCATAATCAACAAAGGAGTCCAAAATGTGGTACATGGATGCAATCTCAAAAGCAATAGAATGATCTCTGTTTATTTCCAATGCAAACCATTCATTATCACAGTAATCCAAGTCGAGGCCTCATTCAGCTGAAGAAGCTGAACGGTTCTATGAAGCCCTACAAGACCTTTTAGAACTAATGCCCAAAAAAGATGTTCTTTTCATCATAGGGGACTGGAATGCAAAAGTAGGAAGTCAGGGGATACCTGGAGTAACAGGCAAATTTGGCCTTGGAGTATAAACAAAGTTTTGCCAAGAGAATGCACTGGTTATAGCAAATACCCTCTTCCAACAACACAAGAGAAGACTCTATACACTATCACCAGATGGTCAATACTGAAATCAGACTGATTATATTCTTTGCAGCCAAAGATGGAGAAGTTCTATACAGTCAGGAAAAACAAGACTGGGAGCTGACTGTGGCTCAGATCGTGAACTCCTTATTGCCAAAACTTTTATTGAGTAACAGCATTTACCTATAAACTCATCAATCCATTTAACTTCCATGAGGGATAATGAAGGCAATCATTACTTTCCTGCATAAAGATAAGAAACAAAAGAGCTTAGTGGTAACACATGTGTGTTTGTGTCTTTGTGTAAGTGCACATACACGCATGCATACACACAAGATTTTTCTTAGAAGTACAAGGAAGTCCTAACTATAAGAGAAGAATATGGACCCACGAGGATGGATGAGTCATCTAGTAGATGAAGAGGAAATTAGAAACTTTTTCTATAAGACATTATAGATAGAATAACATCATTTACAGGAATGGGGAAAATCACATCAAATCAGCCCAGCAAATATTCAAGGGAATGAAATTATGGTAATATCCAGTGTTCTCATAGATCGCTTTACAGTGGTTGTGTGTGTGTGTATGCTTAGTCTTGTCCAACTCTTTGCAATCCCATGGACTGTAGCCCACCAGGCTCCTTTGGAATTTTTCCAGGCAAGCCTACCAGCGCATGTTGCCATTTCCTCCTCCAGGGGATCATCCCAACCTAGAGTTCAAACCCCCATCTCTTGAGTCTCTTGCATTGGCAGGTCAATTCTTTACCACTGTGCTACTTGGGGAAGCTCCTTTACAATGGTTACAATGAAAGAAATGAGTCTCAGAATTCCTCAAAATAACTTTAACATGAATTCTGAGGCAGGTTTATGAAATTCCTTCTCACAAGTCAAAGAGTAAGCATTCCTCCCCAAAAGAACTAGCTTTTACAGTAGGTTCCAATAATCACTATTGCTATTTGATTACATAGTACAAGTGTATTTCATAATATGGTATCTAAGTAATCTATCTTCTTTCCTGTTTCTCCTCATTTCCTTCAACTCTCTTCTTTATTTTGGTCTTGGTTTTTCTCAAACATGCTCAACTCACGCCATGACTGTCTCCTGATTGTTATGAAAGTCTCTTCTCTGTGTTGTTCTCTCAGTGAAGTTGTCTCCAATCACTGTATCTTATGGTGCCCCCTCATTTAATCTTTTACATATTAACAAGGTTATAGAGTTTTTCATAGCACAAGTCACTAACTGAAGTTTTTATATTTTTCTTCTTTTACTTTTTATTTTTCTCAACTAAAGTGTGCAGTTCATGAGATCAGTGACCTTCCTTTTCTTGCTCACCACTATGTACTTAGCACCTAGAATATGTGACCATAAAGCATGAATTGACAAAGGAACTACACAAACAGCAAGTACAGAACTGACCGCCTCACCAGTCAAAAACTCATACCACGTAGCTTTTTCCTGACACATCACACAGTTTGGAATCACTTCCCTTTTCTATCAAAACCAGGACTCAGAAAACAAAGGGAAATTTAGATCTCGCCACAAACCTCTTTTTAAATGGTATGGGAAACAGTGGAAACAGTGTCAGACTTTATTTTGGGAGGCTCCAAAATCACTGCAGCTGGTGATTGCAGCCATGAAATTAAAAGACGCTTACTCCTTGGAAGGAAAGTTATGACCAACCTAGATAACTTATTAAAAAGCAGAGACATTACTTTGCCAATAAAGGTCTAGCCAAGGCTATGGTTTTTCCAGTGGTCATGTATGGATGTGAGAGTGGGACTGTGAAGAAAGCTGAGCGCTGAAGAATTGATGCTTTTGAACTGTGGTGTTGAAGAAGACTCTTGAGAGTCCCTTGGGCTGCAAGGAGATCCAACCAGTCCATCCTAAAGGAGACCAGTCCTGGGTGTTCATTGGAAGGACTGATGCTAAAGCTGAAACTCTGATACTTTGGCCACCTCATGTGAAGAGTTGACTCATTAGAAAAGACCCCGATGCTAGGAGGGATTGGGGGCAGGAGGAGAAGGAGACGACAGAAGATGAGATGGCTGGATGGCACCACCGACTCGATGCACATGAGTTTGAGTAAACTCTGGGAGTTGGTGAGGGACAAGGAGGCCTGGTGTGCTGCGATTCATGGGGTCACAAAGAGTCGGACACAACTGAGCAACTGAACTGAACTGAACAGAAAGGAACTTAATTTAATCCAAATGCTAAACACATATTCTGTATGTTCAAGACGTACTTTAGCGGACTTCCCTGGTGGTCCAGTGGTTAGAAGATGTATTAGTTGCTCAGTCGTTGTCTGATTCTTTGCAACCTGTGGACTGTAGCCTGACAGGCTCCTCTGTCCATAGGATTTCCCAGGCAAGAATACTGGAGTGGGTTGCCATTTCCTTTTCCAGGGGATCTTCCCAACCCAGGGGCTGAACCCAGGTCTCCTGCATTGCAGGCAGACTTTACTGTGTGAGCCACCTAAGACTTCACCTTCCAATGCAGGGGGTGTGGGTTTGATCCCTGGTTGGGCATTTAGGATCCCACATGCCTCACAGCTCAAAAAAAAAAAAAAAAAAAACATAAAGCAGGAGCAATATTATAACAAATTCACTAAAGACTTTAAAAATGATTCACATCAAAAAATATCTTTAAAAAAATGTACTTTAGAAATCACCGTGTTGGGCATGAGATATCTGCTATTCCTCATCAGAAGAGGTAATGGAGACCGAACTGTGTAGAGTGAGCCCAGAATTGAGCCTCCAGCCTCAACCTCACATCTGAGGCGAAATACTACAGGTACAATTTGCCCGTGTAAGCAGATCCACCCACACCACTTTGAAAAGGCACCACCCTTTCCTACTACACACAGTACACTTATAAAGATGTATGATATGATGTGCTTCCCACTGGGAAGAAATAGTTTGTAGGACAAAAAGAGCTGCTGTGAGTCAGAAAGCATGCTTCTTGTGCAAAACTGAAATGTCTCGCTCCATGAACAACAAAGAATTGGTTTTTAGTTTTTGTTGTTCTTTTCTTTTAATAATTCACCAGTTTTCTCTATTGCTTAAACTTTTATCAATAGCTTAATGCATGCTAAGTCACTTCAGTCATGTCCAACTCATTGTAACCTTATGGACTGTAGCCCTCCAGGCTCCTGGAGGGCTATAATCCTCCCAAATGTTTTTATTATGTTTTTATGAATTATTGTTAAAGTCTTTACTGAAGTTGTTATAACATGACTTCTGCTTTATGTTTTGGTTTTTTGAGCTGTCAGACATGTGGGATCCTAAATCCCCAACCAGGGATCAAACCCACACCCCCTGCATTGGAAGGTGAAGTCCCCTGTCCATGGGATTTTCCAGGCAAGAATGCTGGAGTGGGTTGTCGTGCCCTCCTCCAGGAGATCTTTCTGACACAGGGATTAATCCCACATCTCCTAAACCTCCTGCTTTGCAGGCGGATTCTTTACCATTGAGCCACGGAGAAGCCCAGTTTAAAGAATATTAACAAACAATATCATGCACTGAAGAGGTTGTAAAACTAGGAAGCTTGAAATTTTTTAAAACATGCATGCTCTAGTGTAACCAAATCATCCAGAATTTTAATCTGCCCAGGAACTGTAGAATAATTGAATTTCAAATTTTTTTGGTTATTGTTTGCTAAGGATTATTTGGGCAATAGTGAAGTCGCTCAGTCCTGTCCAACTCTTTGTGACCCTATGGACTGTAGCCCACCAGGCTTCTCTGTCCATGGGATTTTCCAGGCAAGGGTACTGGAGTGAGTTGCCATTTCCTTCTCCAGGGGATCTTCCTGACCCAGGAATCGAACCCGGGTCTCCTGCATTGCAAGCAGATGCTTTACCCTCTGAGCCACCAGGGAAGCCGATATGGGTAATAGCAAGAATCAAATTATTTTTAATGTTAAGATTTCCTATAAGAAATACATGTCCAAGAAATAAACATGCATTTCTCTGTTACAATGCATATTTCAAGAGAAAACAAATTACTTGACATTTGTCTCCAGATATATGTTGCTTCTGAATCTGTGTAGCTTTACTCTCCGAGAATAGAGACTGGAGTATGAAAAAGGAGAACATAAAGCATACGAAGATAGGTATTTTATCTTCATGTTTATCTTTATAAAGACAGGTATTTCACTGTTGCTTATGGAACAAGGGGACATTACAACTAATGATATACGAACTTTGTTCACCACTTATTTTTCACTTTCAGTTTTACTGCTGTTAGTGGGAAAAGCATAAAGTGATTTCAGTTGCTGTATATCAACAGAACTACTTAGCTTAGGCGAAATAAAATTTTTAACACACTCTTCTGTGCCCTTTAAGACTAACATTTTCTTTTTACATTTTAAAACTTTTTATTTGTGTATTAAAAAAGTGTGCACGCCAGTATTTTTAAAATCACTTTAACAAAAAGGAAATGGCACTCTCAACTGCACTTCACAGCCCACAGGACATCTTGGACCAGCTTGCTTTTTGCTCTAAAGTTCACTGTTGCCCCATCCAGCTTCCTCTTTCACCAACTTTTCCTTTCCTTTTAGTCAGACAGGCAGATGAGAGAGAGAGAAGTGGCCTACACATTGTTAGTCATTCTACTTTCTTTGATGTGAAAAAGGGTAGCACAGTCATTTAAAGCTGATCCAACCTCTTTGTATCTGACAAAGTTAAACAGCAAAAAGAAGCAAAATAAGGCATTGCTTGTGGAATGTACATGGCATTCTGGCACTGCAGGTATTGTGACTTCATTATGACTCCCCTGCTTGCTTTTCCTGTTCAACAGTTTCTTTTGAAGGCAGTGCATTTTTCTCTTGTGTTTCTATTTTATTCAATTTCAACTTATGGAACCTCTCTCGCTCAGCCTGATGGGGTTTGACAGACATGGTTGCAGAAGGAGGGGAGCGAGCTGTGAGCGAGTGAAGTCTGGTTTGCACTGTGGCCGCTGCCAAGTGCCTAAGACTAACATTGGTAGCCAGGAAATGGTTCAGATCATTGTATGGTGGGGCAGCAAGGGTCAGAGGAAGCAGCGTTGATCAGCAACAACTAATCAAGGAGCCAAACGAGGATGGCAGAAAGGACAAGGATTCTTGCAAGGGACAGGTTGGTAAGGATATCAGAACACAGACAAAGACGGAAGGGCCCTTCACCCACACGAAGTGGTTTTGATTGCACCATGTAGGCCGGAAGGGATGTGAGACTGCATTTCAGAAAACTGGTTAATAAGCTAACTTAACCGAGTATGTTCAAATTAGTAGTCAATAGCTATTCAATTACTTAAAACAGGTTAATGGTCTTGTGTATACAGGAAATGGCCTAATTCAGCCCCCTGGGAAAATTGTGCTTATAATGTGATAAGATCGAGTACTGAAGAAAGACTTTGCCTTGCAACACTGCCGTGTCCTCTTTCTGATCTACTTACGGCATTGACTGTTTTTCCCCAATGGGAGAAAATATAAAAAGCTAAAAATCTTGCCAAAAAATCACCATGAGCTTGTTTTGCAATCTTGTGACCACATAAGTGGTAATGGCTTGAGATATTCAATGTGAACCACATAAAACCAAGTAATATCTATACATCACGGTGGAGAAGGCATCACTGAACAGCGCAGTTGTACCCACTCACTCCTCATGGATGCTGGCTCAGGAATGGTTGATAGGTGCTAGTAGTTCCCAGTGAGTCAGGGTACATTATAGCTCATTCATGAAGACCTCCCCACCATCTTCCGAAAAAAACTGTGAGAAATTAATCATCTTAATATAGCTTGATCTTCAGGCAGCAGTTAGACAAGTGATTCATCAACATGTTTGCTGCTGCTGCTGCTAAGGCGCTTCAGTCGTGTCCGACTCTGTGCGACCCCATAGACGGCAGCCCACCAGGCTCCCCCGTCCCTGGGATTCTCCAGGCAAGACTACTGGAGTGGGTTGCCATTTCCTTCTCCAATGCGTGAAAGTGAAGTCACTCAGCCGTATCAGACTCTTCTCGACCCCATGGACTGCAGCCTATCAGGCTCCTCCATCCATGGGATTTTCCAAGCAAGAGTACTGGAGTGGGCTGCCATGCCTTCTCCGCAACTTCTGTTTAGACCCCACCAAATCCATGTGTGTGTTAATCACTTAGTTGTGCCTGACCTTTTGTAACCCCATGGACTGTAGCCTGCCAGGCTTCTCTGTCCATGGGATTCTCCAGGCAAGAATACTGGAGTGGGCTGACATGCCCTTCTCCAGGGGATCTTCTTGACCCAGGGATCGAACCTAGGTCTCCTGCATTGCAGGCAGATTCTTGACTGTCTGAGCCACCAGGGAAGCCTCCAGTACTATAAACAATTATTTGGAGATCCTGAGTGCAACATTTAGAGGGGAGAACTCTGGCCATCTTATGTGGAAATATTTTCCAAGGTCAAAATAAATACTTAATCCAAGAAATATGTTTCCCCTAATCTGTACCCCAATACTACTTTTCTACAGCACTCACTACATTTATTTTATATTTAAACTATACATTTCTGTATTGTACCTGTTTCCTGTGTTTTATCAAATGCCTGTCTCTGGAATGGAGAGTGACATTTACTAGGTGAAGGATAAAAACTCACTGCAGAGAATTCATATAAGTAATTTAGGTTATGCACCCTCATGGACGGAGAAGGCAATGGCACCCCACTCCAGTACTCTTGCCTGGAAAATCCCATGGACGGAGGAGCCTGGTAGCCTGCAGTCCATGGGGTCGCTAAGAGTCGGACACGACCGAGGGACTTCACTTTCACTTTTCTCTTTCCTGCATTGGAGAAGGAAATGGCAACCCACTCCAGTGTTCTTGCCTGGAGAATCCCAGGGACGGGGGATCGTGGTGGTCTGTTGTCTATGGGGTTGCACAGAGTCGGACATGACTGAAGTGACTTAGCAGCAGCAGCAGCAGCACCCCTATGGAAAGACCACTGATATAAAAGAACTATTTTTTACTCTACTTTAAAATGAAAACATTTATACATATAAGCTTTAAAACAACCACAAAATAGGTTCTATAACTTTCTTAAGCTTGTCAAAGTTCGAGACACCCGAGGTTATAACTACTGGCATGTGCATTTTAACTTTCATTAACCCCAAAAAGTGAATCGTCTTTAAGCATCTTACACAGCATTTATCATCTAATACTTCTCACTTTTGGCTATGCAAAGTTATTTGGATGTGCTCCTGTTTGAAAAGCCTTCAACCTTCTGCAAGTAATTTGTAATTGTTTATGCCCTTTAAGTGCTATCTGTATACGTTTTTTCTTTTTATTTCCTGAAATAAAGTGCTGAAATAATATTTCTCACTCAGGAAACACATTATCCACATAAAGTGAAGTATACTTTAAACATTCTACTTCCTCCGGTAAAAAAAATACAAAGTAAAATTCATATCCAGTTTAAAATATGGGGTCGGTTCATGATTTGTTAGGCAAGCACGTTCCTAAAACCTAAGTCTGACCATTCTAAAAGTGGACCAAGTTTGTCTGCAGGATTTCCTCCTCCTGGGCCTCGCGGACACTCCTTTCTCAGCATCCTTTGAAGACCGACTCATAGCATGTTTTCTCTTATTACTTAGTTTTGAAAATGGAAGTCAGGGAAGAGCTTCAGGCAGTCATTCATGTTGAGTTTTAAGCATCTTCCACTGAAGGAAAGGGAAGACTGGTCTGCTGCAGTCCTTGGGGTCGCAAAGAGTAGGACACAACTGAGCAACTGAACAACAACAATATGCCAATTACTGTGATAACTGCTATAATTTTCTCATTTCTTTTTCACACCAACTCTGAAGTAACCACTGTTACCTTATTTTCCTGAAAAGCAAATTAGGACCTTAGAGTAAAAATAACTTGCCTATGGCCACTCAGCCAGCTACCACCAAGAGTCAGTATCAGCTCTGTTGGGTCCTAATAGCCTTGTTTTTTCATTAGATGGCAAACCGCCTAGAATATCTCCCAAGGAAATAATTTTTGCATGTTAACCCACTAGTGAAGTCTTAAAGCAAAGAAATGTGCACTCTTTGTAATGTAGTTTCAGATATTCACCAAGAGATGAGAATCCATATTTTGAGGGAGAGTTTCTGAATTCACACTCTGCACACATTACCTAATTTATTACATACACATGTACAAACACACTCACACTTCAAAAGACAAATTGTGAACTTCCTACAATATTATTTATCATGAAAGAGGGAATCCTTTCATACTATGAGGGTCAATCCTATCTGAACAGCCTAGGATATGGACTTACATTCTCTCTGCACGTACATTTATATGTAGCTCTCCTGACTTCCACTGTGAATGACACACATCTGTCATGTCAACATTCACCACACAAGATGATCATATCATTTTCTTTATTAGGAAAAGGCTTCAGTCTCATGTAACTAACTTCCAACATGTCACCAAAAATCAAACTTCAGGCACTTATTAGGATATTTTACTTGTATTTTTATATGAAATATTTTTAATTTCTTTCATCAGATATGAACATATCTAAAACATATGTATTATACACACACATATATATGTATATATACCTGGAGCTATATTTGGAATTGTGTTAAATATAGCTTCTCTACTCTGAGGAATTATGAACAGAATTTATGCAATTCTGAAAGAAAATCATATACATTATTTTAAAGTATATAAACTTGATTGAATAGTAAATACTAGGTAATGAGGTACTTCTCACACCAGTCAGAATGACCATCATTAAAGAGCCTACAAACAAAATGCGGGAGAGGGTGTGGAGAAAAAGGAAGCTTCCTACACTGTTGGTGGGAATGTAAATTGTTGCAGCTACTATGCAGAACAGTACGGATGTTCCTTCAGGTCAGTTCAGTTCAGTCGCTCAGTCATGCCTGACTGTTTGCAACCCTATGGACTGCACCACACCTGGCTTCCCTGTCCATCACCAACTCCCAGAACTTACTCAAACTCATGTCCATCAAGTCGGTGATGCTATCTAATCATCTAATTCTCTGTCAGCCCCTTCAGCTGTTGCCTTCAATCTTTCCCAGCATCAGGGTCTCTTACAATGAAGTCAGTTCTTCATATCAGGTTGCCAAAGTACTGGAGCTTCAGTTTCAGCATCAGTCCTTCCATTGAATATTCAGGACTGATTTCCTTTAGGATGGACTGGTTTGATCTCCTCGCAGTCCAAGGGATGCTCAAGAGTCTTCTCCAGCACCACAGTTCAAAGCCATCAATTCTTTGGTGCTCAGATTTCTTTATAGTCCAACTCTCACATCCATACATGACAACTGGAAAAACCATACCTTTGACTAGATGGACTTTTGTTGGCAAAGTAATGTGTCTGCTTCTTAATATGCTATCTATGTTGGTCATAGCTTTTCTTCCAAGGAGCAAGCATCTTTAAATTTCATGGCTGCAGTCACCATGTGCAGTGATTTTGGAGTCCAAGAAAATAAAGTCTGTCACCATTTCCATTGTTTCCCCATCTATTTGCCATGAAGTGGTGGGACCATATGTCATGATCTTAGTTTTTTGAATGTTGAGTTTCAAGCCAGCTTTTTCAATCTCCTCTTTCACTTTCATCAAGATGCTCTTCAGTCCTCTTCACTTTCTGCCATTAGAGTGGTATCATCTGCATATAAAGTTATTGATATTTCTACCAGCAATCTTGATTCCAGACTGTGCTTCATCCAGCCTAGCATTTCACATGATGTACACTGCATCCTTTGTAGCTCAGTCAGCAGAGTCTGCCTCCCATCCAGGAGACCCAGGTTCAATTCCTGGGTCAGGAAGATCCCCTATAGCAGGAAATGGCAACCCACTCCAGTATCCTTGCCTTGAGAATCCCATGGACAGAGGAGCCTGGCAGGATACAGTCTATGGGGTCACAAGAGTCGGGCACAACTGAGAGACTAAACACATATACACACACACAAGCTGTATATAGGTTAAATAAGCAGTGAATTTTCCAGTTTGTTGTGATATATAAAGTCAAAGACTTTGGTGTAATCAATAAAGCAGTAATCAATCAAGTAGATGTTTTTTCTGGAATTCTCTTGCTTTTTCTATGATCCAGTGGATTTTGGCAATTTGACCTCTGGTTTCTCTGTCTTTTCTAAATCCAGCTTGAGTATCTAGACATTCTTGGTTTACATACTGTTCAAGCCTCGCTTGGAAAAATTTGAGCATTACTTTACTAGTGTGTGAGATGAATGCAAATGTGCAGTAGTTTGAACATTCTTTGGCATTGGCTTTCTTTGGGATTAGAATGAAAACTGACCTTTTCTGGTCCTGTGGTCACTGCTGAGTTTTCCAATTTGCTGGCATATTGAGTGCAACACTTTCACAGCATCATCTTCAAGGATTTGAAATAGCTCAACTGAAATTTCATCACCACCACTAGCTTTGTTTGTAGTGATGCTTCCTAAGGCCCACTTGACTTCACATTCCAAGATGTCTGGCTCTAGGTGAGTTGACCACACCATCATGGTTATCTGAGTCATGAAGATTTTTCCTGTACAGTTCTTCTGTGTATTCTTGCCCCCTCTTCTTAATATCTTATGCTTTTGTTAGGTCCGTACCATTTCTGTCCTTTATTGTGCCCATCTTTGCATGAAATGATCCCTTGGAAGCTCTAATTTTCTTGAAGAGATCGCTAGTCTTTCCCATTCTATTGTTTCCCTCTATTTCTTTGCATTGATCACTGAGGAAGGCTTTCTTATCTCTCCTTGCTATTCTTTGGAACTCTGCATTCAGATGGATATATCTTTCCTTTTCTCCTTTGCCTTTAGCTTCTCTTCTTTTCTCAGCCATTTGTAAGGCCTCTTCAGACAATCATTTTGCCTTTTTGCATTTGATTTTCTTGGGGTCGGTTTTGATTACTGCCTCCTACATAATGTCACAAACCTCCATTGATAGTTCTTTGGGCACTCTTGTCTATCAGATCAAATCCCTCGAATTTATTTGTCACTTCCACTGCATAACCATAAGGGATTTGATTTAGGTCAGACCTGAATGGTCTAGTAGTTTTCCCCACTTTCTTCAATTTAAGTCTGAATTTGGCAATAAGGAGTTTGTGATCTGAGCCACAGTCAGGTCCTGGTCTTGTTTTTGCTGACTGTATAGAGCTTCTCCATCTTTGGCTGCAAAGAGTATAATCAGTCCAATTTTGGCATTGACCATCTGGTGGCGTTCAAGTGTAGAGTTTACTCTTGTGTTGTTGAAAGAGGGTGTTTGACCAGTGCATTCTCTTGGTGAAACTCCGTTAGCTTTTGCCCTGCTTCATTTTGTACTTCAAGGCCAAATTTACCGGTTACTCCAGGTATCTCTTGACTTTCTACTTTTGCATTACAGTCCCCTATGATGAAAAGAACATCTTTTTGGGGTGTTAGTTCTATAAGGTCTCATAGGTCTTCATAGAACCATTCAATTTCAGTGTCTTCAGCATTATTGGTTGGGGCATAGACTTGGATTACTGTGAGATTAGATGGATTGCCTTTGAAATGAACAGAGATCCTTCTGTCATTTTTGAGACTGCACCTAAGTACCGCATTCAGACTCTTTTGTTGACTATGAGGGCTACTCCATTTCTTCTACGGGATTCTTGCCCACAGTAGTAGATATAATGGTAATCTGAAATAAATTTGCTCATTCCAATCCATTTTAGTTCACTTTTTCTGAAAATGGTGATGTTCACTCTTGCCATTTCCTGTTTGACCACTTCCAATTTATCTTGATTCATGGACCTAACATCCCAGTTCCTATACAATATTGCTTTTTACAGCATTGGACTTTACTTCCATCACCAGTCACATCCACAACTGGGCATTGTTTTCACTTTGGTTCCATCTTTTCATTCTTTCTGGAGTTATTTCTCCACTTTTCTCCAGTAACATATTGAGTACCTATTGACCTGGGGAGTTCATCTTTAAGCATCATATATTTTTGCCTTTTCATACTGTCTTTGGGGTTCTCAAGGCAAGAATACTGAAGTGGTTTGCCATTCCCTTCTCCAGTGGACCTTCTTTTGTCAGAACTCTCCAGCATGACCCGTCCATCTTGGGTGGCTCTACGTGGCATGGCTCATAGTTTCATTGAGTTAAACAAGGCTGGGGTCCATGTGATCAGTTTGATTAGTTTTCTGTGATTGTGGCTTTCATTCTATCTGCCCTCAGAGGATAAGGACAAGAGGCTTATAGAAGTTTCCTGATGGGGGAGACTGACTGTGGAGGAAACTGGGTCTTTTGATGGGTGGGGCCATACTCATTAAATCTTTAATCCAATTTTCTGTTGATGGGCAGGGCTGTGTTCCCTCCCTGTTGTTTGACCAGGACCCAGAGACCCCACAGAGACTGAGCCAGACCTATGTCAGGTCTGGCTGGGCACTTACCCAGACTCGCCTGTGAGTGTCCAAGAGTCTCTGGGAGAGGGGTGGGTCAGCAGTGGCCTGCTGCAGGGTCGGGGGCATCAGTGTGGCCATGCCTGCACGGGACCTTGTGAAGGATATAGCAGTTATCTTAATTACCTCCATCATAGTCTGGTCTCAGGTCAAACAACAGGGAAGGAACACAGCTCCCCCCATCAACAAAAAATAGGATGTTCCTTACAAAACTAAAAACAGAGTTGCCACATGATCCTGCAATCCCACTCCGGGAGGTATATCTGGAGAAAACTCTAATTTAAAAATATACATGCATCCCAGTGTTCAGAGCAGCACTATTTATAATAGCTAAGACATGGAAGTAACCTAATGAATGGATAAAGAAGATGTGGTACATATAAACAATGGAAGATTAGTGAGCCATAAGAAAGAAGACATAATGCCACTTGAAGCAACATGGATGGGTCTAGAGATGATCATATTGAGTGAAGTAAGTCAGATTAAAAAAAAATCTCATAGGATAACACTTAAATGCTGAATCTAAAAACATAAACACGATACAAATGAACTTNATATAGTATAAAGTATACAAGGTTTTTAAAGTATATAAATAAAATTCATAAACTTTAACCTATTAAAACCTCTTTTCCCCCATAAAAAAAGTTAAATCTGTCCAGAAACAGGTTATTCACTTTTTAAACCAATGTTTTCCCTCAGATACACTCCACTCAATTATAGATCAGATAGCTTATTTAAGATAACTACTGACCTTGTTGCATATATTCATGTTATTAATGTTTATATCCATTATGCTAACCAATGGAATAATTATGGACTAATTCTAATGTAACATTCTTTAATTAATTCATATTAATTAGATGTATTCACAATTAACAGATTCTCAGAAATACCTACAAATGAAAAACGGTCAAGATTCCTAGTTTAGAACCCTCCAGTAGAGCAAGGTTTAAAATGCTACCTAATCAGATTAAATCTCTACTGGTTCATCATTTTAACTGGGTAAAATAAGAAGAAAAGGCTAAACAAGAATCATGGCAATTTTTAAAATATATCTCAAACATCAACTAGTTCATTCAGAACATTCAGAAAATGTTAAGTAAGACATATGTTTCTAGGGCTTAACAGTGAGCTAGTTCTTCCGTGTCCCTCCTTCTATAAAATGGTACAAATAATAGTACTCACTTCATGTGGGGTTTAGATTTTTTAAAAAAAGATTGTATCTATTAAGGATTTGGCTCTTTTATACATCTATGGCCATCAACAAGATGAGGAAATATAATTTATTTCTCTTGACCTCCTCAGGAATAGATGTTGAAGTAATATTAAAAAATGATACTATTCAGAACGTAAAATAACATTTGATTTAATGGTGCTTTTAATTCCCACCAAAACAATTTCAACCATTCTATAATAATGTATATTTATTAAAAATAATGGAACATTTGAAATTCATGAACATTTTAAGGATAATTCCAGTTATCCAGACTAGTGGCTACACCTAGCATTAAGGGACTGTTTGAGATACCACTAAAGTGAATGCCTCTAGTGTGAGTTAACAGATAAGACGTTCATAGCATAGAGCCTGGGATAGTCAGAGAATGAAATGTGGTTGTGCAAGACTACACTAAGCAAAATCATAAATGGGTATTCCAATACCCAAGCGGGTTCACAGTTGGGGGTATTTACAGGGGTTGAAGGGGAGTGAGGTCAGTTGGAGAGAGGAGAGACAGAGCCAGCCAAATGTACTTTTTAAAAGCTATTCCAGTGATTCTAGTGGACAATCTCAAACCCTCAGCCACCTTCCTCCCAGTGTAGGTGAGAACTATTAGAATTCAAAGGAATCTAATCAATATTACCCTTCTCCCCAGCCTGAGTTCTGAACTGGGAAATAAACCAAATCTCACCTTGACAACTGATAAAAGTGAAACTGTGAAATGTGGCTATCTGTGAGCAAATGGGTTTTCTGATACTGATCCCAGAACTGCATGGACTAACCAGCTCCACAAAGATCGCACACAATGATCTGAGCTTCGCCTCCTGTGTAGGCTTTCTGGCACTATCCCAAGTGGGACTGGAAACTGAAGAGTAGACCTTGTTCCTCCTTCTGACCTTACCAAGCAGAAAAGCCACTGCATCTCCCCTGGGAGGAGAGATAAGAGAGTGACAAGGAGTAGTCAAGACCACTAGAACCTCAGCATAAGCCCAATAAGCCCTATAAGGTTATATCTTATAACTAAAATACATCTGACTCCAGTTTTCAAGCAGACAGTAAAATATGATGGAGTGTAACTGTCAAATTTGACTGAAGAATCAAAGTGAGTATCTGTGTACTGTCTGATCTCTGCTAACATGTCCAGATTACTTTGTACCTGGCAGTAAACTTTGAATTAGCCTGTTAGAGGGTTTAACATTGTCTGTTTATGTCATTTATGCTACTCATATAATTTTTGAGATAACAGGTGATTTATTATTTTATAGCTATTCAATTAACATGAAAAAAAATCTAGATTTTATAATGCTGTTAAACTCTTGCTTCCTCTTTCCCCACCTGCCTGTGTAGTTTTTGAAGCAAGTACTTCTTTAGCTCAGAAGTCTTTTGCTGGAGGCATGTTTGAGTTTTCAAACACTGTCTCTATATTTTTCCTGCTAATTACTTGGTCTGCTTTAAGTATAACATAATGGGCCAAACAGAAACTTCTCTTACTTTGGAGATTGTTACGTAAGTGGGAAAAGTGAAACCCCACTGATTTCTAAAATTTTCACCAAAGTCATCATAAAAGACAACACAGCAATTTTTAAGATAATGGACTGCCAATGGAAGTTTATTTCCACATTTGTATGAGCTTATATATGGAATGCTCACTGGACAGAACAAATAAAAATCACATCCATCATCAGACAGCACTGATTTCAGGGCATCACTTTTGGAATAAACTCACTGTTAAATGACAGACTTTAAGGAATTAAATTCATATGCATCTATATGATGTAATCTTTTTCTGCACAGTAGAGAGTAGATATAATCTGATAAGCAAGGTGAATAATAAAGCATTTCTAAGATTATTTAAATTTTATCAGTCTTTTTTGAAATAAGTGAACTTGCATACTACTATCAATAACCACTACAATTTTAAATTATTTCTGCACTAAAACTACCAGCTCACTACAGTTTTTAGACTTCATAAAAAGCCAAGACTACATATATATACATATTATTTTTATTTTATAAATATACACTGAATTTATCAATATATAATTAATAAGCATGCATGTGTGCTCAGTTGCTTCAGTCGTGTCTGACTCTTTGTACCTGATGGCCTGTAGCCCGCCAGGCTCCTCTGTCCATGGGATTCTCCAGGCAAGAATACTGGAGTGGGCTACCATGCCCTCCTCCAGGGGATCTTCCTGACCTAGGGATCGAACCCATATCTCTGCATTGCAGGTGGATTCTTTACCATGAGCCACCAGGGAAGCACTCTATGTTAATACATATTTAGTGTCTTGGTTGACACTCTCCAAGATAGTTTCTTATTCTGCTCTCTATCCCTCCCCCCCTTCCCTCCCCACATGGATGCACAGCTATCTGTCAGTATGTTTCCACCACTCATCCTTCCCTGAAAGATACACATCCTTTCTTGAGACTCTCTAAAATTCTCCATTGGTACTTTTCTTGCTGCAGTATATATTAAAGGCTCCACGTCTGGTGAAAGTAAGCCCTCTATCTAAAACAAACTTCTATTTTATCTACTTTGGATTTCTTCTTTTCATTTGCCTTGCTGCAATTTCTATTCTAGTACTTTTAAACAGCCACAAAATTAGAAAGAACCCTTAAACACAGAGCATGAACAAAGTTAGTTTAAAAACAAAATAAGTCACCCAAAAAAGGCAAAATAATACAGCTTTGAATGCAGGTAAGCTATAGCTGAAATTGCAGTCACCACAACTTAGCAGGCTTTGGAGCTTTCCAGACTCACCACTGATGGCTATCACATAAAGGACTACATCTATACGGTACACTAAAAGGAACAAAAAAATCCTTTCATGGTGGTCAGATGGGACCTATCCAGGGGCTCTAGCTTCCCTCGGCCCCTCTTTTCATCTGAAAGCTCAAAGAACAAAACCCTGGAGTGGAAATCTCTGGGTTACATTGCTTTTGATGCATTAACATAATACTATCTCTAAGCCTCAATTTCCTAATTTTATACAGATGTAGCAATACTTTCGCTACCGGAAAACAAGGTAAGTAACACATCAAGCATTATGTTAGACACTAAGAAGACATTCATACATAGTAACTAAAAATTTTAGTGCCTAGCAATGATACTCAATATATAAGTCACATGAATAAAACAGTACTCTTCACAAAATAGTGTCAGGTGCATTGTCAATTCCATGAAGTAGACTGCTCACAGAAGACTAGCTGATTGATATTCTTTTAATGAGTAAGCAGAGCTTTAAGCACATTAAAACTGATATCAGTAATTTCAAAGGTAAATTAAAGGCTTCTCTAGAACCAAACATCAAATGAAGGCTAGAAGGAGCCAAGAATTAGAACCGTGTATTCAGTCACGGTTAAAGAGCTCTAGGAAACACCACTCCAGCCTTCCAATGGCAGAGATGGAATCTCAGAATGACAGAGCCCAGAAGGCTCTCAAGAGACCGCATAGCACAACTCACAGATGAACAGGTACTTGCCTGTATTCACAGCCTGAGCATAAGGAGCTCAGTGCCCTTTTCAAGCCTGGGGACTGACATTTAAAAAAGCTGTTGATTTTATGTTTTGTTTCCTCTGACAAATGCAGTCATCTGATTGGACACTTTCCCCCGCCACAGTCAATATTTGAACAGGTTTTCAACACTGATCTTAAACGCAATTGCAATTTAACTTATTACTTTGTTAGCCACAGCTGCTCCTCTCTCAACAGTGGCGCATGACTGACCCAGAGATTGATTCGCTGCTGTCCTCATCACAGCACACAGCCATCTACTTGATTCAGCTGGCACAGACCTGTCTCCGTATCTTGGCTTCACAAGAGACCTTGATAAAAGGGTCACAGGAAGCTCCAGACTAGATACACATACAATCCTTGGCTTAATGCTGATATTTGAGATCTAGAGTTAAATATTGAAGAATGAAATGAATTTAGGTCTAATAGGACTTACATCAAGAAATCCAAGGCACCAAATAGATGCCAACTTTTAGAAATAAATGAATCATTAGGAAGCTAATATCAATATAATGGTTTATGAAGTCATTCATCACTATTTCTAATTCAAGAGAAAAATAATTGAGTTTCTGAATTACAACAATAGGTAGCAGTCAAGACACTGTAGCCTATTCAAGGACATGTGGAACAAGATGATATTTAGTGATGTTGTTAACATATATAAAGGTACCATTAAAAAAAAAACTGTTTATTTTGGAAAATATTTGGCAAGTACAAATTAAATCATCCCATGAAGTTCACATCTATATATTTTAAAGAGAATGCATGTAGTTCTCAGTTTCCCAATTGTTGTTGTTGTTGTTCAGCCACTAAGCTGTGTCCAACTCTTTGCAACCTCATGAACTGCAACACATCAGTTATATTTTTCCCAATATATCATACCAAACCAACACAATATAAACTTCTTCCTTAAAAGAAATAGAAAGCATTGCTGATTCTATATGAGCAATATTTTTTAATTTCTTTAATCTGATTTCTAAATTCTTAAATCATAAAGATCCAATTACATGTAAATACATTTCATTTAATTGTAGGTATATGTTATATGCTTACAAATGCTTTTCCTCTTTCCTCAATTAATAAGAAAGCAGAAGAACCTAATTACTTGCTGCCTAATTGCACCATAAATTTTGTCCCGAAAATTCAGAACATTTTAGTTTCTAAATAGTAAAATTAGCATACACAATTAACCCTTCAAAGTGTCCAAAACAGTCTACCAAGAAAGTAAGAATCTGGTGGCCATGTTATGGCTTGATTGCAGGATAAGAGTTTGAGGAGAGAATGGAGCAATTAAAGGCAGTGGCTTCTGGTCTTTTGAACAGCAAATGTGAACATCCCCTGGTAATGCATGATTGGATATTTGCGTTCACTCTGACTGAGTTAGGCTGGCTGAAGCACCACCATTTCAATCAAGGCAATGTGAAGCACATATAGGAAAAACTGCCCACTATTTGTCACCTGAAGCCTAGTTATAATTGTAATCACTGAGTATTCCCAATGCTGAAAATTAGTTTCAGTCATTTACCTCTAAAATACTTTAATGTAGCAAATAGTTGGATATTACTTAAATGGAACAACTCCTTTGCAACTCCAGTCACATCCTTACTACTTGACCGGTGCAACGATCATTACGTCTGAATACATACATTTGTCATCACAGACCAATCTCATGAACTCCCAACCCCTTTACCACCACTTATACTTTTGCATTATTAGAACTATATTTTCCTTTTTTCAAAGTCCCTAATCCTTTCACAAATCCCCAAACTATTAAATGCACTAATATCTAGTTCTTAATGATTATTATTTTCTTTTTCCTTCTATCTTTTCACAATAATCAGACAACCATAAGAACTCCTGTGCCCACTCCATATTAGCCACAAATACTTGCCTCTTTTGTTTAATTTTCTTGACCATGTACCTTAGCTAATAGCACTTATTTGTACTTGTTGTTCAGTCACTCAGTTGTGTCTGATTCTTTGCAACTGTATGGACTATAGCACACTAGGCTTCCCTGTCCTTCACTATCTCCTGGAGCTTGCTCAAACTCATGTCCATTAAGTTGGTGATGCCATCCAACCATCTCAACCTCTGTCGTCCCCTTCTCCTCCTGCCTTCAATCTTTCCCAGCATCAGGGTCTTTTCCAATGAGTCAGTTCTTCACATCAGGTGGCCAAAGTATTGAAGCTTCAGCATTAGTTCTTCTAATGAATATTCAGGGATGATTTCCTTTAGGATTGACTGGTTTGATCCCCTTGCTGTCCAAGGGACTCTCAAGAACACATGAAAACATGGGCTTCAAGCTTGACTATGTGACTTTCCGTGGACAACAGAATGTGAGCACAAGAACAGAATGTTCCATAAGCAACTGCTTCTTCTGCTTAGTTCCCAAAGTGAGAAGAATACAGAGCAGAATCACAACTAAAGCACACCTCACAGGTAAATGAGAAATAAACATATATTATTGTAAGCCCTTGACATTCTGAGATTATCTGCTATCCCAGTATAACTCAGAGAAAACTAGTACAATACATCATGGGTTTATAGTGATGATTAATTTAAATAAGAGAATGTGAATGGTGATTAGCACCGTGCTGGTACAGGAAACATTCTACACATGTGAGCGATTGTCAACTCGGCATTATTCCACAGGTTATCTGTTTCATTTTCTTACATTCTTCAAATAACAGAACTATGTGTTTTCTAAGCAGTGATTCCTGATATGCCTAGAAGAATGACAGGTACCTACTAAATATGTATTAAATAAAGTCAAAAGGAAAGGTAACAGAAAGGTAACCTGAAGAGAGGGAGAAGAATAAGATTTAGAGGAGGGGGGAGAAAACGATGTCATCACTCTTTTTCACTCAATAAATATTTATTGTACACTTAACTGTGAGTCAGAAATAATGATACACATTAAGGAAACAACTGTGAATGAGGCAATTCTGTCTTTCCAGAGAAGGAAAAAAAATGAAAAATAGCAATTATATGTCCTCCCATGTAGAAAAGCACAGTGACTTTGAAACAACACAGAAATTGTTGAGAAGTTTTCTTCAGGTGAAAACATAGTCATATATTAAACTGAAAGGAGCAGAGGGAATAAAACCCATCTTTAGGGAGTTAGATAACAACTGATGATGCCATTACAGACATGAGTGAGGAAGCTGACCAGAACTGAGAAAGCTTTCTAGGCACTATTGCTGACTTACTGGAAAGCATAGCAGTAGAGTGGCATTGATAATCAGAGTGCAGTGATTTTCTACAGTGATACTCAGACTGGTTATGCTCACAGGAAAGTAGACAAGTGGTTTGTGCCAGAGTAGTTTCTGATGCCAGATGGGTGCACTGAAGCCAACAAGGAAATGGAATTGTGGATATTGGCAAGGATGTGGCTATTGCTATGGAATATGATGAAGATAATATTCCATCAGGAAAATAAAAGGATGATAGTGCTTCCATAGATTAATGCATCAAAAGCATATGTTTTCCAGGAACTGGAGGTCTCAATGAAGCAAAAGCATGGCTTTTTTTAAAATTTAGGTTTCATTCAATATCTGACAGAGTTGCTCGCTACAGGTATGACCAGGATATACTAAACACTTCCTTCTGATAACTTACATGATCTAACACTCTATTATTACTTTATTTGCAAGTACTTCTCTTAAATTTGAATGTTTTCATATTCACTAAAAATACACTTAATTGACATTACCATGTGTGTTAATGGGATACCACTATTAATCTTTGTTTTCTAACTGGAAAAAAATTGAGGTTTGGGCAAATTTTAAAACTTGCCTTAGGTTCCAAGGTGAGTTTGTGATGAATTATAACAGAACCCAGCTTATTACTCCTTTGATATGTACCTCTTAATAAATATATGCAGAAAACTCAGAAACAGAGGCAGATTACCTATATGATATAATACCAGCATATACTGAAATTACTCATCATCTCAAACTCCTTTTGTGTGATTTCCAAACCATAGGCCAATGGCTGGCTCCTTCTGGTCATTCCAGGGAGAACAGTTATCTGTAGGAAGTTATCATGTCAGTCTTATCCTCATTTTTGAGGCATTGCTTTTGCTATAATGTTTACCTTTATGATATAAATATTGTTTTTATCTAATCATTGTAAACATTAAAGGCTACATCTTCAGCCTAGTAAG
>SJYQ01002609.1:212976-226380 GCA_006410935.1 Redunca redunca | reverse complement strand
ATGAAATAGATGGTAAACAATTTTCCTATGTGCTTCTAATTTTAAATTAAAATCAAGGTCACATTGAACTGGTGGAAGTCAAAACCAATTTAGTTTCTTTGATCTCAAACTGGGAAGTATACATTCTTGCTTATTTACTTTATATCAAATAAATGCTTTTCATATAAAACAAAGACTGTACTACATATAAATAAGGGGATAGTATGGTAGGCACCATATAAAAGTATTTTCAAATGCAAAATATGTTGATTACGTACAGATTGACTTTATCTTTGCCTGTGTGTGTGTGTGTGTGTGTGTATATATTTCTATTAGAATCACAATTAAATGGAGCGCTTGTTTATATCTGGTTTGACCATGACCTTGACATGTGAAATTAAAGAAACCACTCAAACTCTCATTTTTTAGGTTTAGGTTTCCTTGTCTGTAGAGTAAGTGAACTTATTTGCCTTGACCAACTCTTAGGTCCTAAAAATTAAATGATTTGTTCAAGATTTTGTTGCAAGTGACAGCTAAGAACTTCAACCCATATCTCCTGAAATCTATGACTCCTTTTCAAGTTATAGTACAGCTGTTTCTGCAATAGGCTTTTATTTATCTTGGGATGACTTATTATAGAGTACTACAGTGGTCTCCATGAAAAACTGATCAAACTTCTTATATCTGCTGCAAAGATACAGACAAAGAACACAGATGATCCTCAATAATGTATAAGCAAAAAATAAAATTAACTTAACTACAGGATGCAAGATTCTTTGTTTCACTAAATGACTATAACAATGTTCTACTTCAGTCAGTTTAGTTCAGTCACTCAGTTGTGTCTGACTTTTTGCAGCCCCATGGACAGTAGCATGCCAGGCTTCCCTGTCCATAACCAAATCCTGGAGCTTGCTCAGATTTATGTCCAACTAGTCAGTGATGCCATCCAACCATCTCATTCTCTGCTTTCCCCTTTTCTTCCTGCCTTCACTCTTCCCATCTTCTGAAGCTGAAACTCCAATACTTTGGCCACCTGATGTGAAGAACAGACTCGATGAAAAAAACCCCTGATGCTTGGAAAGAGTGAATGCAGGAAGAAAAGGGGAAAGCAGAGAATATTCAGGACTGATTTCCTTTAGGATTGACTGGTTTGATCCTGCAGTCCAAGGGGCTCTCAAGAGTCTTCTCCAACACCACAGTTCAAAAACACCAATTCTTTAGCACTCAGCTTTCTTTATGGTCCAACTCTCACATCCATGCATGACTACCGGAAAAACCATAGCCTTGACTAGACAGACATTTGCCAGCAAAGTAATGTCTCTGCTTTTTAATATGCTGTCTAGGTCTGTCACAGCTTTTCTTCCAAGGAGCAAGCATCTTTTACTTTCATGGCTGCAGTCACCATCTGCAGTGATTTTGGAGCCCAAGAAAATAAGGTCTGTCACTGTTTCCACTGTTTTCCCATCTATTTGCCATGAAGTGATGGGACCAGATGCCATGATCTTAGTTGGTTTTTTTTCTTTTTAATATTGAGTTTTAAGCCAGCTTCTTCACTCTCCTCTTTCACTTTCATCAAGCGGCTCTTCAGTTCCTCTTTACTATTTGCCATAAGGGTGGTGTCATCTGCATATCTGAGGTTATTGATATTTCTCCTGGCAATCTTGATTCCAGCTTGTGCTTCATCCAGCCTAGCATTTCTCATGAAACTCTATTCTGTATAGAAGTTAAATAAGCAGGGTGACAATATACAGTCTTGAAGTACACCCTTCCCAATTTGGAACCAGTTCATTGTTCCATGTGCAGTTCTAACTTTTGTTTCTTGACCTGCATACAGATTTATCAGGAGGCAGATCAGGTGCTCTGGTATTCCCATCTTCCCACCCCTACCCCCCACAGTTTGTTGTGGAAACAGACAGTGTGGATCCACACAGCCAAAGGCTTTGGCATAGTCAATAAAGCAGAAGTAGATATTTTTCTGGAATGCTCTTCATTTTTATATGACCCAACGGACGTTGGCAATTTGATGTTCTACTTAGTCTCATTTTAAAACTACCTTGTACCTTGTAGTCACATACCAATGCCAATATTTATAATATACCCCTAAGAGCAATGTTACACAAAAGGTATATTGTTTTCAGGTCTGAAATTGGCTAACTGTGGTTTGCAACTATCATAATTGCTCAATGACTTTTGGCTATTAAATTGGTCATTGGAAAGAGACATTACATGCACTCAGACTTAAGAGTTCTAAGTTCTGTTCCTTCCTCTTCAGTTTCAATGTCTTAAAATAAGACCTCTTCACTTATTATCTGGATTACTGAAACGCCTCTCTAACCATTTCCCTACTGATAACCTTACCGCTCTCCGATTTTTAGTCCACATGACCATCAGTGTTATCTTTCTAATGTGCTCAACAGACTGTCATTTTTCTGCTTTATAGATTTCACTAGTGTTTCGCAGTTCTCAGAATAAAAGAAAAATTCCTACCTCAATCCCTAAATTTGTAAGACTTAGCTTCCATCCTTTCTTTAACCTCAGACTCCTCTACCATCCTTATCAAGTTAATTATAGGAGCCCAGGACTGGAGATCGAGTTTCAAATCTCTGTAAACTCTAATACACTGTTTCTTCACCTAGGATCCTTGCCTGTTCCTCGCTGGTACAGCAGAGCTCACTGAAACTTAAAACTTCCCTCAAGCATTAGTTTGCCCTTCAGTCTGATTAGATGCTCTCCTGTGTATTCTCACCACATCCTCCTAACTGTCACATCCTATCAGTCAGTAATCTATGTTTAAATATATTTTCTGCATAGCAGCTAGGGTATTACTTTAAAAAAAAATTGTAAATCTAATCATATTACTAAAAAAAAAAACAGTCCAGACTTGCCCCCTGAATTCTGCACAACAGCCTCCTAAGGGTGCTACATGACTTGCCCAGCCCAAGCCTAAATCCTTATTGATCTGGTAACACATTTCTTCCTGCCCACTATGTCCCTGTCATAGTCTGGGGACAGAAGAAAACCTGAACACTTTCCCAGGTTTAGCATCTTCTCTTCCCGTGTCTTAAGTGTGCTTCTCCCCACCTTGCCCTTGCTCATCTTCAGTCTCATCTTACATAACACTTCCTCAGAGTCTTTACCCAACCCCTATTTTCAGGGTAATTCACCTCTCATTCCTTCTCATATTTTGCTTTTCTTTCACAGTAATTATCAAAATGTGTCATTTGTTTAATGAGACTATGTTGGGTTTGCTCATCACTCCAGACTCAGTGCTTGTCCTAGTGGCTGGTGCAGAGTAAGGCTTGAGAATATTTCTTGAATGAGTTCAAAGGCTCTTTTACTAAGTATCCTTACTCTTGAGGAATGATTTTATCTGACTTTATAACACCAGTTAACTGTATAGTGCAGACTGCCCATAGTGGGCTCTCACTTAACATCGGATCAATGAGTAGGCAGTTGTCAAAGATCAAAATCTTACTATTAAAACTATGCTGAACAGTATCAACCTTTCTTTGAATATCCATACATATTGAAGGATGCTCATTCAGGAGTGAAGACATTCCCTGAGCTGGTAGGAGTATTGCAGGAAGATGACTCTCCCTATCAGCTCACTTTGGGGATGGCCTCAGCTGAAGAAAACCACTATGTTTTCACTCTCATCTACCTACAGAGGCATTCTCGTTCTGGTGTCCAAAGGTCCAGTCTCACCCCAACTGGAGACAATGCTGGACATCATATATAGCTCTTCATGGGATCCACAGAAGCAGGCCAGGGACTGGATCATCACTCAACTTCCCCCTTTACCCACTCTTGCTTTTTCCTCTTCACTTCCATAGATGCTGACCTGAGAAGCCTTCCCTCATCAACATCTTGACTGCTATATATCATCTCAGGGTCTGCTTCATGGCAAACCCTTCTGTGACAAGAAGAAAAATTAGCATTTATGTGGATAAAAGTGACAGATAAAGGACTTGTGGCACATTGATGTTGTGGAGATGTATATATTATTATTAAAGGGTTTTTTAAGGTACTGGAAGCATGTATTTCTTTCAATAGCATTATATATAATAGCAATTCTAATTAGAGTTAAGTGGATGTTTCCAGATATATTGGTATTATTGTCCAGGTTTATTTTTCTTAATATTAGTATTGTGGTCCATATTTGCCTGAAGAGAACAAGTACATTGTTGAAGACCTCTTTGTGTTAAGGGAGAATACGATGAAGGGTAAATATGCTACTTTTGTGCAACACCATGATGATTTGTGTTTGTCTTTCTAGAAAACAGAAGCTCATCCTTATAAGCATTGGTCCAGACAGTAAATGTTGTAGGATAAAGATGTAACTAGTTTCAGAGCAAGAAGGGATGCCTTATGCAAAAGGAAAAATGTATAAGGACTTCCTGGTGGTCCAGTGGCTAAGACTCCATGCTTCTAATGCAAGGGGCCTGGGTTCAATCCCTGGTCAGGGAACTGGATCCTACATGCTGCAACTAAGACTTCTCATGCTGCAATTAAGACCTGGTGTCACCAAATAAATAGGTATTTTTTTAAAAGTATAAATGTTTGTTTAGAATAAAGGAATTATCCACCTGACTTTGGGAGTTGCTTTTCAGCATACTACACCAACTAACATTTAACCCTATTACTTTTTCTCTTGTATCTCAGTTTTGCATACTGCATAGTTAAATATTTTAAATTAAACACCTACCCTTTCCTAAAGAAATATACACTCTCCTTTCTCTGTATCTCATTAGAAAATGTCTAATAGGAAAGGTTTCTTTTGAGGCATTTGAGCTTCTCAATCTTTATTATGAATCAAACCACCCAAAAGATCTTATTAAAGTGCACATTCAAATTCAGGATATCCGCAGTGAGATCAGCGAGTCTGAATTTCTAACAAGCACCCAGGTGTGATGCTACCAATCTATGGACCATACCCTGAATAGCAAGGGTATAAATAAACAAAAGAACACGTAACTAGAGCTCACAGAATATGATTTAGATTTAAGCTCATATTTCTGATATATTGTTCACTAATGGAAAGAAAAGATATGTGTCACTTTTGAAGGAAAAAAATTATACACACAAGCATATGTTAAAAAAAAAGTTGCTCAGCTACTTTAATTGCACTTTATAAAATGAGTACACCAAAAGCCTAGTCAGCCTTAATGAGTAGTTGCTTGTGAGGAGTAAGTGAAAATCATTTCTGTAATGCAAACATCAGAATGTTCAGTGTTTTTGTAACTGTGAATTACATGGTACAATAAATAATTTCAGTAGATTGTTTTCATATTGTTTTCATATTGCAAAAGCTACATTTTCAGGGTTAAATTTAGATATATATCTGTGTTGTATGTGTATGTGCACATCTCTCACAAATACGCAAATCAAAGTTTGTATGTCAAATTTTATGTACAATGACAGACAATACAGTTGATCCATACACTATTCTTGTTTTATGTCTTTTTATTTAATAAAAGTCTTAACTTTTTCTTTGCATATAGAATTACCTAAACAACAGAGAACTTTCTTTCAAAGGATATAAATACTCTCATGTGTCTTAACATTAAAAACAAAGTCAAGCATGAAAACAAGCTCGTGTGCATTGTCTGAAAATGAACTATTGTGATACTGCTAAAGAAAAAGGGAACATCCAGAACATCTACTCCCTTCATTCCAATGAAGCAAGAATACTAGAGTGGGTTGCCATTTCCTTCTCCAGGGGATCTTCCTGACCCAGGGATTGAACCTGTGTCCCCTGTGTTTCCTGCACTGCAGGTGGATTCTTTATCCAGTGAGCCATCGGGGAAGATCAATGAAGTCAAGACAACTATTATCATGTCCTGAGTGTGCAGAACAGTCAGGTATTAGAAATGAAACACATTTCTAAGAGTCTTCATTTTGGGGTACAAAAGAACAGAAACAATATTTATTGAGGATTTGCCATTTTGCAAGGACTATACTAGTTGCTTTATCCCTGTGCTTATCCATTCCAAAAGGCAAACTTGTGTGGTAGGTCCTATTCCCATTCTACAAATGAAACAAATGTTCCTGGTCACAGAGCAAGACAGCTCCTATTTTCCTTTGTAAAGATATATAACTCTTGTTAATAGCTGTCGATCACATTTACACAATGGAATCAGCCGAAGAGCTCTTAAAAAGACTAATTCTTGGATCCCACCTCTTAGAGGTTCTAACTTAAATAGCCACGTGTTTGGTCTTCAAGTGCTTAGTCATTCAGTCATGTTGACTCTTTGCTACCCCATGGACTGTAGCACCGTCAGGCTCCTCTGTTCATGGGATTCTTCAGGCAAGAATACTGGAGGGGGTTGCCATGCCCTCCTCCAGGGGATCTTCCCAACCCAGGGATCAAACCCACTGTGAGTGTAAAAGTCCCTTAGATGAGTCAGTCAAAGCTGACAGCCAGGGTTCTGGAGCATCTGAATACCTCTTTCCTTATCCACTTCCCCTCAGTGTAAACACAGGACCTCATTTCTCAGTTTTTATTTCATAAGGAAAATAGGCTCTATCAAATAGGGACTGCCTTAACTTATCACAACTATAATCTTGATACTGAGCTCTAATCTCCCCAATTTTCACTTTCCCCCCAATTTACGTCAGAGACTACTCATTCTAATTCTACTGTCACACACCCCTAATGTCAGTGATTTCCCCCTAGGTGCAAGACAGCACCTTCTTCCCCAGCCCCACCTCCAACTCCTTCCCTGGAAGCTTCTTTAATATACAGTTGTCTCATTATTCTCTAACTTCAACTTGTCCCTCCCCGTCAACTCATTTCTATATCTATTTTAAAATCCTCACAGTTCTCCTATCTTTTAAAACAAATCCCCCAAAGCCTCTTTATCACCATAAACCATTTTAGCCTATTCTATTACAACCATCACAGCCAAATTCTTCACCAAGTTATCTGAAAGGGCTGTTGACATTTTCTCCCCTTCATGTCCCAGTCTGATTTCTACCACAACATTCAATGAAATCCACTCTTACCCAAATCATAGATATCACTTTTCATCCAATACCTCACATGTCTCACCAGCATTTGACCCTTAATCTTTCCCTTTTTCAACTGTTTCTTTCCTTCTTTGTAACACTGCACTTTTCTGGGCTTTCTGCCTACAATTTGGAAGGTCCTTCTCAATCTGAAGGCTTCTTGTCCCATATATTTATGTTCCTCCTTGTATTTCTCTCATCCTATATATTACATAGACATGAATCCCACATAAACACCATTAGGGAAGTGAATCACCAGTATTGATACCCTGCTTGAATCTTTCTTGAACTGTGGATTTATATACCCTATTATAAATCAGACATCTCCAAATTATGGAAACTTAGTATGTTCAAAATTAAACTCAGAATCTTCCCAACACTCTTTCTTATCTTATGCATCCTAACCCTTTGGCAATGAAGAGTGCCATGATGTGGCCTCATCCCAGAAACATAACTACATTCCTGAACCCTCTCTTCCCATATAAAAACATTAAACCAATCATTGCTGTTTTTGTTCAGTTGCTCAATTGTGTCTGACTCTTTGCGACCCCATGGACTACAGCAAACCAGGTTTCTCTGTCCTTCACCATCTCCCAGAGTTTGCTCAAACTCATGTCCATTGAGTCGATGATGCTGTCCAACTATCTCATCCTCTGTCATCCCCTTCTCCTCCTGCCTTCAATCTTTCCCAGCATCAGTCTTTTCTAATGAGTCGGCTCTTCACATCAGGTAGCCAGAGTATTGGAGCTTTAGCTTCAGCATCAGTCCTTCCAATGAATATTCAGGGTTGATTTCCTTTAGGATTGACTGGTTTGATCTCCTTGCAGTCCAAGGAACTCTCAAGAGTCTTCTCCAACACTACTGTTGGAAAACATCAAATCTTCGGCACTCAGCTTTATTATGGTCCAACTCCTCACATCCCTACATGACTACTGGAAAAACCATAGCTTTGATTATATGGACCTTTGTCAGGAAAATAATGTCTCTGCCTTAAGTCCTCTTAACTTTCAAAGATACCATCTTGACATCATCTTCTACTGCCACTCCCTTACCTGGTGACCACTATCTCATACCTAGGTGGCTACTCCTAACTGTCCCCTGTGTTTCTACTTTTGTTCCCTCTACTGTCTAATCTGCACATGGTCATCATGGGAATCACTGTAAAAGACAAACTGGATCATGGCACTTTCCTTGAGGAAACTCTTCAACGGCCCCACCCTTCCCTCAGAATAAAATTCAGACTTACTGCCTTCATTTAGAAGATCCTTCATAAACTGATCACTTCTTTCCTTGTAGCTCCATCTCAGGTTTTTCTCTTTAATAGTCAAAGAAATATCTATAATGAACTTACGAAAGTTCCTTCAATTCATCATGTCTTTTCTGGCTTCACATCTTGGCACAGGCTCTTTTCTCTGCCTAGAATTCTTTTCTCATTCTTCACTGCCCCAATCTGTCTCCTCTTATGGATAACGCTTCGTTTATCTTTCAGGTAATAGTTCTACAGTAGGTGTTCACATCTCAGACTCAGGCTGTGTTTGAGTAGAAATTCTAACATTTCATACTGAGTGGATATAAGATAGTTGTTTAACCTCCCTAATTCACAGTCACCTCATCTTTAAAATGAGGATAATAGAAATACTCATCTCACAGAACCACACAAAATTTAAATGAAATAATGCTTATAAAGTGGTTGACACACTACCCAGCACATGTTAACTGTCAATAGATGTTATTATTTACACGTTCTTGGAAAGGTTCCACTGACCTCAGAAATGTTTTGGTCAGTATTCTAAGTGTTCTTATCATGCTCTTTATTGCTCCTACCACTGACCTCACTATGTAGAATGACTAAGTCTTTTATCTTTTTATTTCCCACTATGTGGAAGCCTCTGAGGGTCAGGACCATGTCCATTTTACTTAATCCTAAAGTCCTGATATCCGGCACAGAGACAAGCCAGTAACAGTACCAGCTAAATATTAGCTCAATAAAGGAGCAGGGGCTTCAGAATTAAAAAGAAACCATTCCAACTACATGGACTGTGCACTTCTCAAAGCTTCTTGCTAGTTCTGGAAATAATAACCAGTGTGTGTGTCTGTGTGTGTGTATTAATTAAATCATTCAGTAATAATCTTTAAAATTTATGTTTAATTTGAGATGCTAGTTTATGTTATATGCATTTTAGTAAATGTAAAGTGTAAATAATTGCATATATACATTTTTGACAGAATGCTAAATGGACATATAAAAGAAACATCAAATTTTAATCTGAGGAATTCTGATATATTTTAAAATATTGGTGTCATATCACTAATTTCAGCAGTGAACTATACAGAGCATTGTGCTTATTTTACAAAGCCCATGTGAAAGCTGCAAAATTCTACTGATGATGCTACAAAGACACTACAAATTTCAGTTGGTAATCCACCTTAAATGTAAGGCAGATCTTTGTCCCTGGATCTATTTCTTAACCAAATCACCTTCAAAACCCTGTATATATAAGATCCCTGGGCTTTTGTAATCTAAGGGTTGGTGCCAACTGTATTAACTGGATAAAAGTTGCTCAGATGAGAAACTCTAAATCTCGAAATACTGAGGAGATGAAAGGCTTGAAAAATAGATTATTCTTTTCTAAGATGAAATATACAGCAATGTGTACCTAAGCAGTAAATGGATCCTTTAAGAAAGAAAATAAGGCACATGTCTTTTGGAACATAACGTGGAAAATGTGTGTATAGCTTGATCCAGTATTCCTCCCTCTGGAAATTCACTTTAAGAAATATTCTGAAAGGAGAAAAAAGATAAATGCATTAAGAAGTTTATTGTAGTATTTCTCAAAATAGAGAGGAAAAACTAGAAACTATATTCAAAATGAGGCAAGAGTTTAGTGTATTAAGACAGATCATGTGTACCCCTTAAAATTAAAATGAAAACTATGATATCATAAGAATTTTATGTTGCTATATAATATCAAATAAAAGCATACTGATTTCAATCATGTGGAAATGATACATGCATAACTTATTTTATTGAACTTCACAGGTATTGGGGTTTTTTGCAAACTGAATGTCTCTCACCAACCCTGTGTGGTGATCAGTATTTTATAGCAGTAAAGTATTTTAAATTAAGTGTGTACATTGTTTTTTAAGACATAATGCTATGGCACACTTAATACAAACTATGGTATACTATAAGCATAATTATTATATACACTAGGAAACCAAATATTTCATGTGGCTCATTTTATTACTATATTTGCTTTATTGCAATGGTCTGGAACTGAACTCACAATATCTCCAAGGTTTGATTGTATGTTCATATTGAAGAATAGATGAGAATATGGCTAGGCAATAATATATAAGAGTTGTATAGTTGCAAAGTCACTTTTTAATAAATTCTGGGAAACATGTATATTTATTATAATATCTGTCCATTTTTAAAGTTTCCCAAATGTAAAAATCAGTCCTAGAAGTTAATTAGTATTATCATCCTGGAAAAAAACAATTGTTTGTGAGTCTGGTTTCCAATAGAAAAGAAGGGCTTTTATAAACTGTATTTTCAGTAGAATAAAATGATTACTTCTGTGTCTCAAGTCCAAAGCACAAGACTTCAGTTAGAAAGACAGGATGCAGGATGCTTGGGACTGGTGCAAGGAGAGGACCCAGAGAGATGGTATGGGGTGGGAGATGGGAGGGGATTCGTGTTTGGGAACGCATGTACACTCGTGGTGAATTAATGTCAATGTTTGGCAAAACCAATACAGTAGTGTAAAGTAAACTAAAGTTAAAATAAAAATTTTAAAAAAAAAAAAAGAAAGACTGATTTCAATACCACTTAATTTGACTTTGTGAGTTATGCAGCCACAGTTTACCTGGCATGAAAACTATTTTTATTTTTTTATTTGTCACAAATGAAGACTATATAGAATGCTAGGTAAAAGGCACAATGTTCTTATATTCTCCCATGTTAATCATAATTATGTACCAGTCCTTTAACTGAATCATTTTAAAAGAGGCCATTAATGTGAAAGAGCTAAATTTTAAGAACAGGCTCTGCAGTTACATCATAACGCCTCATGTACTAAACTGTGTGGCTTCAGGCAACTTATTTAACATCTCTGAGATTCAAATTTCTTGTCTAGATTATTATTATGAGTAATAATAATGGCTACTGAATAGAGTGGTTATAAGCGTTAAATATATTTACAGATGAGAAGCACTCAAAACAAGAAGAGATGTAGTATACAACATATAAATGTTAGTATAATCACTCAATATTAATCAGAGCTAGGTTTTATACATTTTCTTTTCTTATTTAAAGTTCTCTAAAAAGTACAGTACAAGAAATAAATTCCATTCTGTTTTCCTAAGAGAAAGTCCTGAAATTCTTTACCTTGAGGTTGACCTAAGGCAAGTCGCTTTTTTCTCTGAGCATCAGATTCTCCACTAACAAAATGAGATTAATATCTATATTTTAGGATTACAGAAACAAATAACAGAATCAGTGCAAAACAATCAAAGTTGTTGTTGTTCAACTGCTCAGTAGTGTCCAAGTCTTTGTGACCCCACGGACTGCAGCACGCCAGGCTTCCCTGTCCATCACCAACTCCTGGAGCTTGCTCAAACTCATGTCTGTTGAGTCAGTGATGTCAGCCAACCATCTCATCCTGTTGTCCACTGCTCCTCCTGCCTTCAATCTTTCCCAGCATCAGGGTCTTTATCAATGAGTTGGCTCTTCGCATCAGGTTACCGAAGTATTGGAGATTCAGCCTCAGCATCAGTCCTTCCAATGAATACTCAGGACTGATTTCCTTTAGGATTGACTGGTTGGATCTCCTTGCAGTTCAAGAGACTCTTAAGATTCTTCTCCAACACCACAGTTGGAAAGCATCAATTCTTCAGCACTCAGCTTTCTTTATGGCTCAACTCTCACCTTCACACATGACTCTTAATATTCTCTTCTAAGTTCATATGGCCTGGCATAGCATCTGACACAAAACAGATGGTTTACAAATAATAATAATTTTTTAAGTAGATATACTTGTACAAAAAATAATTTCTGAGGTGGACATTCATTTATAAATATAACCACAGTGTGTCAAATGTCATGAGATGTCATTATTCCTTACTTACCAAATGTATTATGATGCCAGAGTGCCAACACCTTATCAATGTGTGGACAGACAGGACTATGGTCGGTCATTACCTTAATTAAATCTATCTTCACAGAAAACAATCCCCAAAGTCAGTGGTCCTTGACTTCAGAAGTGCTAATTTTTCTAATCTTGCAACTCAAAGTTTAAACGACAATAAGGCCCTTAAATGCTGACTTCTGTCAAGAAAAACTCATGCCTTGTTGTTACTTTCCAGAGAGCTTAGGTTTCATCCAAAACAGCACATGAGGTATTCAAGAATATGGTAGAAAAGTATTAATTTAGAAACGGTAAACGTAGACACACTTATGCAAGACATAATTTAAGGGAATGAAGGACACTCAACTCGCTGACAAAAAAGAAGACCCTAGCAAATCTTTCTTCAAAAAGTCACCTACTTTAAAATTCTCAGTGAGCAACTAAGAGGAAACAGGATAAATCGGAACATTTTTGACAAAGCTGCTAAGGGAAAAGGCTTGCCAGTAAAGGACAATAATTTCTTACAACAAGGATATTTTATTACTACGTCTGATCTATTCAAGGTAACACAGTACTTTCAAGCACTTTGTTCCCCTCAGACTCAGAAACTCCTTAAATAAAGGTATCCTTCTAAAAGTATAACTTGAATTTAAGCAAAAGATAACATGGAATATTAATCTTACTATTAAAAGCAACAATGTCTAAGTATAACTGGAAAGAAAACATGAAACCAAAGGCAGTCTAATCTGCCTTCACTGAATACAAATGAAGACACCTTCTGTTGGTTTTTAGGTTTGAATCAAACATGAGAGCAAAACCTACTAAAACTGTTCTAAGGCTAGAGACAGTTACATCAATTGAAGATAGCTTACCGATAGTATCCAGAAACCAGCATTAGTACACGAATGTATACATGTGTATACCCAACAAGTTTCAGGAATTCAAAAGTGTTTCAACATGCTAAGCCTTGTAAGATGTATGGTACATGCATTTTTCTCATGTTAACCTTCAACTTTTGGAAGTCTGGTATTATATCCTCATTTACACATGCAGAAACAAGATCTCGTAAAACATACCTGTCTACATGGATATGGATATGTATACAGAGTTGAATGCCTTGCCCAAGATCACTCAGCTGGCTAGGGAAACAAACATGCTTCAAATACAAGTAGAATAGATCCAGAACGTCTAACTTTATCCACTAGGAGAATGTCTGTGTTTATAACGCCTACAGTTAAAAATTTGGTATCAAATTTTTTAATTTATGAATAAACCAGTTAGCATTGGG
>SJYQ01002609.1:187123-209550 GCA_006410935.1 Redunca redunca | reverse complement strand
CATGGACTGCAGCCTACCAGGCTCCTCCGTCCATGGGATTTTCCAGGCAAGAGTACTGGAGTGGGGTGCCATTGCCTTCTCCATTAGTGAGGCTAATTCTGCACAATTACTCAGACTGAAATTCCCAAGGAGGTCTTGGTCTCCACTCTTGCTTTCCTACCCAAAGCCAGCGAAATAACCAATCCCATTAGCCCCTACTTTAAAAACAGACAGTCAAATTGTGAATCTTCATACCATCTCCAATTCTAATCCAAACTACATCATCTTTCTAAACTATGGCAAATGCCTTCTAATGGACCTCTCTCAGCCAATTTCAATTCTCTCCAGTCTACCATATATCCAGCAACCAGAGTCATCCCTTTAAAGACTGTAATAGATTATCTCACATTTCTATTCAGGCCCCATGATCTCCACTGCATTCAGTCAGAATATGCTTATATATAACAGTTAACAGTCTTCATTATGTGTAACACATTTATATGATGTTCAAGGCTTACTTGATTGGCCCCTGGTTCTCTCTCTGGTCTTTTTTTTTTTCCCTGCAGTTCTGTGAAGTTCCCTGATAGTCTTTGAACACACAAGGCATTTCTACATCAGGGTCTTGGCACTTAGAGTACCCTCAGCCTGGAATTCTCTGTCCTAGCTTCCTCATGTAATTCAAGTTTCTGATGAAATGTCACTACCAGAAGTCTTCCCTGGTTATTGAACTTTAAAGAGGAACCTCCTGCCACTGTTGCATATTTTCCCATCTTAATTTATGTTCTTTATAGTACTGCTACCAGCTGATAATATAAATATTTATGTATATGTATAGATTGTGCTTCCCTGGTGACTCAGATAGTTAAAGATTCTGCCTGCAATTCAGGAGGCCCGGGTTCAATCCCTGGGTTGGGAAGATGTCCCAGAGAATAGAATGGCTACCCACTCCAATATTCTTGCCTGGAGAATTCTATGGACAGAGGAGCCTGGAGGGATACAGTCCACGGGGTCACAAAGAGTGGACACAACTGAGTGCCTAACACTTCCACTTTTTTTCAATCTGTATAGATAGATATAGATATAAATTTGTTGCCTATTTTGCACCACTAGACTAGGTACTATGGCAACGATGTCTTTACCTCTAAACATTCAATTAAAAACTTGACAAGGAAACATATATCAAGCACTGCTGACACCATCTCTATACATCATCCCCTCAAAGTATTTCATTATCTGATCTACTCTGGCCAAGACATGGATAAATCCTTTCTCTCATGTCTACACTCTTCCCCTTTGAATACAATTAAATAGTAATGCATTTTTGTCTAAGTAAAAACTCTCTCTTCTTTCATAATCACTCATGAGCTCCAATCTACTTTGTATTTTCATCCCAAACTATTGCAAAGCTGAATTCTACTGAATGATATTGTGAATCCTCTCGTTATGGTATTATATAACACCTCTTAAATTCTGAATTAAAATGTCAGCTTTTATTCATCTTCTCATTAAACCTTTCCTTATAGTTCACATTGCATATTATTTTATTTTTCCATGACTTTCTTGGTTCAACTCCTACCATCCAAAATACTGCTTCTTGGTCTTATTCAAGGAACTCTCCATCATCATGAGATGTTAGTGTTTCCTAAGATTCCATAGTGTGATTTTATTTTATTTTTTCCTCAGTGGAAACACTGCCTGGATAACCCCAGATATCTACATGTTTTTGACTCCCAGACTTCCTTACTGGCTTTTTTATTCTGAGTTCCTGGGGAAAAAGGGTCATTGCTTTCTCATCAATGAATTGCTAGCTTTAAGTATAGTACATGGCACAGAATGGATAGTAAGTAAATATATGCTAAATGAATGACCCCAAGGCAATGCACAACTCTGAGCCAGACTTCTCTCCAGATTTCCAAAACCAAAGCTCTACCTACTAATGGGGTATGTTCACTTTGAGGTTCTTTGAACATGTACAAAAAACATGTTCACAAGTAAATCAAATATTTTCCCATTTTTTTCTTCCCTCACCCTTAACTGTAAATCGCTCCCTTGTTTTATATTCCAAATCTTAAAAAATGAAACCCACATAAGCCAAGCATTTCAGAATCACACTGTCATGTATATCCAGCTTTTAACTTCTATAGGCTCCTTCTTCTAATTGCCTCTTCAGTAAATCCTCCCTTGTTTAACACTGACACAAATATGTCAGTGCATGTCTTTCCTTAACAGGTTTACTGCAGTGATTAAGTGTCCTCCTTGCCTCCAGTTATATCCTAATAGCCTTCCACATGGCTGCCTTTATGTTGCTGTAGGTGCTATTGTCTTCTAAGGTTAAACTATGTCATATTACTTGCTGGAAATCTGTGGAGGGCTTTATATCTCCTTCTAAAATGCTTACAAGTCCATTTTTACCACATCACATAAAGCCTCACATCATATGGACCCCACATCTTCTTTAGCCTCTTCTGTCTCTTTCCTGCTCTCACCCATCCCCGTCCATCTGCTCCCCAGTACTTTTCCGCTCATTGTCTCCAAGGGCTGAATTATTGCACATGCAGGTCTGTCCACCTGCGACACACACCCCACTCAACACTATTGATAGCTTTATGAAGACTTGCTCAGACATCATTTTTTCTAAGAAGTCTTCCTGCCTTGGGCTATCCTTTGTGCATTTCTCTCATTGCACTTATCACATAAGACCACAGCATATGCCCAACAGAGGCCGGAGTACCATCTCTCTGGTTTACAACTACACATAGAGAGGTTAGTATAATCCGCACTTAGGAAGTATGTATCAAACATTTCTTGAAGAAGTGTACAATTATTTTTTTACTTTTCTGGCTCTCCTACTCAACTAGCTCCTCAGTGGCAAGAAGAAATATCCATCTCATTATTTCCAGTGAATTAAACATAGTCAGACTTTATTTTGGGGGGCTCCAAAATCACTGCAGATGGTGACTGCAGCCATGAAATTAAAAGACGCTTACTCCTTGGAAGAAAAGTTATGACTAACCTAGATAGTATGTTCAAAAGCAGAGACATTACTTTGCCAACTAAGGTCCATCTAGTCAAGGCTATGGTTTTTCCAGTGGTCATGTATGGATGTGAGAGTTGGACTGTGAAGAAGGCTGAACGCCGAAGAATTGATGCTTTTAAACTGTGGTGTTGGAGAAGACTCTTGAGAGTCCCTTGGACTGCAAGGAGATCCAACCAGTCCATTCTGAAGGAGATCAGCCCTGGGATTTCTTTGGAAGGAATGATGCTAAAGCTGAAACTCCAATATTTTGGCCACCTCATGAGAAGAGTTGACTCATTGGAAAAGACTCTGATGCTGGGAGGGATTGGGGGCAGGAGGAGAAGGGGACGACAGAGGATGAGATGGCTGGATGGCATCACTGACTCGATGGACATGAGTCTGAGTGAACTCCGGGAGTTGGTGATGAACAGGGAAGCCTGGCATGCTGCAATTCATGGGGTCGCAAAGAGTCAGACACTACTGAGCTACTGAACTGAACTGAAACATAGCAAGTAGGTATTCAACATTTTGCTTTATTCATTCAACTAAGAAACTGCAAAAATATACATATGTACCTATACATCTATAGGTATCCAAAGCAAATTAAATATGTCTGATATTGGTATAGTTGGAGTCAGGCCAAGAAATTTATATTCTAACCAGGGATACAGATCCCTACTTTGATGCCTGGTCTAAAGCACAAAACAGGTCCCGTTGCCAAGTGTATGCAAATCTGATTCCAAAACATAATCAATGGTTTCTTCACTTATATTATCAACTTTGCTCACTCTGGGAAGTTGTAATCCCTGATTCAATAACTGTTTCTAGAAATATCTCAGCATTTCTTCTTTTACTTGTTTCTAAATGCAAATATGACTTTAAAAGTTTGACTAATGAAAACACTACAAGAGGCCAAGTATGAGAGAAAAAGAGAAGTGAGAGAGAAACTTCAGCAGAGGAAAGTGATGCCAAAGTGAAAGTGAAAGTGTTAGTCACTAAATTGTATCCAACTCTTTGTGACCCCACGGGCTATAGCCTGCCAGGATCCTCTGACCATGGAATTCTCCAGGTAAGAATACTGGAGTGGATTTCCATTCCCCTCTCCAGGGGAGCTTCCTGTCCCAGGGATAGAACCCAGGTCTCCTGCATTGCAGGGTGATTCCCTACTGTCTGAGCCACTAGCAAAGTATTTGAATAGAGAGTTGAATGATGACCAAGAGTTCAAAAGTCCAGACAATGGTCAATAAGAAATCAACAGAAAGACTGATAAGCAGCTGCAATCCTCTAACAAGTTATTTGTCATTGTAAGGATTTAATCCTCTTACAAAACAATTTAGGCTGAATACTATGATAACCTTCCAAGCTAAAATGAAATAATCAGAAAGTTTTACTGTAATACTTCCCTCCTACATAACAATTTTAGCTTAAGGTTCTCAGGTGCCTGAGTGCATGCTCAGTTGCTCAGCTGTGTTCAACTGTTTGGGACCCCATGGAGTGCAGCCCACCAGGATGCTCTTTCCATGGAATTCTCAGGTAGTTTACACAAAATGCCACTTTAGACATATATAAATTCACTTACCAGTCCATTAGTCTATCCAACTTATTTGAAAGAGAGAGGAGAGGCAAGGACAGGAGAGAAGAGAGGAGAGAAGAGAACTGGTAAAATCCACAGATGAGAACGCAAGGGCTAAGGAGTAGGAGTGGGATGTCATAGCTTTTAGCTACCTCATTCCAATTGTGGCAGGAAAGTATGAAAAAGTGGGAACTAGGCTGAATTAGGAGGAGGAGGCTCCTCTCCCAAGAGAAACTTGTTCCCACAGATTTGAACTACTTTATGTACAGAGAATGGACCCTGGAGAAAGAATGCCCAGATTCAAATCCTGGGTCTGTCACTTATTATCTCAGTGACCTTGGACAGTTTGCTATTCAGTCCTCTCATCAGAAAAATGGGGATTATTGTGGTACTTGTCTCACTGAAATGTTATGAGAATTAAATAAATCATTATTCTCAAGGCACTTAGAACAATCTGGTATATATGTTTGTTTGTTCAGTCACCAACTCGTGTCTGACTCTTTTGCGACCCCATGTACAACAGCACGCCAAGGCCCCCCTGTCCTTCACCATCTCCCAGAGTTTGCACAAGTTCATGTCCATTGAATTGGTGATGCCATCCAAACATCTCATCCTCTGTCTTTTCCAATGAGTCAGCTCTTCGCATCAGGGTGTCCAAAGTATTGGAGCTTCAGCTTCAGCATCAGTCCTTCCAATGAGTATTCAGGACTGATTTCCTTTAGGATTGATTGGTTTGATCTCCTTGCTATCTAAGAGACTCTCAAGAGTCTTCTCTAGCACCACAGTTAGAAAGCATCAGTTCTTTAGCACTCTGTTTCTTTATGGTCCAACTCTCACATCCAAACATGACTACTGGAAAGACCATAGCCTTGATTATACGGACCTTTGTCAGCAAAGTGCTATCTTTGCTTTTTAATATACTATCTAGTTTTCCTGCCAAGAAGCAATCATCTTGCCCGTTCATGAATCACTGTCTTTTCATGGTGAAGGGGCTTGCATAATTCAGTGAAGCTATGAGCCATGCCATACAAGGCCACATAAGACAAACTGGTCTCAGTGGAGAGTTCTGACAAAATGTGATCTGCTGGAGAAGGGAACGGCGAACCATGACAGTATTCTCACCATGAGAACTCCATGAACTGTATAAAATGCCTGGTAGACAGTAAGCACTATATAACTGTGTGCACTAAACATGTGTGCATTTCAACACAACAAAATAAGCTCAAAAACATGATTTTCCAACAGATGAGAAACAGACAAGTACCTACATCCATCAGCCATTCTGCAGGAGAACTTGGACAGAGCTCTAGCTCCCACTCATTCTCCAATCAAATTCAACATTTTCTCAACCTCACACACATTACTAGGAAAACACAGCTTCATATCCTTTTCAATCAACCAATGCCCCTCTAAACCAATATGGTATAGCAGCCACAGGGCTCCTAAGGCCACAACTCCTAAATATCAACCTTAAAACGTGTACGTATATGTTAGTTGCTCAGTCGTGTACAACTGTTTGTGATCCCATAGACTGTAGCCTGTCAGGCTCCTCTGTCCATGGAATTCTCCAGGTAAGAATACTGGAGTTGGCTGTCATTTCCTTCTCCAGGGAATATTCCAGACCCAGGGATCAAACCCAGGTCTCCTTCATTGAAGGCAGATTCTTTATCGTCTGAAACAACAGAGAAGCCCAACTGTAAATTCTATACTCCAACCTGTTAACCTAAAGAGTTAACTTTGTAAATTTAACTTCCAGAAGATTTCTATGTGGGGTGAATTATTTGCATATTCATGAGGATTACTGTTTAATAATATTTTTAAAATACAATAAAGATTTGTTTTGAGTTCAGACTCAGATTGTCAGAGTTGAGACAGACTGACTGAGTTCAAACCCCAGCCGATATTAAATAGTTATGTAATTCAGATTTAATCTTTGTGTTATTTTCTTATCTATAAAATGAGGATAACAATTATGCATATTTATGCATATGTGTATATATATATATACACACATATGTATATGTGTAACACACTTGGACTATTATCTGGCAAATAGCATTATGTAAGCTTTTGCTTTATTATTATTATTGTTATTCTGGATAAAGCACAATGACTATACTCCTTTCCTATGCTGAAACATATTCTGCTCTTAAAGAAACAGCCAAATAAATAATGAATTCTGTGCATGTTCGTTTATTTCAAATTCTGTTCATGAAGCAAAGGAAAAAACAGGAAAATATTTTAAAGTACTACATTATGTGATTTTAATAAAATGTCTATCAAAAGTTGAAAAGATATTTAATGAGCAGAATGTTTTAGTATCTCTGGTTCTTCTTGTCAATCATTATAAAAATCATGCAGAAATCACTAACATTCATCATTTTTGGACATGCATATGCAAATCACTGATTTCTCTAAGCCCATCAGGTATGCTGTAGGGAAGCTAATGATGTAAATATGAAATGGCAATTTCTTCCCAATAATTCCTCAAAACTCATCTCCAGAAGTAGTTCAACATGCAAGGAAATGGCATCCTAGTTACTGAAATAAAACCTTGCATCTTTTTATCACCAAGCATTCAAACTATTGGAAAAAAAGAAGGTACCAACTGCTAACATACCTAATGGAAGCTCTTAATCTCTCCTTTAAAGCTCTGTTGTGCACATAAAAATATCAAGAAGTCATAATTTGAGTGGCAGTTTCTTTATATAATAATAATCTTCTTTTACTGGAATAACAAAAATAGTTTTAGTAATACTTTTCCATTTACTCTGCAGTGGTAAACGGGGATAACCACTGCTAAAATAAAAATAAAATGGTTTAGATTCTCCACTCTTTTTATTTGAATAGAGAAAAAAAACTGTGAGAAAAACTAAGTCTTTTTGTAATGCAGTAACTGCTAAAAGCTCATTATCAAGCACTCTCCTAGTTGTGTATAATTTCCATAGTGATAAGGAGGAAATGAGCCATTAAAGGGTCATTCAATGGATCAGAGCAAAAAGCAGGTGAGTTTTCTCATGGCTAATTTTAAATTACTTTATTAGAGCATCTATCGAGAAAGCAATGGCACCCCACTCCAGTACTCCTGCCTGGAAAATCCCATGGACAGAGGCTACAGTCCATGGGGTCGCTAAGAGTCAGACACGACTGACTGACTTCACTTTCACTTTTCACTTTCATGCACTGGAGAAGGAAATGGCAGCCCACTCCAGTGTTCTTGCCTGGAGAATCCCAGGGACGGGGGAGCCTGGTGGGCTGCTGTCTATGGGGTCACACAGAGTCGGACACGACTGAAGCCGATTTAGCAGTAGCAGCAGAGCACCTATACACATGCAGTAAGAATTATGAAGATATGGTTTCATATTAAAAACAATCATTTACTCTATATTATAGAATCTGATTGTGGTAGACAGAATAAACAGCACCCCCTAAAATGTCCACATCCTAATTCTTGGTACCTGTGATTATGTTACTTTATATAGCAAAGGGAACTTTGCATATGTGATTACTTTATACATGTTGATACGTGAAGATTATCCTAGATTATCTTCCAATGGAAGGATCCAATAGAATCACAAAGCTCCTCATAAGATTTAGCTAGGAGTGTTAGGATAAGAGAAAGATTTGAAAAATACTAAACCTGCTTTGAAAATGAAGGAAAGGCCATAGACCAAAGAACCTAGGCAGACTCTAGAAGCTGGAAAAGGCAGAGAAAGAAAATCTCTTCTAGAACTTTCAGAATGAATGCTGTGGAAACATTGATTTTAGGCCTGTAAGACCCATTTCACATTTCTGTCCTCCAAAACTATTAAGATACAAATATGAGCTGCTTTAAGCAACTAAATTTACAGTAATTTGTTACAGCAGTAATAAGAAATAAATGCACTGCTTTTACAAAAATAATACAGCCTCTACTATATCATTCTTGAAAGGAACTATCTTTTTCCTCTCTTCTACCTGCAAGAATTTCTGAGTGATCATCTTTATTTTTCTTCTGCAAGTGAAAATTCTAAACAGAAAAAATTGCTTTCAAGGACTTGCTAGATAATGTCTGTTTTATTATTACACAGTTTTTACGTTCTCACTGATCTAGTACCCAGGGACCTTAACCACATCTCCAATGTCTTCCTGCATTGGCAGGAGGATTCTTTACCACTGAGCCACCCAGGAAGTACCCATTTGGCTTAGAGACTGAGTATAAAATGTCTTACTCTGAATGAAAAAAACTTAACTGGATAAACAAATCTTAACCTTTAAGAAATACTACATAAAATATGATCTTCTTTTGTGCACAAAAGTAATCATTCCTCATTTTGACATTTAATTTACACTATTCCATGCAGTAGAGTAATACTGATATGGAACCACAAAATAACATAGATATTTGATATCCATATGTCCCAAATATATATATGCTGTACAACTGTTTTAAAAGCTTTAGAAAATTAAAAATGAAATATAATAATACATGAAACCAGCTATATACCTTATAGCATCTTCGTTATCATTTTCTCAGCTTACAAAACAACAATAAAGTGTGCCTACCAATTAAATTGTATTCTCAAGTATTCATTCAAATACACACAACTTCAAACTATATTTCATGCAAAACCTCCAGTTCTCTGCCCATCTCACGATGTGTTATTTTATATTGTTAAGAGGCATGAATACAGATTGTGGTGTTCAACGCTTGTGGCTTCTAATCTGGACTCTGGAACTTATTAGCTACATAACTTTTCAAAATTATACTATCTGTCTGAGACTCGGCTTCCCCTCCTGAATTTGGATACTCTTAAAGGAGTATTTTGAGAATTTATGAAATATGAATACAAGGTTCATTCTCAGTAAATGATGGTATCATGGGTATGGTTATAGATGTCCTTGTCTTGTCAATGGGAGTATATGTTTGCTATCTGAGGACAAAGTCCATTCTAAAAACTGTTTGAATATTTTCCTGAATGTCTAGGAAGTACTATGCTATGTACATAACATCTAACAATGATTCACTCAATGAACAATTGTAACCAAAGATAAATAGAGAACAATTAAGTACTAAACCAGAAGGCATTGAAATACAAATGCAAGAAAAGCTCAGCTTCACAGTGATGTGAAGGGAAGGATGTAGTCAGGGAAGGATCAATGGCAGACAAGGGACTAAAACAGGGAAGTGCTAGCCTTTCTAGATAGAGCAAGACTAAATAAATAAAATCACACAATGTTCTCAGCAGAATATATTTCCAAATTTTAACCTAAGTGAAGGTACTAAAATAGGCTACTCAATTTTCTGATCTCTTCATGTGAGTTCAACTTCTTTAAATCATCTTTATATATACCTTCTTTAAAATGCTAACAGAAATGAAAGAAAGAGCATTTACTGTTGCCTAAAATTATATCAATAACAATTATTTTACCTGAAGCTACTATGTTAACGATGATGATGGTTTATCTATGTGTTCCACCTTATGTCTTATACCTAGCATACTTACTTATTTGGAAACATCAATGCAATAGAAAATCACTAAGATTAATTATGTAAAATATCTGTATACTCACCAAAATAATCTAAAAATTATTTCCATAGTTCTAAATGATTCACAGTAACTTCGAGTGTTCACTAAAAGCTTATGGGGTAAATTTTTCTTAAGGGATGAATAAGAAAATGGTAACTTTGTACTGGAAAACTTTCCCACTATCCTAAGATTTTAACAACTATTTCTATGACAAACTTAAATGTTGGGACCTGATGAACACCATATCAGGCCTCAGGGGCCTGCGTAGGCCTGAGTCTCATTCACAAAGAAGCTGGGTCAGTGCCCAGAAGGAGCTGAGGTCATCTTCCACTGGCCTGGCCAATCGGCATGACACCCCCGCCCTCACCCCCCCGTGGCCTGATCTGAGCCTATCAGGACAAGGATGGAAACCCTCTAAGAAAGCCGGCGCGCGCGAAAATTTAGCCAATTAGTATGTGCTAAAAAAACCTTTGTAACCAATCCGCCTTTGTCAAACCCCTGTCTTTGTCTTAAACCTATAAATACGGCTGTAATCCAGGGCTCGGGGTCTCTAACTTCACTCCACTGCATTAGATGTGGTTGGGGACCCTGGCTCAAGCTGGAAATAAAACCCCTTTTTGCTTTTTGCATTGTCGTGGATGTCTTGTGCTCTCAGTTTTGGGGATTCGGACTGCGGGCATAACATTAAAGAGCTGCATCTATAGTGACAAACAATGGTAGGGACCAGGGTGATGGAGCAGTACATCTGAGACCTGCCTGGGGCCTGGTTAAATGGGAGTGAAGGAAACGGCAGTGTCAAATATGACTTCCAGGCAGATGATATGAACTATTGTGTAGATGAGAGTGGCTTTTAATAAAAACAGGAAAACTGAGGGGCAAGATTTAGACAAAGATCAAGAGTATAGCTTTTAATATATTAAGTTGCTGCATTTGATGAATTAAGGTGGCACCGTGAAAGAGGCAGTTACCTACTGGAGCTCAGAACAGAGATCTGATATGGAGTAAAGGTCTGCAAGTCATCAGACAGAGATGGTGTGCAATATGCCTAAGGCAAGAAGGTGCAGCGTGAGGAAAAAAGAGGGAGAAGGACAGAACTCTGAGAATCCCTAAAATCCGGAAACTGAAAAGAGGAGGCATTAGCAAAGGATACAGATAAGCACTGGGGCTTCCCAGATGGCTCAATGGTAAACAATCTGCCTGCAGTGTAGGAGATCTGGGTTCGATCACTGGGTCGGGAAGATCCCCTAGAGAAGGGAATGGCTATGCACTCCAGTATTCTTGCCTGGAGAATTCCATGGACAGAGGAGCCTGGCGGGCCACAGTCCATGGGCTCAGAAAGAGTGGGACACAGCTGAGTGACTGAGCACTGGGCACACTCTGATAAGCATTATCTATGAAAAAGATTTCCTTGTTAGAAAATACTATTTTCCTTTACTACAAAGTACTATTGGAACATTTCAAACTGTTTGGAATAAGTTATTTACAGAAAACTTAAATATAGCCAATATTCATCTCACCTATTATTTCTGAGTATAAAGCTTCTAAAATGACATAATAAATTATTTAGAGAGACACCTGAACTTTCATTATATATATATAACTATCAATAAAAGCATCAAATGACATACAACTGTTCTTAAATTTTGCATAAACAAGACTAACTTCAATGATGGAAAACTCACAAAGTAATTTTCCTTTATCTGGAAATATCAATTTATCCAATATTTATAACATATATATGTTTTAAAATAGAATTAGGCTGTACTTTACAATGTAAAACTTATGAAGATGCCATCAAAATCACTTTGGATTTATATAAGTATTTCTTGAGAGAAAATAAGTCTTAGAAAATTTTGGCAAACCACAAAAATGGAAGTTGCATAAGAAATCAGTACCTCATAATTTTTTAAATAATTTTTAAAATTGTAAGTACTTTTTCAGTATCATATACATACATACACACACATATTCTCCAATAACTGATAATTTAGAGTGGAAAAAATATACCACTTTGGGGGTTTGCCTGGTGGCCCAGTGGTTAAGACTCCACGCTTCCACTGCAGGTATGCATGTTTGATACCTGGTCAGGGAACTAAGAGTCCACATACCTCACAGAAAAACAAAAGATACCACTTTAAATTTTTTTCAAAAGAATAAGGATTAAAACTTGGAAATCAGGATCTCAAAATACCTAAAGAGTTGGCACGTATGACCAAAATTACCACAGAGGGTAGCTGGAAGTCAGAGCCAGATCCAAGCTGAAGAGAAGATGATACTGACTGACAGACCACGTAATGTCCATTTTCATCCCCCTTACTTCCAACGACCCATTCATGGAGCACTGGTGGGTATGGGTGCTATTCTGGCAGAGCCTTATTTTCCAGTAAGACTATTAGATGGCAAGAAAAATAATTCAACATAAGAAAACCTGAAATTGCCATAGTTAAGGTCCTTTAAAAAAAAAAATGTTGTCTAGAGAACATAAGAAATAAAAGAAACACTAAACAGTAGTAACAAATCCCAGGAGTATAGAATAAATTCTATACTGATAGCTCAGTTGGTAAAGAATCCACCTGCAATGCAGGAAATCCCGGTTCAATTCCTGGGTTGGGAAGATGCACTGGAGAAGGGGTAGGCTACCCACTCCACTATTCTTGGGCTTTCCTTGTGCTCAGCTGGTAAAGAATTTGCCTGCAATGAGGGAGACCTGGGTTCAATCCCTGGGTTGGGAAGATCCCCTGGAGAAGGGAAAGGCTACCCACTCCAGTATTCTGGCCTAGAGAATTCCATCAACTATATAGTCCATGGGGTCACAAAGAGTTGGACACAACTAAGAGAGTTTCACTTTCATAGAATAAATTCATCACAGGAATATTGCAGAAGCAACAGTTCTTTGCTAAGATTTGCTGAGATCTGTGATGAGGACTGCTTGACCTTTTTGTGATTTTCTCTCTCTCTTACCTAGACAAACATAAATAATGACATACGAGAGGAAGCAGTATGCAGTGTCTCAGGTATTGACAGGCTGGGATAAATAATAATTATAAGGAGTGCAGATTCAGGTGGTTATTGCTAGGGACTACCCATGCATTTGAGAAAAACAATGGAAGGTTGGCATCAATTTATTACTGTTGTTCGCAGAACACTGCCCCATCCCTAAAGATTTCCACATCCTAATCCCCAGAAATTGACTATATTAGCTTGCATGGCAAAAAGGAATTAAGGTTATAGATGAAATTAGAGTTGCAACCAGCTACCTTAAAATACTAAGAACACCCTAGATTTTCAGGGTGCATCCAAGGTAAACAGAGGTAGATGTGACTATGGAAAAAGGGCACAGAGAGATGCCACACTGCTAGCTTTGCAGATGGAAAAATGGGCCATGGGTCAATATGGGCAGCCTCCAGATGCTGGGAATATCAAGGAAATGGATTCTCCATTTCCATTTCCTTGGAACCTCTTTATCCTTCCCTCAAACACTCAGTAGTATCGGTAACATTTAAAAATACTCCATTGTCATGCACTGTATTTCTACATCTGATCAATTATACATTTGGTTTCCAGGAGAATTGTTCCAGACTAAATTGTGTCCACAAAATTCATATGTTAAAGCCCTAAACCTCTAATGTTACATTGCTTGGAGATTAGGCCTTTAAAATAAAGGTAATTAAAATAAAATTAAAATTTTTAAGAAAGTCATTAAAAAAAATTAAATCAGAAGGATGGGACTATAGACCAAGAGGACTTTTGTCCTTGTAAGAAGAATAAGAAACACCAAGAAAACACCTACACAGAGGTTACAGAAATGCCAGAAACATAGCATATAATGGAAAAGTAGATCAAAAGACCGAGTGAATTTATTTCTAGTAAGGGGGATAGAAGTGTGCTATCATAGTAGTTTCTTTTACTGAGCCCTGTGTTAGTTGGCAAGAATGGCCATAAGAAAATACCACAGACTGGGGGGCTTAACCCACAAAAAGTTATTTTCTCTCAGTTATGGAGGCTGGAGATCCAAGTTCAAGGTGCTGGTAGGATTGTTTTCTCCAGAGGCCCCTCTCCTTAGCTTGCAGATGGCTACCTTCTTGCTGCGTCAATACCTGTGTGTGGGTGTGGTTTATTACATACACACAGCAGTCCTCTTACTTTATTAGAGTCCCATCCTCTGATCTCATCTAACTTTAATTACCATTTTAAAGGCTTAATCTCCAAACAAAGTAACATTGGAGGTTTAGGGCTTTAAGATATGAATTTTGTGGACACAATTTAGTCCCATAACAATTATCTTAGAAACCAAGAAATGTGTAATTGGTCAGATGTAAAAATACAGTACATGACAATGGAGTATTTTTAAATGTTACTGAGACCACTGGTTATTTGGAGGAAGGACAAAGGGGTTACATTATCTCTGGGTTCTCCAGAAAATGGGGCTAACCAGACCAAACACTATACTCTTATCATAGAGTGACTCATAAAGAATATTTCTAAAAGGTTAAATGAGTGGGAAAGCTTGAGTGCACATACTGTTTAAAGCCAGACACATCACCAACTGCCCATGTCTGCACCAGGGGTCTTGACATTGCTGTGGTCAGGACTGACAGTAGGCGATGTCGTTACAGAATTGGATTCCCTGGCAGCAGTGGGAACGATAGGATCTCTAAATAACAGAGGCCAGATCGAAGCACTTAAGCATCAGTAGCAATGATGGCACAGTTAATCATAAAAAGCAGCAGAGTGGCAGCTAGGGCGAGGGATTCTCTAAAATGTCTATTATCTTTAGCCCTAAACCAAGCTAGCAAATCACAAACAATATCGTCTATTGGGAGGAATGGATGATATAAATGCCACTCTTAAAACCTGAAATGAGGCATTATGTCCTAATTTTATTCACTAGTCTGGTCAACACAACAACCAAATGGATGATGGAAGATGAGAGTGGACTACCAGATATTCAGCCAAGTAGTAGCATCAATCGCAGTGTGTGGCTGGTCGAAGTATCTTCACTAGAGCAGATTGACACAACTTTAGGTCATGGTACTTGACAACTGATCTAGGAAAGGCATTCCTGTCCATCTCTATCAAGAAGAAGAACCAGAAACACTTCTCACTCACATGGGGCAAACAGCAGTATGTATCTACCATCCTGACTCAAGACTATAGTAAGTTTTTCATCATCCTTTGCCAAAATACAGTCCATAAGGATATGAACTTAATGGACATTATATAAAGTATTATACTGGTCCATTATATCAATAACATCCTACTAAGTGAGCCAGATAAGCAAAAATAGCAAGTATAATACTTCAAGAACTTAGTAAAACACATGTGCTCAGAGAACGCAAAATAAACACCTTAACAATGAAAGTTTTAGGGCTCTAATATCTGAGTAATAGGAGGACAACTCTGCATAAGGAAAGGACAAACAATTGCATCTCACATTATTCATCAGTAAGAAAGAAGCAAAATCCCTATGAGGCCTCTTTCCATTCAGGAAGGAATACGTCTTACTCTAGCAACACTGCTCTCATCTACTTAACCATGTGTGACAGAAGGATGCTGGGTAGGAATGGGCCATAGGGAAGTCAAAGGCTTTGCAGAAAGTACAGGTTTTATGCAAGAAATCCTGATATTTCAGCAAAATGACTCCACAAAACTCCATGGTACTAGACAATTGTGGTGGGAGAAAATACCATATAGAATTTATGACAAACCCCAATGAGAGAATTACAACACAGACACCTGAAGATTTTAAGAAAACCTAAACCATTTGCAGTAGAGAATTAAAAATAATTTGGCAACAGCATATGATGTCCTGAGCCTCGTTTAGGCAGAGTGCCTGATCATAGGCTATTAAGAGACACTGTAGCCAAAAATGTCCATTACAAGCTGGATTCTGTCAGTCAAGCCATGCAAGATCAAGCAAGCTCAGAAATAATCCATTATTAGATAAAAATGGAATTCCTGGGACTGAGCACAAGTAGAGAACGCATAAGTGAGCTACATGCAGGGGTGGTCCAGACCCCTACACCTACCTGCATAATGAACAGTGGCTCACTAATCTCAGCTCACACCTGTGACAACATGAGAAGTCCCTTCTAACCACCAAGTCCAAAAATGCGGGCTAGATGGATTGGCTTGATGTGATGTTGTTATTTTTGTTTAGTCACTAAGTCATATCCAACTCATGGCCTACAGCCCTCCAGTCTCCTCTGCACGTGGGATTTCCCAGGCAAGAATACTGGAGTAGGTTGCTATCTCCTCCTCTAAGGGATCTCCCCAACGCAGGATTGAACCCAGGTCTCCTGCACTAGCAGGTGGATTCTGAGCCACCAGGGAACACTGGCTTGATACGTGGTAAACTAAACAGGCACTGCACCTGCCCTAAAGCCCCACTAGGGGTGCCTTCAAAGTCAGTATGCCAAATTGCTTTAGTCCCACGTGACTTTTTGTGACCCTATGGAATGTGACCCACCATGCTCCTCTGTCCATGGGATTCTCCAGGCTAGAATGCTGGAATGGGTTGCCACTCCCTTCTCCAGGGGATTTTCCCAACCCGGGGATCGAACCCCCATCTCCTATGTCTCCTGCATTGGCAGACAGGTTCTTTACCACTAGTGCCACCTGGGAAGCCCATTCAAAGTCAGCAGTGAGGAGAAATCTAACCATGGACACAACTTCAGGGATCACACACTGTGTGTGCAAAGAGAAGCTGCTGAGGTAAGAATATATACTTATCTACTTGTGTATTTATTGGCAGTGAATAGCTTGGCTGGTTGGTTGGCTGGAGACCTAGAGTGGGCACAAAGTAGACAGATCTTTGTCCAGCATGTTACTGCCCTCAAGAGAGCATCTACCATGAGTCATGTTGCAGACTGTACTCTCTAAAGAAGGCTGCAATAATTTCTCTAGTTGCCCAATGTGCAATGTGAACTTCTTCCAAAGTGAACTTGGTACTATTCCCATCAACTAGGGAGATCTATAGTCCCTTCCTTTCAACTTGGGTGGCCATTTGTCTCCGATTCACACAAAAGCACATAGAATTGATGCACAGAGTTTTCAAAGCAAGATCCCAGAAGACCTCTTCTATTCTCCGGGCATACATGCTCTTAGAATCCAGCCACCATGCTGTGATGAAGCCCAAACAATGTGAAAGCCCGCATGGAGACACCACATGTAGGCATTCCACCTGCCAGCAAGCTGAGGTCCTAGCTCTCGGCCAGAATAAAGACACCTCCAGACGATTCCAGTCCCGAGAGGTCAAGACACCCTCTGCCTTCAAATCTTAATAGGTAAGAGTCCAGAAACTATGGGACAACAATGAGCCGTTCTGACTGCCCCTTGTATGAATTCCTAGCCCACAGAATCCATGAACATAATAAAGGGGCCACTCTCAATCGCTATGTTTGGATAGCTTTTTACAGAGCAATAGTAATTAGAGTAAAGCAATTAACAGCCAAATAGAGAGAATGGCTTGGTCAGTCGACATCAGTCAGCTTGCTGTCGGTCACCTCAGTGTTGTTGGAGAGGTGCAGGAAGAAAGCAGCCACAGAGAAAAGTATGGACACTGTGCAGACTGAGCAGCACAGGCTCCCATTCACCAAGCTTATCCAGCTCCTGCTGCTGCTAAACACCCACCCCACCCTGATGTACACCATTCCTCAAGGTGACCAGCCAGCTACTCAGTGGTAATTGACTACACTGGACTCCATTCAGACATGAAAGAACGGACACATATTCTGGGTATGGGTTTATATTTACTACCTACAGGGCCTGAGCAAGTACCTTAATCCAGGGACTTACAGAATATGTTATCTACCCAAATAGGATCCCTCATAACCTTGCACTGAACACGGGGACCCACTGAAGAGTTAAAAAGAAAGAAAAGGTACAGCAGTGAGTATGTGATCATATAATCCACTGGTTATTTCATACCATGTGCCATTCAAAAGCTGTTGATCTGACAGAATGATGAAACAGTCTTTTGAAAGAGCAGCTGACAGAGAAACTTGGGGATAATACCCTGAGTGGATCAGGCACCACACCCACAGGAGTAGTATAACCTTAAGTTAATGACCATTGTATGGAGCTGTGGACGTTCCTGGTGACTAGACAGTAAAGAATTCACTTGCAGTGCAGAAGACCTAAGTTCGATCACTGGTCAGGAAGATCTCCTGGAGAAGGGAATGGCTACCCACCCCAGTATTCTTGCCCGGAGAATCCACGGACAGAGGAGCCAGGCAGGCTACAGTTCACGGGGTGCCAAGGAGTCAGACATGACTGAAGCGACTTAGCACACAGTCATGTGGAGCTGTGTCCTTAGCAAATAGAACACAAAAGTCCAAGAGTCCCATTTACCTTCACTCCCAGTAACCCACTTGGGGTATTTGTGCTTTACTCCCCATAAGTATAGACTCTAAGTGGCTAAGATGTCCTGGCTTCCAGAAGAGTAACAAAAACCTCCACAAAAAAGAACAAGGATCTCAAACTCCAACAACAGCTGCCACCTAGCCACTGTGCATTCCTGTGCAAAAGACAAGCAGGCCAGAAAATTACCTTACCTTCCAGGCAAGGACAATTAACCCTGATTGTTAAGAGAAGACAAGACTACTATAAATTTAAGGTGAGGATGGAAGAAGACATCAGGCACCCAGGTGACCCACTTAAATATCTGTCGGTGCTCTCTCCCAATTCTGAAAGCAAATTGACAAATATAACAGCTGTGGAAGTAGCTTGAGAAGGGCACAGTGACCAGGATCCCAAGCCCTTTGGGGTCACTTCTCTGTACCTGATATCCAGCCCATCAGAGTTGTTCACTGTGGGGAAGGGAGATCTAGAAAAGGTGGTTTAAAAAATAAGAGATAATGAATATCAGAGACCAAGGATGACAATGGTTCTGAGATCAGGGGTAGCAGCAGGGACTGAAATTCATCCCACAGACTTTCTCTTTGAATGTATCACTAAGAAAAGAGGCCTGCTTCCAGAGGACTGGGTACCAGATGAGATGAACTTTCATAAGCAAACAAATATGAACTCCCTAAGGAGAGAGGTATAGAAGATGTGATGCACTGTCCAGAACCCTTTCTGCAAGAAGACATTCATTCCCCCAGCTCCCAAGAGTGTTACCTCCTAAGCTTCCACGGTTGAGTTCCTCCTAGGATTCACCTTCAATCCAAGGGAGCCACCTCATCCTGAGATACATTACATCTTCCCCAGGGGCAGTCCACACCCAGTGATTGGTTAAAAGGGCGGGGGTGAAAAGGGGTTTTCCTCTATCTGAGGCATCTCTGAAGTCTACTCCAACTTCACAGTATCCCATCCACTCAGTTGAGACTCTGCTGTAACTGAGTCACAGCTCAACTTCTCTGTCTGCTGAATGGTGGCTCCCTCCCTCTCTTCCAGTGGTAGTTCCAAGAGAGCACTTCCCAGGAAGATCCTCTGAAGAAGGCATGGCAACCCACACCAGTATTCTTGCCTGGAGAATCCCATGGACAGAGGAGCCTGGTGGGCTACAGTCCACAGGGTCGCAAAGGATCAGATATGACTATGCAACTAATACTCCCCAGGAAACTACCTGCTCGTTGATCTTCCTCTCAACCCCCGACAAGCAGACACCTCATCCTACCTTGATCCATTCTACTAATTCCCATGCTACTGCTGAGGCTGTCACTTCAGTCATGTCTGACTGTGTGACCCCAGAGGCAGCAGCCCACCAGACTCCCCCGTCCCTGGGATTCTCCAGGCAAGAACACTGGAGTGGGGTGCCATTTCCTTCTCCAATGCATGACAGTGAAGTTGCTCAGTCATGTCCGACTCTTAGCGACCCCATGGACTGCAGCCTACCAGGCTCCTCCATCAATGGGATTTTCCAGGCAAGAGTACTGGAGTGGGGTGCCATTGCCTTCTCCAAATTCCCATGATGTAGGCCCAACTATCTCTTTGTAATAGCTATCAAGTGATTCCAGCTGATTCTGCCTGTTTGGGGGCCAATATCATGATCAGACTAACTCACCTGTTGTTCCTCCACTTGCAACTTCAAATTCAATCCCCCCAGAGCAACACACAATAGTATGTTGGAAGTTTGCTTTACCAGTTTTCATCTTTTGCTTTATCAAACACTTCCCATTTGTACAAATGCTGCTGCTGCTGCTGCTGCTAAGTCACTTCAGTCGTGTCCGACTCTGTGTGACCCCATAGGCAGCCTCCTACCAGGCTCAGCTGTCCCTGGGACTCTTGAGGCAAGAACACTGGAGTGGGTTGCCATTTCCTTCTCCAATGCATGAAAGTGAAAAGTGAAAGTGAAGTCGCTCAGTAGTGTCCAACTCTTAGCGACCCCATGGACTGCAGCCTACCAGGCTCCTCCATCCATGGGATTTTCCAGGCAAGAGTACTGGAGTGGGGTGCCATTGCCTTCTCCGTGTACAAATGCTAAGTTTTCATTAATAATGAGAAAACCTCTGGGATGTCACAATAATTGTTGGGAGGATGACAGTTATGTACAATGAATGAGAAACAGTCGATAGTTAAGCCACCAGAAAAGATTCTTAAGCAATTTTAAAATAATATTTTAAAATATATAGACTTTACTTTCTGTCACAACTAAAGATATTTAAATACCATTTTCAAGTTTATAAGCTATTTCATCCTTTGTTCTAAGAACATCTATTCCAGCTTTTTTAGACATTTAACTGAATTAATGTTGTTAATATATATACTATTCAACTAAATGATAAACCATAACATACAGATGCCCACAGAGGCTCCTCTGTCCATGTAATTAATTCCCCAGGCAAGAATACTGGAGTGGGTAGCCTTTCCCTTCTCCAGGGGATCTTCTCAACCCAGGGATCAAACCCAGGTCTCCAGCACTGCAGGCAGATTCTTTACCATCTGAGCCACCAGAGAAGCCCTTAATATATATAATATTCCATTAAATTATAAACCATAACATACAGACAAACTTAAATCTTTTGGTATATAATTTTATACCAAATCATTAAGACACTGTGCAACTTCATCCAAAACAGAGCATTGCCTCCAAAGTATCATAAGATAGAAAAATTAGAAGAAAGATGCAAAAACAGGGAGCACTATTTTTTGTAAGTACTCTGAAATATAACATTAAATATGTGAAGCAGTAAAAACATACAATCTATGATTAAGCTCTTTTGAACACTGATTTGATTCATCTTTCACTATATTCCTTTATAAAAGTTTGTGATTTGAGATTTTTAATTTTCAAAATACATGATGGCACACTCCATTTAACAACATTATCACAATTTCCAGTGTGCAGAAAGTCACAGACCACTAGTTTCAAGTATCTGGCTCAAGTATGAAGAAGCACTGTTCAGAGAAAAATTCACAAAATCGATGTTTCTCCATATTCTTCAAATAAAGAGGTCTGACTTTAAAACGCAACAATCATAACACAGTTATACTAAAAATTAATGAATTCCCAATTGTGAACTGTGAGTGCATAATGAATTTCAGGGCACTTCTCTGGCAACCAGACCGAATTAAGAGTTAAAGTTCTAAAGCCTCAACTGCCTCTGAAAATTTGCGGGGTGGTGATCAGTTAAAGAAAACATCAGCTGTTTAGAAATGCATGGCACTACAGCTGAATATAATACCTTTCCTGTTCTCTCTTAAAATGGTTTTTTATCGAAGCAGTTTCTGTATCAATCACACAATAGCCAGAATGGTACAGGGTTATACTATATGACACAATAACCACATTCAAAAAGCATAGAAAAAAAATCACTTTTATAGTAGCAAATGCTGTAGCTAAAAGCCTAAAACAAATCACTAAACTGCACTAATTTGTAAGCTTTGAGGTTTGAGGAACTCCCTGGCAGCTAAGAGAAGGGCAGAGCTTGCAATCAACTGTCCTCTGGAGCACAACAAGATTTTCAAGAAAAGAAACCCGTTGATATAGTCTCCTCAATTAACTTTGCAAAAAAATGCTCAAGCAATACCCAGAGGGAATTCAAGGCAAAAATCAGGCCAAATATCACATTTAACTATCAGTCTTACCAAGGCCAGTGACTGTTAATCAGCCTGGAGGGAAATAAAGTACTACACTTGACAGTGGTTTTTTTTTTATAAGCATAACGCTTCATATTTTACATAGAGGAATATAACTACTTCTGCAGAATATCTAGTAGAGCCATGTCTTCATTTTTACAGGTCACTAATTATGAATGTGCTTAAAATATCCTCCCAGTCCAAAAATAAATTATAGCAGAGAGAGCCCTCAGTATGGGCATTTTGATTCTAAAAAAAAATGAAATTATAAATCATATCTTCCTTTTCCAAGAAAGAAAATTGTGATGTGAAGTGCTGATATGAGCTA
>SJYQ01002609.1:130752-187005 GCA_006410935.1 Redunca redunca | reverse complement strand
TAAATGGCACAAGATGATTCAGGTAACTTGTATGATTCTGTCATAGTAGGTCTATACACACATATGTGAATGTAATTTAATAACATACCTAAGGATATATACATATATTTATTTTTATATCCACTTCATATTTGATTTCAAATTCAGCCACTAGTAACTATATGGTAGTTAAACTTTATGAGTTTCAGATTTCTCATCTACCTCATTCAAAGATTACAGAGTATGGCATAATGTATATAAATCTCCTAGTAGAAGGTGTGGCATATAGGAGGCACTTGTAAAACGGCAGTTAGTCTATGAAAAAATTATGATATCCTATGTTTGATTATTTTTCAATGATAGATGGAAAAAGAAGACAGATAATCCAAGTAAGTTAAACTTGGTTTAAAAATATATTTTAGAATCCACACTTGAAGACAGGTGTGCCTGTTGCTCTAAAATCCCATTTTGGAAAAGAGGAAAGACCAGTATAAAGACCTGGCTACCAGAGCAGGAGGGATGGTCTTCTGAGTATGCAAGTGACTGGGCTTCAAGTTTATACATCACTATGCTGCCGGTAAAATAAACCACATGTATTGCTCTTACCCAGCTAAGAAACACTTCTCTTCTGTCAATTGCAAAAATACAGAAGGAAACAAAGTAATGGGATTTTCTGGAGGTAATGTGGCAAACTGGAAACAGTACAAACAGGAATTATCACAAAAGATATTTAAAAACAAAATGAATATTAGAAGAGATACTGCACTCAACACTAAATCAGAGTCAGCTTTGTAAGGGAAGCAAGAAAGCCATCCAGTCCCTCAAGCTCAGCTGAAAGTTTAGCCACTGCTTCCATAAGTCACACTCAGAAAACAGAGACACATACACTCCCACACTCACATAGAGAGTTACAGTATATGAGTATATAGTCTACAGTATACACATATATACTCCACATACAAATATAGGTGTAGTTTGTATGTAGATAGAAAGATGGATATCTTCTGTACATTTTCTCTGAAGCTGGAGAGGTGATTTAAATGTAAAGGTTTCAAAGTATTTACTTCTTTGCATAAGTAAACTTAGAGAGTTAAGACATTAACCAGTGAGTTTTCAATGATGACAGAAAATTAAAAACTTAAATGCTTTTTGAAATATCAAGCCAAATCACATCATTATAATTGAGTTCGACACTAAATTATGAAATCACAGGGAGCAGGAAGAAGGCCACTTTGCATTCCAGCTGCTGTGACTGGAGGGATGCTTGTTGGTGCGACACAGGAAATCATCAGAGGATAAATACCCTCTGAATGAAAAGCCTGCAGCCCACTGGGAGTTATTCTTGTCTTGGGTAAAAAGGGGTAAGTTTCTAAATCCCAAACTTTACAGTGATTCTGTCATTTTATTGTTGCTATATGGCAGGGAACAGTCAAAATGGAACAGAGTTGTGCCTCCTTAGGAAATGATACTTACACAAACCTACATATGACTAAGAACAAAATTAGCCCCAAATTGAGGTTTGATTAATTATGGACTAAAACAGAGAACTTTAATATTAATACAGCAGCTCTGAACAAAAAAAAGGGGGGGTACAGGTAATATAGTATAGTATGAAACACGAACTAAATAAAAATATAAGTGAATACAAGAATATAAGTGGTGCTGGAGAAGACTCTTGAGAGTCCCTTGGACTGCAAGGAGATCCAACAAGTCCATCCTAAAGGAGATCACCCCTGGGTGTTCATTGGAAGGACTGATGCTGAAGCTGAAACTCCAATACTTTGGCCACCTGATGAGAAGAGCTGACTCATTGGAAAAGACCCTGATGCTGGGAAAGATTGAGGGCAGGAAGAGAAGGGGACATCAGAGGATGAGATGGCTGTATGGCATCACTGACTCGATGGACATGGGTTTGGGTGAACTCTGGGAGTTGGTGATGGACAGGGAGGCCTGGCATGCTGCAGTTCATGGAGTCGCAAAGAACTAGACACGACTGAGCTACTGAACTGCACTGAACTGACAAGAATAAGAGAAGAATCACAGCAATGGTGAAGAATAAGCCATGAAAAAGAAGAAACAAGTTCAGAACCAGGATAAAAACTGTAACTACACAACTTCTTGATAATAACTTCACTACTTCTGATATATACCAAAATAAGACTGACAACTACAGAACTACACATCTACTAAACCTGTGTGTGTCACAGAGTCTACTTGTGTGCATATGCTTAAGTGACATGCCTAGCAAAGCTAGTGTTGTTCATTTCATATAATGGGCAAAATTACTTTCAACTAATAATTTTGTTGTCTGTTTAAAGTCTTAAGTAAAGATGACCTTTTGGTTACAGTACCTTACCAACATTTCCAACCATTATAGAGCTAATAATTTGACACTTAGAAAACTAATCTGAAGAATTTCTCTCATGTACTTTTGTGAATGTGTATTATCAAGTTGAATTATCTTTCGCCCTTGAAAAGTAGAAAATAGTGTTTACCAAGGATAATTTAAATCCATTGTATACAAAAATGCATTTTTTAATGGTGTATAAGGTCCCAGACTTATCATTTAATTCTACAGATACTTTTTTTTTTTTTTTAATGACTACGTGACTTGATGGGAAACAGCAATTTTAGTCACTCACTTTTGGGTCATTTTTGGGTCAGTTCAGTTGCTCAGTCATGTCCAACTCTTTGAAAACCCATGGACTGCAGCACGCCAGGCCTTCCTGTCCATCACCAAATCCCACAGCTTACTCAAACTCATGTTTATTGAGTCAGTGATGCCATCCAACCATGTCATCCTCTGTCGTCCCCTTCTCCTCCCACTTTCAATCATTCCCAGCATCAGGGTCTTTTCAAATGAGTTAGTTCTTTGTATCAGGTGTCCAAAGTATTGGAGTTCCAGCTTCAGCATCAGTCCTTCCAATGAGTATTCAGGACTGATCTCCTTTAGAATGGACTGGTTGGATCTCCTTGCAGTCCAAGGGACTCTCAAGAGTCTTCTCCAACACCAAAGTTCAAAAGCATCAATTCTTCGGTGCTCAGCTTCCTTTATAGTCCAACTTTCACCTCCATACATGACTACTGGAAAAACCAAAGTTTTGACTAGATGGATCTTTGTTGCCAAAGTAATATCTCTGCTTTTTAATATGCTGTATAGATTGGTCATAACTTATCTTCCAAGGAGCAAGCATCTTTTAATTTCATAGCTGCAGTCACCAGCTGCAGTGCTTTTGGAGCCGCCCCAAAATAAAATATGTCACTATGTCCATTGTTTCCCCATCTATTTGCCGTTAAGCGATGGGACCAGATGCCATGATCTTAGTTTTCTGAATGTTGAGTTTTAAGCCAACATTTTCACTCTACCCTTCATCAAGAGGCTCTTTAGTTCTTCTTCGCTTTTTGTCATAAGGGCATCATCAGCATATCTGAGGTTATTAATATTTCTCCTGGCAATCTTGATTCCAGCTTGTGCTTCATCCAGTTTATTAAGCAGGGTGACAATATACAGCCTTGACATACTCATTCTCCAATTTGAAACCAGTCTGTTGTTCCATGTCCAGTTCTAACTGTTGCTTCTTGACCTGCATACAGATTTCTCAGGAGGCAGGTCAGGTGGTCTGGTATTTCTGTCTCTTGAAGAATTTTCCAGTNATTTTCACTCTCCCCTTCATCAAGAGGCTCTTTAGTTCTTCTTCGCTTTTTGTCATAAGGGCATCATCAGCATATCTGAGGTTATTAATATTTCTCCTGGCAATCTTGATTCCAGCTTGTGCTTCATCCAGTTTATTAAGCAGGGTGACAATATACAGCCTTGACATACTCATTCTCCAATTTGAAACCAGTCTGTTGTTCCATGTCCAGTTCTAACTGTTGCTTCTTGACCTGCATACAGATTTCTCAGGAGACAGGTCAGGTGGTCTGGTATTTCTGTCTCTTGAAGAATTTTCCAGTTTGTTGTGATCCACACAGCCGAAGGTTTTGGAATAGTCAATAAAGCAGAAGTAGATAATTTTCTGGAACTCTCTGGCTTTTTTGATGATCCAACAGATGTTGGCAATTTGTTCTTTGGTACTTCTGCCTTTTCTAAACCCAGATTGAACATCTGGAAGTTCACGGTTCACGTACTGTTGAAGCCTGGCTTGGAGAACTTTGAGCATTACTTTGCTAGCCTGTGAGATGAGTGCAACTGTGCAAATACACAATAAATCTGTGATAGCTTCATTTAATGATTTATTCTCACTTTATCTGGTTTTATTTTTAAATTATCAATTACTTGTATTCTTACAAATAAATCCCTATTTTTCCCATTTGGATGTATTATTTTTATTTATAGTGCTATTTTCCATTTAGTCTCAAAATGGCATGATATTGAGACTATTCTTGCTCTTTGATACAAAAGGGATATTTATACACATATTTGAACACATATAAATATACTCATTATGATAAGGTCTGGGTGACATTAATAGTCTCTGGCGCTCGTAAATGGGGAGGGATACCAGCTCTCCACCCTGACCCCCACCCCCACCATTAAGGAGCAAAAGGACAAACACCAGGGTTATGTGAATTCAGAGGAGAATAGCCCACGGAGCAAGACCACACACAGAGGTATACAAGATAGCGTATCAAATGGCATTCTTGTGCACATATGAACATTACATTACATGAAGTGAAGTGAAGTTGCTCAGTTGTGTCCGACTCTTTGTAACCCCATGGGACTGTAGCCTACCAGGCTGCTCCCTCCATGGGATTCTCCAGGCAAGAGTACTGGAGTGGGTTGCCATTTCCTTCTCCAGGGGATCTTCCCGACCCAGGGATCGAACCCGGGTCTCCCACATTCCAGGCAGACACTTTAACCTCTGAGCCACCAGGGAAGCAGTATTTAAAATATACCACCTGTGTTATTTTCTGTTTGACAAATGAGAATTATTTTTTCCAGATTATAATTGCTTGCTCTCTATTACTTTCTGCCCCCTTACTCTGTTCTGAGAACCAAATGGCACTCCTGCTAGAGTCCAATTGCTGCACCCCTGACTGCGCCTTTCTAAGACAGCGACTGAGGACAGTCGCTATGTACTCTCCCTCTCCTCCAGATATAAAATGCAACCATACTTTATTTTTGCTGTTATTTACATTTTCCTTATGTAATAGTCCACTTTCCTAAAAGTTTATTAGGTACAGAAACTGAGGGCTAGAAAGACTAAGAAATTTTTTTTTTTTGCCTGTGGTCATGCAGTAGAGCAGCAGGTGAATGAAAAGAAAGCCCAAGTTCACCAAGAGTTTTCAACTACATCATCCTTCTCTGAATGAGAATTTTAATAAAAGCACATATCTCTCTTTTCTTAAGGGCAATGAATTCATCTCAGTGGCTGTACATTTGTAAAGAACATGATGTTTTAAGTCATTCTGGACTCACAGTTCACTGCTTCTAAGTAGCAGACAATCTAAAAAAGCTTTGATAAGTCTTTGACTTTAAACTCCAAAAGTATCCCCTACGTAAGTTCACAGCTTCCCAAGACCACCTCGAATTGGGGAGGGCTCACCATCCTATAGGAACTCAAGAGATAACTGTCTTATCTTCTGATGAGCAGGTTAGGTGGCTTCACATTGAACAGACACAAACCTAGGAATCTGGTGGACATAAATACCTGAGCAAGTTTCAGGGTATTATCCAGTAAAATTTATTTCACAGATTTACAAGCTTTGGGAAGGGAGAGTTACCAAAGGTTAAAGGATGGACACATTTTTCTAGTTGGAGTAAACTTTGGAGAAACTGCTTAGGCTTAAAACTAGACAAGTGCTGGAAAAGACTCTTGAGAGTCCCCTGGACTGTTAAGGAGATTAATCCAGTCAATCCTAAAGGAAATCAACTGTGAATATTCACTGGAAGGACTGATGCTAAAGCTGAAGCTCCAATACTTTGGCCACCTGATGCAAAAAGCCAACTCACTCATTGGGAAAGACCCTGAAGCTGGGAAAGATTGAAGGCAAAAGGAGAAGAAGGTGGTAGAGGATGAGATGGTTAGGTAGCATCACCAATGCAATAGACATGAATTTGAGCAAACTCCGAGAGACAGTGGAGGGCAGAGGAGCCTGGCATGCCACAAGGAAAGCCCCATATACAGTCTATGCGGTCAGAGTCGGAAACGATTTAATGACTGAGCAACAGCAACAAATTGTAGGGCTATTTTTCTTTCTGCCCCCTGTTCCTGCAGCTGAAATCCGTGCTGCAGCACTGCCCTTTCCTTCCTTTTTACCCATATACCACCAACCTACTTGAAAGATTCAAATCATGATGTACCACCTTTTTCAAGTTTCTTCCAACCATGGCAGCTATCAGTGCTTTCTCCTGTCCTGAGACAAATGTTTGTATATTTCTCAGTCTTGATTGTTTTGCCACTTGGCTTTATCTCCTCAACTGACTTGCAAACTCTGAGTTCATGGGGGCCTCCAACTCTTCAGTAATAAGTGGACCTGAGGTGAGGCCTGGATACAATTCACAGCTCCGCAGAAATAACAGAGAGAATGTCCCAATGTTTAATCTGTGTCTATCTCTCCTTATTTACAATCAATTAGCAGGTAGGATAATCTGGTCCACTGGAACTATAGGCCCTATTTAAGAATTCTTCATTTTTCCCATTCAGTAGAACAGAAAAATCTCCCTGAAGATCCCTTTATATCAAATGGTAGCCATTTTTTTCTTCCTCTGTTTGACATGCATGAACAAAGTTCTATTTAGTTTTAGTTTTTTTTTTGTTTGTTTGTTCTTTTGCTGTTTTGCTGTCACTTAAAGGGCTTTTCCAATACTGTTTTCAGGCCAGCATCTGATTTCCTGCTCACCTCTTTGAGATTTCAATGCCCTTTATACTGTCCTTTAGTACTGTGGGAGGCCTAGCTATGAACCAACCCTTCCTCTCTCAGATATATGTTTTTCCCTTTCCATAGAGTCACTCCATTATTTTTTTATCCCTCCCACTCTCATTACAACAAAACAGGACAAGAAATGTGCTGCTTGCAGATATGGTAGCATGTCACATATCTGACCCCATCTGCCAACTACATAATAGTCCTTGGTACAGTTTTGTCGGGGAACAGTAAGAAACTGATGTCTCCCATTGTTATGCAAAGTCGTAGAGGTAGCTTACTAAAAGAAAGAATAAGTTACATCATAATTTCTAATACCTTTACTCTACCATAATATGTCTTTAACTGATAAATTTATGGTAAATGTGTAACAGCCAAAGGGGAAAAAAAAAATGTTCCTAATATTTGAAATCCATTTCTGTGATTGTGAACTCCTGGGGAATGTATGATCTGGATTATGAAATGGAAATTATCTTTCTTCCTGAATTACATCAACAGGAAAGGAAATAAAGTGTTTTAAAACAAAGATTAGAAATGGTATCTTGGAAGAGTAGTAAGAAACCAATATAAAAAAGCTTAACTAGGATCAGTTGAAGTTGGTATAGTTAAGAACAAAAATGGAATTGTACTGGCATAAAATGGGAAATAACTAAGCGCATACCCAATAAAGAAGATGAGGAATTTTAGCAAGATGGCAAAAAGTATCATTCCAGCGAATAAGTCTAGACTGTGGAAAAAGAGTTGTGAAATTTCTTTCTGTAAAGGAAAGTCACAAAGAACATAGGACCACTGTCTGACTAGCATAATACAAAGCTATTGTGTCATAAATTAGTGAGATGATTTAATGCCATCATAAAGTCTCTTACTTGCAACTTTATGATTTTACAGAACCAAAAGTTTACTAATTGGATTTGAAAATAAAAATAGGATATAGTGCTCTATGAATGAAATCATTTATTCAGTCTGCTCTAAGTAATATATTTACATTGACAGTCACTGAAGCAAAGAAATGAAATTTCATTTTGAGGGACTATTCAGTTAACGGCAATTACAGTGAAGCTAAAAACGTTCACCCTATTCATACTTGAAATGCATTCAGTATAATACTTTGCTTGTCCTTCCAAAAAGCCAAAAGGGAAAGTAAGATCTTCCCTAATTCAACTGGGAGCTGATAGCACATTCCTTTAGTTCACTGCAGCTGCCAAGAGCTCAGTTCCAGGACTAGGAGGGTATAACTGGCTCTTTGCCTTAGATTTTGTTGATTGCAAGCCTTGAGCCTATCTCTTCCAAGACTCTTCCCAAAGCATGAGAACCAGGCCTGAGAACATGAATGATGAATTATCTGTATAGATGGAAAGCAACCCAAGATCATGGTTCCTAACACTATCTTAAGACATAAACTGAATTCACAGGCTAATGCAATTAGCTGCATCCCATGAGTCACATTAAAACAGTACATTTTAAGAATACACAGCACATTTTTTCCTAAAGAATCTGTTCATACCCCATTTCTCAAAATAAGTTCAAGGCAGTTTGCCTTACAAAACAAAAACGAAAAGAATTTTACAGTATCAGTAAGAAGAGTTGGTACCAGAGGCAATAAAATTAAGCAAAGATGATGAAGAAAAATGCATTCCTTGAATTTCTTTTATGACATCTATTCACCAGTGTTGCTTCACCCCTAAATTTTTAACCTCTGATTCCTAATTTTCAGGACTCTGGCATCCTCACTGATTTGTTCACTAGAAAATGACTTCTTAGGCTTGATGTGCAACCTGGTCAATCTAAAATACTTAATAAATCACTTAGAGGCTTCCCAGGGACAAACAGGACATGAGTAATTAATACTGTATAAAATAATCTGCTCATCTGGCATGTGAATTTTCAGTAACATAAACGGTAAGGACAACTTTGAATGGACAAAAATCATCTCAAGATACAAAGGACAGCCTACGTTTTCTTGTGATGGTGACCAAAGTGGTGATGATTAAGGATGTGCTATGTGTGTGTGTGTGTGTGTGTGTGTGTGTGTGTTCTCACGTGTACATAGGGATAGTGGAGTGAGAAGTGGGAAGAGAAAAGGTTAAAGCTAACTGTATATGAAAGAGCTTCAGATTTACTTTTTTAAACAACATTCAGTAAAGTCCATCCTCCCTCCTCCCATAGACTGACACCCTAAATATGTGTTCGATCAAAAAGCAGTACCTGATCACAAGGTTTCTCCAAACTCAAACGGGCTAAAAATCACAATTCATTGCACCTTGGGATAATCTTGCCATGAGGATGGCAATATTTTGGGACCAGATGTAATGGTCAGCTGACCTTCCAGAGCACTTTTAGCCCTTTGGGTCAAGCTGTACATTTAGATTCAACCCATTGACAGTCTGAAATATCTTCCAGATCCTTCTTCTCTACCTTATCCTTTGGTTCTCCATTCCACCAGTCTTTTCTGTCAGCTACTGCCTGAGGTGTCATTCTTAAAATTTGTGAGATTAATTGATATTACTTGAAATGAGAGCTTATAGCTTGCTAATTTGTCATACCCGTGTTGATAAATTTATTCTATTTACTGTTTCTAGCACATCCTGCAAGCTATTTATAGGCAGTACATTAACTATATTAAGACACCAAGTCATCCATTGATTTGGCTCCCCTTAAAAACTATTCAAAGACATTTACTTGGTTTTTCAATTGCAGTGGGGATTTGTCCTGCACTAATGCAGTTATAAGGCTTCTCTGGTGGCTAAGTAAAGAATCTGTGGAGATGCAGGCTTGATCTCTGGGTCAGGAAGATCCCCTAAAGAAGGAAATGGCAACCCATTCCAGTATTCTTGCCTGTGAAATCCCATGTACAGAGGAGCCTGGTGGGCAACAGTCCATGGGGTTGCAAACAGTCAGACATGACTGAGTGTGACTAAACAACAACAACAATGATTATAACAGCAATTATAATCTTTTATTAATCTCCTTGGAAATTATGAGTATAATAGGTCAGAGGTAAAAAAATAGAGTAGTTTTTTTTTCCTTTTTAAAGAAGACAGCTGTGAAGTTTACAAGAGATATGACTCTCAAAATTATGTGATTATCAACAGGTTCTCTAAAAAACAAGTAAAACATCCACAGAATAATTTACAAAGAAAGCTTTAAAAACTAAGAAAATACTTTGGATCACTCTGCTCTAAGTATTGCACTAGTATACACTTGGAGAAGAAAATGGCAACCCACTCCAGTGTTCTTGCCTGGAGAACCCCAGGGACGGGGGAGCCTAGTGGGCTGCCGTCTATGGGGTCACACGGAGTCGGACACAACTGAAGTGAGTTAGCAGTACACACTTAACTGTGGTTTACATTTTGACCTTGAATGCTATGTTTACTAGTTTTCCTAAACTTAATGCAATGGGTTTAGTGCAACAAAATTCACAATGTCAAAAATGGGTACCAGTTCACAGTTCTTTAATGACTTTTTAGTTTCAGTGATGTTTAATATAGTAAAAAGAATATTAAAATAAAACTTTACAATTCCAAGATTTTACTAAAAAGGTTTGACTACAAATAACTTTTTAAAATTCAAGATGGGACAATATATAATTAAGGAAACTTATTCTGAAGACTACACAAATATAGATATCTACAGGGAAAAGTATCATTTCAAAAATTGCTTTTTAATAACATCAGAATCATTGGTGAATGGTAGACAGGTGAATATAAATCAAAGGATAATCTTCCTTACCCATATGCCACATATCCACAAATCTCAGCTACTATGAAGTAAGTCTGCTAAGCAATATTCCCAGATAAATGACGATACGTTCCTAGTTCCACAGCAGAAACTTTTATACTTAAGTAGTTTACAAAGGACCAAACAGATCAAGCACAACGGGAAGACAATTAGAGTTAACTCAAGACAATATAAACTATGCATTAAAACAAATATTCCCAATTACTTCAAAAAATCTGAATTTCATGCTCAGAATTTTCCAGGTGAGCAGTAGAAGAGTGAGGGACTGACCAGCTATTTCAAAGAAGAAAAGTCACAGTGATATCTTTCTAACTCTTGTAATTAATTTTAGACCACAATGAAATGATCTTGCCTAAACTACCTATAAAATAATTTTATTTCCTCTTGATCCTAGCTACTAGAAGACAAAATTAAGAAGTAATCCTTTGTGTGTACCATGGATGGTTTTAGATCTGCAAATATAGGCAAATAAAGGGATACAGTGTAGACTTTTATGCTGGCAAAGTTCCTACCTAGTCTTTGATGTGTCTGTTTATAATTGCCCTGCTTTTTTAAATTAAATTATTTTCAAGACTCCTTACGTAAAATGTTTAAAACACACTTTTTATAATCTTACACTAACTCTTATTATCTATGTCTTTTTACAGCTGATCAACGTTTTAGGCCTAAATTAAAATCTTCTCTTCCCCATAAATGTTTTCACAAATGAAAATAAAGCTACTTCAGGTTAAGAAAGGTCATGGTTTACAAAGTCAAAGCAATGGAATTTGCAGTTTTATCAGTGGTTCTCAGACTTTAGCTTACATCATAATCATCACCTGAGGTGAAAAACCCAGAATGTGGGTCCCACACTCTGAATTTCTGATTTAGAAAGCCTGGGATGGGTATGAGAATTTGCATTCCTAACAAGTTCCCAGGGGACACTGATGCTGAAGGTTAGGGGTAACCACTTTGAGAATCTAACTTCTGTGACATGAAAGACAGATTTGAAAAATAATAGATAAATATAGTTTTCACCCATCTAATAGCTATGACATTTATAAAGACTAGAGATGCTGCCTAATTTTCAAACAAAGCCAATTCTATTCCTAGCTAAGTAACTAATAACCACATCAATAGTAAAAAAAAAAAAAAGAAGAAGAAGAAGAAGATCATCAGCTTCATAACTAGGATCAGCTCAGTAGCAGAAATGCTTCCCCCCTTAATGTCAATCAGCTTGAGCACAGGATCATTTTGATGCAATTGTTCTAGGGTAGGTCTTATGCTTCTAGATGTTATGCTTTGCCACTACCTAATATGAAACTTGCCAGGGCAAATAATCTAAATGGCAAAAAGTGACAGAAAAATGGAACACTGCCTCTCTAATCCAGACAGTTCCAAAACATTCTTTACCCCCACCGGACTGTCTCACTTCTCATTATCTCCTACACACACACACACGCACACACACACACACATTTAAAAAAAAAAAAGACTCCTCTGTTTATGTGGGTTAATATGAACCAATGCGAGAGAAATAAAGACCTGGATAAGCAGAATTCAGACTCTCTCAGACTAGGGAACAGCTTCCTGAGAAGGTTCTATCGTTTATCTGCAACATTGGTCCGCCCTTAGAATCCCAGCCACTCTCAGATGCCAGACATCAGTGTCCAGCAAAAGTCAAAAGAGCTCTAAATGAATTCCTGCTGCTCAAGGCCCCACCTCCTGCCATCAGCCAAGCGGATAAGACCTCCGGAGAGTCTCGGCAACTCTATCCTACATGCAACACCACCACCAGCAAGAGCCGCGCTACCACCACCACCACCAAGAAAGCTCTCATTTTCATTCTGGAAAGAGGGAGTGCGGAGAGAGGAGATAATCAGATACTTAGAGCTGGGAGAGAGTGAGGATCTCTCGACTAGAGCCAAGGAGGGAGGCAGGAAGACAGGCAAGGGGAGTGGCCGCAGAGGCTCAGCACAGGTCAGTCCTCACTGCTTCAGACCCTCTCCCTCCACCCCCAGCACGGCTTAGCCCTGAACCTGACACCGCGGAGAGAGTCTTGGTTGGATTTCGCGCCTCGGTTCGCAAACAGCTGCCCACTGCGCACTCTAGGCTCCCAGAGTTCGAGGACTCAAGGTCCTCTGGCATCTGCGCCCACTCCGAAGTCACTTCTAAGGTCCGCGCTTCCACAGACACTCATGGCCTTTACTCCTGGGCAGCCTCTGCGGTGCTGGGGCCTCGGCCCCTAGAGAAATGGAAATCACAAGCCGGGGGTCGGGGTTAGGGGTTGGGGGGAGGTGTGTTGATGCGCAAATTTCATTTTTTCTGGATGTCGGCCATAGCCTAGATGCTTTGGGTGAGTCTCGGCCTGCTGTCCCCTCAAGGGCTGTTGTCCTAACCTTCCCACCATACCTCGAGAATACAAAAGTTATTTTTCCTTTGTGTCACTGCCTGCTTGTCCCAGGAGAAGACGTACATTTCAGTTCAGCCAGAGCCTGAGGGGGTGTGTGTGTGTATCTTTCGGTCCCGAAAGCCAAGGGTGCCAACTGCTGACAGGCAAAGGAACCTGGATTTGCTCTTGAGGACTTAAAAACATCCGAGTTAACAAGCCTGCCCTTCTCTCGATCCTAGCCCGACCAGCCCTGGGTTTCCCAGAGAACTGAGATTGTGTTCCAGTTGCAATGAGCTCGCGTCCTGCCCCGGAGCCGAGACGCGCGGACTTGGCTGTCCGTTCATTCATGCATTTGCTCACCCATTCACATAAACATGTTCCTTAATTGCGTCTGGCACCGAGAATCTTGCCTGCTATTTTCCCCTCCCGAGTCAGTGCTCATGGCAACGGCTGGTGCAGAATGTAACTCGACTGTCAACCCACTTCCTGAGTCGGAACATCAAGTCAAGGAGGCATTCCACTCCCCCCTCTCCCCCCAAAGAAGGAAAAGGTGGGAAGGAGAAAGCTGGGGGAGGGGGATGGAGAGCAGAGAGCAATGGGACGCTCATTAGGGTCACATTCGAAGCTTCCCTTCGGAGGAAACGGCGACACCGACGGCAAAGCCTGCAAGGAGCCCAATCATCATTAAACCCAAGACTGCTAGAGCTCCGGTCCCCAGAGGGGATAAATCAAGTGCAAAGTCACTCAATCGCAGGAGAGCGGGGCTGCCGGCTCGACCCAACACTGAACCCGAACCGAGGCGCTGGGAGAGCGGCTCGCAGCCCAATCCGCAGCGCGCTCGCTGCCTCCTTATCACTCCCAATAACGTGATGAAGTGTAAATCAAAAGCCACGCCGGGAGGGGCCCCGGAACAGCGCGAGTCGTGCATTTTCGCTCACCAGCCTGTCTTACCTAAGAATCACAAGGTCACGACAGCGTCGCGATTCCACTCACCGTACACTCCTTGGCCAGAGATCCCGTCCAGGAGGACTGTCAGCAGCCACACGAGACCGTACACTAAATCCATCTTCACGTGAACATGAACATATCCAGCCCGGGGGGCACGCAGCGGGACCTTCTGGAGGCCGGCGGCCAGCCGGGCGCGCTCCGCTCGCGCCTCAGCCGAGGCGCGGTGCCCGGGAATCGCTCGCGGAAGAGAGAAGCGCCGTGCGTCCGTCCTTTCCCGGCGGCGGCCGAAAGCGGAGCGCAGGAGCCCCGCACACCCCACACTCATGCACGCACGCACGCACACACACACACTCACACAACACAATACCCTGACACAGACTTCCACGCACGCCGCACTCACACCGGGCGCCTGGGAAAATCGCAGACGCCGGGGAGGAGCAGGGGGCGTGCTGGGAAGCGGAGCCGCGAGGCGAAGGGTTCTTCAGGGGAGCCGGCTCGAGTCTCCGCAGCGGCGGCGGCGGCGCGCTGGGCCAGCGGCGGGTGCGGGCGAGGGGCCGGGTGTGCCAAGCGGTGCGAGCCTGGCGCGGGCAGCCAGGGAGCAGGAAGTGGCCTCTGACTCGGGGCACCGAGCAGGGGCTTCCTCGTTTGGGTTCGCCTTTACAAAGTAACTCGCGAAGGTCCCCAGAGGAGCGTCAAGCGGCGGCAGCGGCCCGCCGGTCCGCAGTCCGGAGCCCCCAACCCTGCTGTCTTGCCTTCCCCCATTCCATCAGTTGCCATTGCAACGCCAATCCTGTTACACGATACAGGCTCGCATCGCCGAGCGGGGAGAGGAGGAAGAGAAGGAGGAGGAAGAGGAGGAGTGGGGCTAGGGGTACGGGGGTGGGGAGAAAGGGAAGGGAGGAGGGGGAAGAAGGAGGAGAGGGACTGGCAGGGCGCAGAGTGTGCGTCTGGAGCTCTCTCGGGCACCAGCCTCAGCTGCCGCCGCTGCCACCGCCGCCACTGTTCTCCAAAACAGCCTTGAGCGCCCCGCCAGCGAAGAGGGGTCTCGGGCCCGCCGCACCAATTCCGGGAGCTGAAAGCAGAGTCCAGGCACCGCCACTTGCAAGAGAGGGAGAAAGCCAAGCAGAGACCGGATCGCACACACGTCTACGCGTGCCCACCGGCACCGCGCGCGTCCTCTTGGCTTCCGCGCTGCCCCCGCCAGGTGGAGGGATGGGGGCGGTCGGGACAGGCGGGAGTTTAGAGGAGGGAGCCGCAGAAGGGGTTCCCCGCCTGGGCTAACGTAGTGCTGGCATCCGGAGGTGAACGCTAGAGCAGCTGCCTGAGGAGGACCCCGGCTGCGTGGCCGCCGCTCAGGCCCAAGCTCCGGCGGAGGTGCCCGGGCTGGGCGGCGGAGCGCCGAGGGTTCGACGCCGGCCGGAATCCCTGGGTGTGCGCGGGGGTGCGCGCCGCGGAGGCGGAAGGGAGACGGAGGAGGAGGGCGAAGCCGAGAGCGGGCTGCTGAGCGGCCAGGCTGCCGGAGAGGAGGGCTGTGTGTGGTCACGTTGTGCGCTACGTGCTGAGAGCGCGAGCTGCTAGCCGCAGCCGGGCGACGTCAAAGCCGGGTGCGCGGCTCGGTCGCCTTCCTCCGCGCCTCCTCTGCCTCCTCTGCTCCTCCTCAGCTCTGCCTTCCTGTGTCAGCCCAGGAGCTCATCAGTATGGACAGCGCCGAGAGGCTCCGCGAGGCCGGCGGCATCCGGCCTCCAGCCTTCCCCGTGAGCCCCTCGCCCCCACCTCCCGGACCTGCGCGGCCGCGGATGACAGTTATCATTGCTGATTCCGCTGTTGGCGTCTGCACGCCGAAAGGCCGGCTACCACCTTAGACCCCGGGTCACAGGACACACCGTCCCCTCCCCGCCGCCCAAGGCTTCCCAGGATCCGTTCTGCTTGACTAAAGGGCAGAACAGGCCACCACGCTTGGGAACGGCAAGGCACCTTTTCTTCCCTGTATCTTTTCTTTTAAAGAGAAATATGGCCATCACAGCAATGAAGGCTCTTAGGAAAAAACACCTAAGAGTTCAGAGATTAGTATGCTTAATATGCAGTGTCGCCTACGAAAGTTAACCGCTTTGAAAAATCTTTTCTCTGAAAGACGGAGTCTCTCATTGGGGCAGAGCTAGCCCTGATGTTGAAGGAGCTTAAGAAATTCACAGTTACAAAAGGCTCAGGAAATGCAGAGCACCTGTGATTTACACTGGAACCAGTGTAGAAATAGTTCACCTAAAATTAATAGGCGAAAACTGGGACTATAAGTAGCGGTTTGTGATTTCTGTAGCCACAATAATTAGTGCTTCCTGTGCGCAGTCCACTTTGTCGAATATATTCTTCACTCTTCAGACAACATATGGATAGGGAAGTGATTAAAATAGCTAAAAACGTGCATTTATACATGTGTTTTTTAAAAAGTAATTGCTATGGAAAATCTGGAGCATAGTAGTCGTTTATCCGCTCCCATAATAGACTGGCTTAATACACTGCGGGTCCCTCTCCCTCTGCTCCCGCTGGGAGGGGTGAGGGGGCGGGGGATGGGGGTGTTACCTCCTAGCACTAGGAAATGAATAGTCCCCATTGTTTCCACCAAGGTCCTTTTCCTTACTTAAGTGAATTATGCATATTATTTTTACTGAATGTGAGCTACTGTTTATGCTCTGTGTTTTCAAGTTAAGAGGGCTAATGTTGAGAAGATCCCAAAGGATGCCTTAGTGTTAAGACCCCTTGTTTATGAAATGCCACTTTCACATAGATGTAATTAAGTACCACTCTAGAAGCAAAACTCAATGTGTGGCATTTGTGAAGGGGAGTGAGTGGTCAGCTGAGGTCCGCTCACTGGTCAGCTGAGGGAGACTGTCTTCTGTTTCAGGATATCAGTCTTTTAGAAGTAGGTGATTCCTGCATACTGCAGCAGCTTTCAGGGTAGTCACAAGTGCAACTCTTCTCTCAATTGGCTGCTAATGATGTGTCTTGTCCATGAGGCATTTCCAGATTTTAGGCACTCGTGTTCTGAAATACTACTTCACCTGTATACTTTAACATAGGAACCCCATACTAAGTCAGTATCTCTACTGAGGATGATTCTGCTTAACCTGCCACATCAGGATGTAAGCTTCAGGAATTTAGTGCCTTTCTTTGCCATGTAATGCATACCTCTGTCTAGGGAAGGACCAAACACCCATGGAGCCCCCAGCATTTCTGACTGAGATATTTGGAGCTTGTAGAGAACTTAGAGAACCCAGTCATTTTATAGTTTACTTGGGTTGAGAAAAAAACAGCCAGGTATCGCTACTCTGGGACAAGTCTTATCCTGGATATTGAAGATTCAAAGATATACAGGACAGAATCCCTTGAAAAAAGACACTATCTAGTGGACAGGGTCACACAGGCACCACTACTTCTGTTGACACTATATGTGTGTGCTTAGTCATGTCCCACTGTTCGTGATGCTATGGACTGTAGCCTGCCAGGCTCCTCTGTCCATGAGTATTCTCCAGGCAAGTATACTGGAGTGGGTTGCCATGCCTTCCCCCAGGGGATTTTCCCAACCCAGGGATCAAATTCCCATTGCAGGCAAATTCTTTACAGTCTGAGCCACCAGGGAAGTCCTAACACTGGAAGTGCTACGTAAAGAAACTTCCAGGGCAAATAGTGGTAGAGTTTATGTGCAACCATTAATTAGGCTAAATGACAGAATAAAAATGGCACTGTACCTAATATGTTTTATTTCTATGAATTTACTAGATTGATTATTTACACAGTCAATTGGCCAGTTAAATCAATCATGGTTTTTGTTTGGTTGGTTTCCTTAAAATTTAACAGTGTTTAGGATGTCCTGACCAAATAAGCAAGATGTATCCAGCCACACCTTAGCACCAACTATTGAAGGCCTCCAGGTGGTGAGCCTGAGCTGAGTCTAAGGACAATCAGGGAGCTGTATTGTCGGAGGGAAGAACAGATGCTCCAGAAGGCAGGTCTGAAGGCTGTAATGAAATCAGGACCAGGATAATCCGTGTGGCCCAATTAGTGCACTCTTCTACACTTTAAGAATCACCAGCTTCTTGGATTTTGCATAGTGAATATGGAAACTGTATAGAACCTTAGAGGAGTCCACAATGCATTACTACCAGAGCCTAATACTTACTACTCTGTTTCTAACAGGAGCAACAATGGACACATTATTATTTATGATGACAAGCCCAGGAAAATTTAGGGGCTCTCCTCTGACAGCCCTAATTACCTTAATAACCCATCAGAGTTTTATTGACTATAGTTGCATTTAAAATTTCTATATCTGTCCTCCAGTATAAGCAAGATGTTCCATCCTGGTCAGCACGAGAGAGGCAAGGTAATGGAGGGTGTCACGGTTTGACACAATATCCGCTCAAGATAGTGGGACAGGAATGGGAAAAACTAAAAACTCAGGAGAAACAGGTAAGTAGACAAAATCAGACCAGCAGTAGCAAATTTGTCTGTTCTTTTTAATCTAGCTTCTTCCTGAAGAGCAAATACCAGGTCTTCTATATTATTTATGGCTACTCCCTTGAAAGTGAAAGTGTTAGTCGCTCAGTGGTGTCAGACTCTTTGCAATGCCATGGCTGTAGACCACCAGGCTCCTCTGTGCATGGAATTCTCCAGGCAAGAATTCTGGAGTGGGTTGCCATTTCCTTCTCCAGGGGATCTTCCCAACCCAGGAAACAAACCTGGGTCTCCTGCATTGCAGGCATAGTCTTTACCATCTGAGCCACCAGGGAAGCCCTTTAAATCACCCAGACTCCCATACACATTATTCCCTTTTTAGTTTATAAAGTCAAACAAGAATGTAAAATTCATCAGTGGTATATCATAATTTCCGGGGAATTATGCATCCTGACCTGTTGCTCCATTCTTCCTTATGCTTGCTTTATTCTTCATGATCACAAGTTTCTGGCTCATATCATGGCTTGTTAGGAATATAAACTGCCCTGAGTCATTCCTCAGTTAGCTACATATTTGTATCCCTGGCTTGTTTCTTTAATCTTGAAGCTAAATATATTTATGATATTTTCCAAGGTCAGTCAAGACAAGCTCACTGTTCTATGGCCCAGACATGTACCTGAGACCATGAAACATCACCTCCTTAACCTCTGCCCAATGGACCATCTCTTTTAAAGTTAACCTAGATGACAACAAAGTTTGATTAACCCTAAATTAGAACAACTTCTGTAGGGCATAGTCTTCTACGCTGATAAATTTTCTTTAGCCAAATGCCTGTTCACTTGGTTTATTTCCTGCTACTTAGTAATAGTTTCCAGCATGCGAGTTTGGAAGTCCAAGCAGCATCACATGGAATTGACTGTTTCAGATGACAGATATTCTATCAGAGACACAGAGCATAGCATTAGGGATTCTGCCTGCGTCATTTCCAGGAGACAGGGTGGGTGGGGGCAGTCGTTCATAAGAAGCAGAATCCAGACACTGGTGACAAGTATGAGACAAGGATTTCACTTTGGGAAATAGTATTATCCGCTGACAGGGCTTTAGTGAGAATGAAAAGGTCAATGAGAACCGGTAACTGCTAATATTAGAAATAAGGCGTGACATCAGATGGGTTTGTATGGACTGACTCAAGGAAATAGCAAGGTACTCAAAGAATAATCCCTCAAAATAACAAATCCAGGGTCCAAATAAAAAAGGAGATGCCCAGGAGAGGCTGATTAGAAGAGGATTGTTTTGAAAGGATGCCAAGGTAATTTGTTGCCAGATGATGGGGCTAAGGTCTCAGGTATATCGTGGCTGCCAGTGAAGAGTTCCTGAAAAACAGAGGAAAGTTGAGGCAGAGACGGGAAACATGAGACAAGGCTTTTGAGATTCTTAATACTCATCATCAGCTTAAAATCCCAAACTTCTGAGAGTTTTTAACTCATTTGGTAAAGAACATTCCCTCTCATAGGCCTTCCTTCTTTCAAGACAGAAAGCAGTGTCTGCTAGTTTCTAGTTGTAGACTTCTGGGATCTTGTGAAACATTCATGTTTTCTTTACAGTTTGTATCTTTAAGCCATAATTAGTTTTAAAGGTCTGTCTTAATATACCATAGTCTTCTGACTTTAGTAGCTCTGCCCTAGATTTACTCTTATTCTGACATGTCTCCCTTACACTATTATTATAATTCTGATACTATTTAGGGAACAAACCCAATGCTGATTTGTTCTAGAGCAGATGTTCGGTGCGGGGGTATGTAACACAGTAGGTAAAAGTCTGAGCTTTGACATCAGATTGCCTTGAGCTGGAGTTTCTGATGTCAGTGTGACCTTGACATTTCCCGTATCCCATAAAATGAAAAGGACAAGAGGTTACTAAGAGTTTTATATAAAGTAATACATGAGTGTTACATAGCTCCGCACCTGACTTAAGCAATACATTATTATCATTTTGATTATTGTTAATATTTTTCATTAACATTTGTTAATTGTTGGAGAACACTAAAGGAGATTAGTCCTGGGTGTTCATTGGAAGGACTGATGCTAAAGCTGAAACTCCAATACTCTGGCCACCTCATGGGAAGAGCTGACTCACTGGAAAAGACCCTGATGCTGGGAGGGACTAGGGGCAGGAGGAGAAGGGGACAACAGAGGATGAGATGGCTGGATGGCATCACCGACTCAATGGACATGAGTTTGAGTGAACTCCGGGAGTTGGTAATGGACAGGGAGGCCTGGCATGCTGCGCTTCATGGGGTCGCAAAGAGTTGGACACGACTGAGCGACTGAGCTGAACTGAACCGAACTGGAGTGGGCTCCATTTTGAGGTTAACTGACAGCATGGAACCGTTGGTTTCATAAGGATGATGAAATGTTTTTCTCTAAAAGCATTACTTCACTTGCTTTTATTCAGGGTTCATCTGTCCCATTTCTGTCCAGTCACATTGAACTCTGAAGTCTTTCCACAGTTTATCTGTAACAGTTTGGCATTTCAGTACTTAAGAACAGCTGATAAGTTGAAATTTTGAGAGTACAATTCTACTTCAAGATTTTTTTTTTTGAAACTGCTGCATCCCTAGATGTATCCTTGGAGAACTCAACAGCTTAAATATTAAAGCAGAGAAGTTTCTGCTTATCACTATGCATGCTTTACTATCTTAAAAACAGATTAGTATAAGTGATGCTTACACATCTAGGTCACCAGATTAAAGACCAGATTAAAAGTCACACATCTAGTAGACAAGATTAAAGATCAACATCAATGTTGGATTAGAAAATTTGTGGTGGAAACATAAAGAAACCCACTGTTTCTGACAAAGAAGTGATTTGATTAAGCCACAAAGATATCAAGGACCACAAGAGAGTAGAACAAAAACTTCTCCCCCCAAGATTCTGTATTTGGAGCAGTTTACAGATATGTATGTAATAGGAAATAAAGGAAAGGAAATTTGTGGCATAATCAGGTGGTAGATTAAAAGTTTGTCATTACAACATTGAAATCAATATAATACCAACTTTTAATATTCTCTGTAGTTAAACTGCAAACAAGCTACTCATATCAACTAGCTGTTAGAAAAACTCAAGGAAGTACAGTTTCTTCTTGGTTAAAACTTAGTCTCTCTCAGATAATTACTTTATTTTCCAGGGTTTCTCTTATATGCTCTTCTCCCTGTGCTTACCTGACTAGTGGTTGGTTCATGTTTCGTCCTGATAATAAGGAGAGAGATCTTCTTCCATTCAGTGCTGGTCTCCTCCACTTCATCACTGGGTGTCTGCAGCTTACCCTGCTGCACCCCGTGCTCTGACCCCATTGGCGCCGAGTCATAAGGACTCATCTCCTACCTCCTTCCCACCCCAGACTTCTCCCAGACCTTTAGCCATGGAGGTATAAACCCATGCTGTGCAGTAGCCACCAGGACTGTCTGGATCTGCCAGCCATAACCCACATTAGGAAATCAAATGGTGCTGTTCTTTATTCTCCCTCTACCTGAATATACAGTGTTGACATTTCTACTCATTTGAAGAAGTTCTGATTTGCACTCTGTGAGGCGTTGTCTTCCAAGAATTAGGGAAAGAGTCAAAAAACAAGCTTTCTATATCACAGGATTTTTAAAGTATAAGAAGGTGGCTAATCCCTGTGCTACCATGAGAGGACAAGGAGGCCTTCAGGGACATGTAGACATGCGTAGCCCTGTCTTCCAACTCCGCCTCTCTTTTTCCTTCATCTCTCTCTATGGTCCTCCATTCTCCCTGCCTCCCCAAGGCAGAGGAGTGTTCACCTTCCTTCTAAAGGGAAAAATAGATTTCATTTCAGTTTTGCCTTCTACCTACTCTCTGGTTTATAGAAAAATTGCTGTGGTCTGAATCTTCCAAGCTAAAGCTTAATAATTTAGAGCCTGGAATCTAGGAGATCCCCCCAAAACATTTGTTTCTCTCAAATGTCTGACACTTCTTTTTTCCCTGGCTTCTGCCCTTTCCCTGAAGAGATGTTCAACTGCAATAAATGTAGAATCCTGGAGCAGCAAGAATTACAGGAGGTCAGAAACAAATTGATTATGGGATAATATTTCAAAACATCAGTTACAGCTGTACACTTTGGTCCCTTATAAATAAATTACTAAGGGAATAGGGCCAGGTGACCCTACTTGGGGCGACTCAGGAAGGCAAACATTCACATGGAAGTTCTAAGTTCAGGAGCAGATCCAAACGAATGCAGGGCTAGGTCGGGTGGAGAGTTTCCAGAGGGAAGATCCTTGAAGGAGGGAGAAAACAAAACAAAACATTTAGGTAGGAGATGGTTTATTAGGAGATTGGAGAGACATATAACCCAGCATGCCACCAAACTGGCAAAATAAGCAGCCAAGCAAACAATAATGTCTGTTGATGGGTGCATGCATGCATGCATGCTAAGTCGCATCAAGTCTGGTCCAACTCTTTGCGTCCCTATGGGCTATAGCCCACCAGACTCCTCTGTCCACGGGACTCTCCAGGCAGGAATACTGAAGTGGGATGCCCACTGAGAGTTAATAAGTGAAAATACAAAATAGTAATAGATGGAAGGAAGAGAAGGGGCACAGGGAGCTGTGGTGGGTTGGATAGTGTCCCTCTGATGCATGTCCTTCCCTGAATCTTAAAACATGACGATATTTGGAAATAGGGTCGTAGCAGATGTTGTTAGTTATGGTGAGGTCATGATGGAGTAGGGTGGGCCTGTCATCCAACATAACTGATGTCCTTAGTAAAAGACGTCACAGAAGTTGACACGCACAGGGGAGAATGTCAGGTGACAACAGAGGCAGAGGCAGGAGTAATGCATCTACAAGTTACTGCTGCTGCTGCTGCTAAGTCACTTCAGTCCTGTCCGACTCTGTGCTACCCCATAGACGGCAACCCACCAGGCTCCCCTGACCCTGGGATTCTCCAGGCAAGAACACTGGAGTGGGTTGCCATTTCCTTCTCCAATGCATGAAAGTGAAAAGTGGAAGTGAAGTTGCTCAGTCATATCCGACTCTTAGAGACCCCATGGACCGCAGCCCACCAGGCTCCTCCATCCATGGGATTTTCCAGGCAAGAGTACTGGAGTGGGGTGCCATTGCCTTCTCCAGTCTACAAGTTAAGGGACACCAAAAGGCCAAGGGAGAGGTGGGAACAGGTTCTCCCCCAGCATCAGAGAGAGTATGGCCCTGCTGACTCCTTGATTTCACACTTCTAGCCTCGGGAAATATCAGAGAATAAATTTCTCTTACTATTCACCATCGAATTTTTGGTGCTTTGTTTGGACAAATCAAATAACCATAGCCTTAGAACACATGACTTCCCATATCTGTAAACTATATCACTGACAGGAAAATGTTGTGAAAGTTAAACGGAATGATATTTATTAAGATATAGGCTATCATGTCGGAGAAGGCAATGGTACCCCACTCCAGTACTCTTGCCTGGGAAATCCCATGGACGGAGGAGCCTGGTAGGCTGCAGTCCATGGGGTCGCTAAGAGTTGGACACGACTGAGCAACTTCCCTTTCACTTTTCACTTTCATATATTGGAGAAGGAAATGGCAACCCACTCCAGTGTTCTTGCCCAGAGAATCCCAGGGATGGTGGAGCCTGATGGGCTGACGTCTATGGGGTCTCACAGAGTCATACACGACTGAAGCGACTCAGCAGCAGCAGCAGGCTATCACGTCCTTTCTCGGGAACTAGAAAGGACCATGGAACCTGGACTTGAAGGAGTCCTAGTCCCAAGTTGACTTTGCTTAGGCACACCCCAGAAAGAGGTGGGGGGGCTGTGCTTTTGAGAGAAAAATCTAAGTACAAGTGTACAGAGACTGTGTGTTCCCCTGCATCTCTCTGATGACACCCTCTATTTAGCAAAAGCCTGGAAAAAGGAAAGCTCTTACTTTGTCTTTTCTCTCTCTTTCTTACTTTCCTATGACCGGAAGAGGGAAATTGGCCTCTTCTTTCTGCCTATCCACCTTAAATAAAACTCACTTGGAGCAGCAGTTATCAAACTTTCTTTTCTTTCCATATTTTTAAACATCAACCCAAAGCAATAAATGCATTTAATATGATGACTCAGTGTACATATACACACAAACCCACACAAAATGCATCTTTTTCTCATAAAAGGCTTACCCTTACCAGGAGTGGAGTATTTTAATGTGTTCTTCTCTATTCCATTCCATTTCATTCTCTTCCATGTTACTTTACTTTTTAAAAAGTGTGGTCTGACTGTATTGAATTTCTTCTGTAACCTGTTAGGGTGTCAAGCATCATATTGAGTGCAAATGCCTGGCTTTTGACATGTTGAAGTGTTAACTTTAAAAAGGCAGTTCTCTATCTTAAATTAAAGAATATATACCCTAATTCTCTTGCCCTGAGATAATAAATCTCTTGGTTAGGCTTGTGGGAGGGATAATTGTTAAAGATGTATTTTGAATGATAAACTTTTTTACCTATTTTGTATCCTATTTTTCACCATTCCGTATAGAATGACATCTTTCCATGGCAGTAATAATCTTCAGCAACAGTTTTAATGATTGAACAGCATCTCAATGTATGAATGTGATACAATTGTTCAAATCTGTTGGACATTTGGTTTGTTTCAAAAGCTTACATTCTAATTGGAGGAGACATATATTTCATATATTGTTATTGAACAATAAACAAGCAAACACACAATAAGGATAATTTTAGATTGCAGTAAGTACTTTGGGCTTCCCCGATGGCTCAGTGGGTAAAGAATCCACCTGCAGTGCTGGAGACACAGCAGACACAGGTCCAATCCCTGGGTCAGGGAGATCCCCTGGAGGAAGAAATGGCAACCCATTCCAATATACTTGCCTGGAAAATCCCGTGGACAGAGGAGCCTGGCAGATTACAGTCCATGGAACCTCAAAAGTGTTGGACACTACTGAGTGACTAACACTTTCACTTTCACAAATACTTAAAAAAAAAAAAGTGTTGTGTTAGACTATGAAAGGGTTGGAGATAATATCATTAGGAAAGTAATTTTGAGATAGACCTGAGGGATAAAAAGCCCACCATATAAAGAGATGAGATCTACAGACAGAAAGAAAACCAAGAGTTTTTAGAGATTAATACCTTGAAGGAAGAGAAGGAAGACTTTCTGAGAAGTAATTAGGGACCAACTCGTGAAGAACTTTATGTGTCAGTGGAAAGAGAAGATTTTATTCTTAGTGTAATTGAAAGCCCCTAGGCAACTCAGAGAGAAAAAGAGATAGACAAAGAGATGAGAGAGACTATCCCAAGAGACAAAAGAGCCTGTATTCAATAGATATGTTGAGTTAATTATGACTGAATCTGTCTGGGCACTGACCATATGAAATTTACAGTCAATTTCAGAGTTCAGAAAAAAAAAAAAACAATTCGCATACACCCAGGAACATGAACTGTTTCTGAATTCATTAAGACTGTTTCAAGTTCATAATACTTTTTTGGCGTTTTGGTTATGTATGCCTTGTACACTTTTGTAAAACTGTACTTCATTACCATGAATGAGAAATTTTAAAAATTACATTTTCTAATTGGTTATTGTTGGTATGTAGGAAAGTTATTTAATTTTTGTATACTCGTTTGATAACCAGCTGAAAATGCTTATTAGGTCTATTTTTCTTTTTCTTTGATTGTCTTGAGTTGTCAGTTAGGGAGACAATCATCTAATCTGCTAATAATGATGATTTTGATTGCTTCTTTCCAGTAGTAATGAGTCTTCACTTTTCCTGTTTTGTAAGATTCTATTGGAAGAAACTTCTGTTACAAAACTGAAAAATGTTAGTGATAACATATTTCAGATTTTAATTAGAAAGCCTCTAGTATTTCACAGTTTAGAATACCATTAAGTATTGATTTCAAATGGATGCATAATTCCCTGTTTAATGAAAGGCTTGTTTTTGTTATTTCTGGTTGTTGATGTTTTTCTCTCACCTAACTCACCTAGTCTGCATGGCTGATGAGTTTAACCAAATAACTTTTTGGCCTAAATTGTAATCATTTTGTGATTGTTTTAAACCTAAGTTTATTGTAATGATATGTTAGGGTTCTCCAGAGAAAGAACCAATAGGATACATATAGATGTACACAAGGAGGGATTTATTATAGGAATTGGCTCATGAGATTATGAAGAGCAAGAAGTCCCTTGATTTGCTCTCTACGACTGATGCAACTTAGCAGCAGCAGCAGCTAGAAAACAGGAAAGCCAGAGGTGTGATTCAGTCCAGTTCTGAAGGCCTGAGAACCAAGAGAGCTGATAATGTAATTTCCTAAGGCCCTAGAACCAATAAAGCTGATACTGGAGCTCAGGAGAAGGTAGATTTCCTAGCTCAAGGGAAGAGAGGAAATTTGCCCTTCCTCTGCTTTTTCATTCTCTTCAGGCCCTCAAAGGATTGGATGATGTCTGCCTGCATTGGGGAAGGCAATCTTTTTTTTTTTTTTTTTAAACCAAGTCTATGTATTCAAGTGTTAATCTCATCCAAAAACATCTTCACAAACACACCCAGAAATCATGTTTTACCAGCTATCCAGGTAAATACCAGAGATTTAGCTAAGTATCTTAGTCCAGTCAAATGACACAAAATAAACCATCACAAATGAACAATAACAATTACCATGAAAATTTGTAGTATGCTGGACTTCCCAGATGGCTCAGCGGTAAATAATCCACCTGCTAATGCAAGAGACACAGGAGATGGGTTCGATCTTTAGGTCGGGGAGATCCCCTGGAGTAAGAAATGGCAACCCATTCCAGTATTTTTGCCTGGAAAATCCCCAGGACAGAGGAGCCTGGTGAACTTCAGTCCTTGAGGCTGCAAAGCATTGCCCACCACTTTGCCACAAACACACACAGACAACATGCTAAGTATTATACCATTTAGTCAAAATAAAGCTAGAAGAGATACCATTATACATTTACACTTGAGGAAAGCTGAGATGTAGAGAGGCTAAATTCATTGGTAGATGTAGACTTTTGAATACAAATCTATCTGATCTAAAACCACTTTTATGAGTTTTGATGTATAATCAATTTTAACTGCTATTAATATTTATAATAGATATTTGTTGAGAAATTATATAACAAAATAAATCATTTAAACTTATTAATACATTCAATCTTTGAAATTACCATATGAGGTAGAAATTATCATTATTCAGTTTATAGATTAGGAAACGGAAGCACAAGGTCTTATTATGTTGAAATATCTCCGTGTATATTTCTGTAAGAATGTATTGTGGCTTTAAATAAAGTTCTGGATTTACTAATAATTTTATTTAGAATCTTCTTTTACTTATACTCTTATTTAAAATTAATCTGAAATTTCTTTTTTATCATTAGGGTAACTTGTAATCCTTAGGGTAACTGGGAAGAATTTAATTATTAGGAGCTCTAGAAGATCATAAAAATTATTACAGAAAGGTCTGTGACAGTCATCTGGACCTGTGTTTTTGATGGGGATTTCTGTTAGTCTGTTCAATTTATGGTATCATAGTAAGTCATGAATTTCTTAATGTTTACAGTTTTATGAGTAGTGTAGTCTTAAAATGTAATATACATCTCCTCTAGATCTGTGTTTATATCAATTTTTTCAGCTCAAAACTTATTACTTTTAATTTTTTTGTGTGTATGTTTATGAATGTATAAGTTTTGTGAGTTTTCAAGTTTCATCTTTTATTGTCTCTTTAGTCAACCAGCTTTCAGACTTACCTGTCAATCACACTGGTTCATGCTTCCTAATTAAGTTTTATATTAGTTTTCATCTCTAATTATTCCTATCTTAGTTTACTTGAGATAATTTTGGCATTCCGATTATAGCTTCTTAGATTGAATAATTCATTTATTTTTATTCTTACCTATTTACTGATAAAAGTATTTAGATTTATACATCTTCAATATGGAATTTGCTGTTTGTTTGTATTTTTGACATATGCTGTCTTTCTTGTTAATTTGAATATAGACTGTACTAACTGTAGTTTTGAATTATTGGTTAACTGAAAAGCTGCCAGGGGGAATTTTAAAAATTTTGCTGGGATTAATTACCTTCCATGCTAATTATTTCATAATGAGAAAATGTAGACTATACAATTTCTAGTTATTTTATGTTTGTTGAAATGGTCCCTGAGGTCTTTTAAATGGTTTTCTTCTGAGTTAATATTTTATGGATTCTGAAATACAACGTAATCTTCAATGTAAGACACAAAGTTGTATATGTAGATTTTAATGTATAAAACAACCTTCTTAATTAGATCATTTACCTACTGTATATGCTAATGATATTTTGATACCTGCTGTGGCAATATGATTTGTCAATATTATTACAGAAGGGAGGTCTGAGTTCAGCTTGACTTTTCGCTTGCTATAGATATTTGCTTTTTCTCCCTAGGTGCATTAAATATTTTCACTTCATGTTTATGATTCACATGTTTCATCAGGATGTATCTAGGTAAGGATTTTTTCCAGCAATTATACCTTAAATGTCAGTAATTCCTTTCTCACCTTTGAAACATTTTCTGTTACTCATGTCTTCTATGTTTATTCTGGTTATATTCTTTAGGGAACAACTACACTTTGATCTATATTTACTCATTGCTCTCTCCCAATATATACATTTCATATATCCAAGATTTATAGTATGTGTGTACATCCATTTCTCTTATTAGTTCAAATTTGTTATTTTTGTCTGTGTTTTTAGAAAGCTTCACATGCTTCTGGTCCATATCACTGCTTTGATTGCCCGCAGCAGTGGATATACTCACTAGAGTCAAATGGAAACTTTATCATTAATTTATAATCATCATTGAAGTCTTTTGATAATACATTTATTGCTTTCTTTACCTCATCCTATTTTCTCTTATGCCTCCCCTGACACTTAGGGGGCTACAAAACTTGTCAAATAAGTAATTGTGATTTTTTTCTAGATATCACAATAAATTATTGTCGAAGGTATACTCTCTCCATCCATTCCCTTTATCTTTTGCTGCAATAATTTTTTATTAGTCCAATGCTGATTATTTTTCTATTTAATGAACATTTAGCTTTATCAGGATTTAATTTTTGTTGATATAAAATATGGATTGTCTTGAGTCCTATTCTCTCTTTACATGGGTAATGGTGAAATTCTCTCTTCTGAGAGTCATTGTAGAGAGTAGACTGATATAGCCTTTACAAGGAACAGGCCATGCAATTCTTTATTACTTCAAGGTATTTTTCTACTACTTGCATATCTGGTTCTCACCCAAGATATTAGGTGAAGATTACAATTCCCAGCATGCTGCAACAGGATGTGTTATATCTGTCCCTTCTTCAGTGTTCAGTTGTAGAGCTATATTTTTGAGAATAATGTGCACTGTGGTGGCTTCTCAGCAAATGGCACCTGAAATGTATCATTTAGTTGTGGAATGTACAAAGCATATTCCTTTTTTTTCTTAATCACTTGACTTTAGTTAAAGATTAAATCCAGAGTAGATTTCTTCTTTTCTTTTTTTTCTTTTCCTCAAACTGCTTCTCTTTATGTCAATGACTTCACTGCAGATAGTGACTGCAGCCATGAAATTAAAAGATGCTTGCTCCTTGGAAGAAAAGTTATGATCAAACTAGACAGCTTATTAAAAAGCAGAGACATTACTTTGCCCACAAAAGTCCATCTAGTCAAAGCTATGGTTTTTCTAGTAGTCATGTTTGGATTTGAGAGTTGGACTGTGAAGAAAGCTGAGTGCTGAAGAATTGATGCTGTTGAACTGTGGTGTTGGACAAGATTCTTGAGAGTCCCTTGGACTGCAAGGAGATCCAAACTGTCCATCCTAAAAGAAATCAGTCCTGAATATTTACTGGAAGGACTGATGCTGAAGCTGAAACTCCAATACTGTGGACACCTGATGCGAAGAACTGACTCATCTGAAAAAACCCTGATGCTGGGAAAAATTGAAGACAGGAGGAGAAGGGGATGACAGAGGATGAGATGGTTAGATGGCATCACCAACTCAATGGATATGAGTTTGAGTAAACTCTGGGAGTTGGTGATGGACAGGGAGGCCTGGCATGCTGCAGTCCTTGGGATTGCAAAGAGTCGTACATGACTGAGTGACTGAACTGAAATGAACTGAACTGAATGACTTCCAGATTCTAACATAAGATTAAGTGTCTGTTTTGTTGAACGGTTGTGTGAAGATCTACAAGACCTTTTAGAACTAACACCAAAAAAAGATGTCCTTTTCATTATAGTGGATTGGAATGCAAAAGTAGGGAGTCAAGAAACACCTGGAGTATCAGGCAAATTTGGCCTTGGAATACAGAATGAAGCAGGGCAAAGGCTAATAGAGTTTTGCTAAGAGAACGCACCGATCATAGCAAACACCCTCTTCCAACAACAAGACAAGACTCTACACATGGACATCACCAGGTGGTCAACACCGAAATGAGATTGATTATATTCTTTGCAGCCAAAGACGGAGAAGCTCTATACAGTCAGCAAAACGAAGACTGGGAGCTGACTGTGGCTCAGATCATGAACTCCTTATTGCCAAATTCAGACTTAAATTGAAGAATGTAAGGAAAACCACTAGACCATTCAGGTATGACCTAAATCAAATCCCTTATGATTATACAGTGGAAGTGAGAAATAGATTTAAGGGACTAGATCTGATAGATAGAGTGCCTGATGAACTATGTACAGGAGACAGGGATCAAGACCATCCCCATGGAAAAGAAATGCAAAAAAGCAAAATGGCTGTCTGAAGAGGCCTTACAAATAGCTGTGAAAAGAAGAGAAGTGAAAAGCAAAGGAGAAAAGGAAAGATATAAGCATCTGGATGCCCAGTTCTAAAGAATAGCAAGGAGAGATAAGAAGCCTTCCTCACTGATCAATGCAAAGAAATAGAGGAAAACAACAGAATGGGAAAGACTAGAGATCTCTTCAAGAAAATTAGAGACACCAAGGGAACATTTCATGCAAAAATGGGCTTGATAAAGGACAAATGGTATGGACCTAACAGAAGCAGAAGATGTTAAGAAGAGGTGGCAAGAATACACAGAACTGTACAAAAAAGATCTTCATGACCAAGATAATCACGATGGTGTGATCACTCACCTAGAGCCAGATATCCTGGAATGTGAAGTCAAGTGGGCCTTAGAAAGCATCACTACAAACAAAGCTAGTGGAGGTGATAGAATTCCAGTTGAGCTATTTCAAATCCTGAAAGATGATGCTGTGAAAGTGCTGCACTCAATATGCCAGCAAATTTGGAAAACTCAGCAGTGCCCACAGGACTGGAAAAGGTCACTTTTTGTTCCAATCCCAAAGAAAGGCAATGCAAAGATTGCTCAAACTACCGCACAATTGCACTCATCTCACACGCTAGTAAAGTAATGCTCAAAATTCTCCAAGCCAGGCTTCAGCAATATATGAACTGTGAACTTCCAGATGTTCAAGCTGGTTTTAGAAAAGGCAGAGGAACCAGAGATCAAANTGACCAACCTAGATAGCATATTCACAAGCAGAGACATTACTTTGCCAACAAAGGCCCGTCTAGTCAAGGCTATGGTTTTTCCAGTGGTCATGTATGGATGTGAGAGTTGGACTGTGAAGAAAGCTGAGTGCCAAAGAATTGATGCTTTTGAAGTGTGGTGTTGGAGAAGACTCTTGAGAGTCACTTGGACTTCAAGGAGATCCAACCAGTCCATTCTAAAGGAGATCAGTCCTGAGTGTTCATTGGAAGGACTGATGCTAAAGCTGAAACTCCTGTACTTTGGCCACCTCATGCAAAGTGTTGACTCATTGGAAAAGACTCTGATGCAGGAGGAGAAGGGGATGACAGAGGATGAGATGGCTGGATGGCATCACCGACTCGATGGACATGGGTTTGGGTGAACTCCGGGAGTTGGTGAGGGATAGGGAGGCCTGGCATGCTGCAGTTTATGGGTTCGCAAAGAGTTGGACATGACTGGGCAACTGAACTGAACTGAACCTACGTACCTATTAATTTTTAACTTTTTCCACATTATTCTTCCATACAGAGGGCTGCATTAATGGTCTATTAGCCACATTTCGTTTAAGTGGTTATCACCCTTACTTTTCTAGAGTTATTTTAATTATAGTTTTATTTATGTATTTTTAACTATGCTGAGTTGCTGCATGTGGCTTTTCTTTAGTTGTCATGAGTGAGTGCTACTCTCCATCGCGGTGCTCAGGTTTCTTGTTCCAGTGGCTTCTCTTGTTGAAGAGCATAGACCCTAGGCTTCAGTAGCTGCCATTGTGGGCTCTAGAGCACAGGTCCAAGAGTTGTGGCATTCAGGCTCAGTTGCTATGTGGCGTGTGGAGGATCTTCCTGGATCAGGGATCGAACCTGTGTTTCCTGCATTGGCAGGCAGATTCTTTACCACTGAGCAACCACGGAAGCCCCTAGCATTATTTTAGATTAAGTTATTTAATCTCTTTACTTCCATTCTGTAGACAACCCAAAATAAGTACTATCATTCTTCATGTTGTTACTTGGTAGTTATAAAGAATTTTTCCATGGTTTTTATTCTTTAGTTTTTTTTTTTTTTGTCCTTATTGTTTACTAGAGATCTATAAAGAGAATGATGGAACCACAGGTCAAATCTTTTATAATACAGATCTCACTCTAGAGCAATAGAAATGAAACTGAGATGGATTCAACACATGTCATCAGTGTTGAAAATAAGAGATTTCTTGTTTCAGAATCTTAGAGAAAATGCTCAGAACCATGAGGGCATACAAAATTCTTGTATGTTATACATTCCTATTTTGTCTATTATCATCTTTATATGAAAGGAAAGGAATCTAAAGCACAAACTCTTGATTACAAGTCATTAGATGAGTAGTAATATTCGTTTATTTTAAGCATTTGTTCATTTTAAAGTGAAACTGTTGGTCACTCAGTCCTATCCAACTCTGCGATTCCACTGACTATATAGCCCACTAATTTCCTCTGTCCATGGAATTCTCCAGGCAAGAATACTGGACTGAGTTGCCATTTCCTTCTCCAGGGGATCTTCCCAAACCAGGGATCAAACCCAGGTCTCCTGCATTACAGGCAGATTCTTTATCATCTGAACAACCAGGGAAGCCCTTGTTCAGTTTAGTATTTGTTAAATCCGTAAATAGGAAAGTGGCTCAGACAGTAAAGAATTCCGCCTGCAACATGGGAGACCTGGATTCGATCCCTGGGTCAGGAAGATCCCCTGGAGAAGGGAATGGCAACCAAGTCCAGTATTCTTGCTTGGAGAATTCCATGGAGAGAAGAGCCTGATGGGCTATAGTCCGTGCAGTTGCAAAGAGTCGGACATGGCTAAGGGACTAACACTTTGAGTAGCAATTGTATAAGGCTCTGGCCTTACTCTCTTGGTCCACTCTGGAGGTCACCTGTGGTTTTTTTTTTTAATTTTTATTTTTACTTTATTTTGCTTTACAATACTATATTGGTTTTGCCATACATTGACATGAATCAGCCACGGGTGTACATGAGTTCCCAATCCTCAACCCCCCTCCTACCTTCCAACCTATGTTTTTAATAAAGAATTCATGGAATACAAAAATCGTTTCCCACCTCAAGCACTTCAGTGTGAGGATATTTGCTAGCTATAGAAAAATAGTAGGTCAAGGAGAAGGCCAGAAATGTGCAGGAATTAATGCCCACAGAAACAACCTTCCTACCATAAGGGACATTTGTTGGTAGATAAATGCCTTGGCTTCCTCATTCCTTGATGGAAAAGTTCTCCCAGCAGATAAGAAGTCTAAACCCCAGTTGCCCACAATAGTGTTCATTCATTACTGCATCTTGTGTTGGCTTTCCTCCCTCTCTGACCTCCCTTTCCTAACCCTATTTCTTCCTAGGGCCTGGTTCTGCTTTGGAGGGAACCCCATCAAAGATTGGAGGAAAGTCCCAGGGAGTATATGTGCAGCGCATATTAGGGGAGCAATCAATCAATGCATATCGTGCAAGTGCTAAGTTTTAGAAATGGATTCTATCCAAGCAAACACTTCAGCAAAATACAGCTCCAAGCCACTGTTTCACTCAGTTACACTAGTGCTAGTTTTCCATGTAAAAGTTTCAAGAAGCCAACAGTGGTTGCTGAGTCAGCTATCTGCCTTGTATCATTTTACTTCATTTTGAAAATCTTTTTATTTTGAAAATTTGAAAATATCTCAGAATTCTAAATGTAGCATATAAAAATTCACATGTACTGTCATCCAGTCTCTTTTTTAGTGTCTTTTAACTTATTTTAAAATAGTAATTCCACATATTTAACATGTACAATGTGATTATTTGATATACAGTACATGTGATTGATTACTACAATCAACATCTCACTTCTTCACATAGTTACCATGTTTTTGTGCAGTGAGGGCACCTGTAATCTACTTATTTAAGCAAACTTCCCATATTTGATACAGTATTACTGACGATAGTCATGCCTAAACATTAGAGCTCTAGACTTACTCATCCTATGTACACTTTGACAAATATCTATCTATTTCCCTGGCTTTCTGCTCCTGCTGACCACAGTTCTTCTTTCTGTTTCTATGGATTTGATGTTTCTAGATTCCACCCAAGTGAGATCATGCATATTTTTTCTTTATGTGTCTAGCTTGTTTCATTTAGCATAATGTCCTCTGGGGTTATTGTAAATGGAAGGATCTGCTTCTTTTTTAAGATTGAATAATATTCTGTTATATATATACAGTCATCCTTTCATGGGCATTTAGGTCATGTCCATATTTTGGCTATTGTGAATAATTCTTCAACTGCCATCCAATTTTGATAAATATTCATATTTACTATACTTTTACATATCCTATTTTATTTATTTTTTTGTTTTTTAAGATCTTCATAGATTGTAATATGTACACCAAAAATTTATAGCAAAATGGATTTTCTCAAACTGAACATATCCTTGTAACCAGAATCCAGACAAAATAAATAAAATATTACCATCATCTCTAAATTCCCTCCCTGCCACACACATATATTTTTTTCATTTACTGCTCACACTAACAAAATTAAATACCATTCTAACTTCTAGATTGCATGAGTCTCTTAAGCAAATAACACACATTCTGTCATTTTACCTCTACATCTACCCTGATTTATTATATATTCTTAAGTCTAATCAAAAGGCAAAACTGCTCTCCAGCTCTACCATACTTAACATACAAACATGCAAATAATTTTTTCTAAAATTTGTTGGAAATTTCTCATCTCAGTTTAGAAATGAACTAAAACCTGGATTTAGTGAACTGAAAAGATATTCATAACAAGGGAGTGAAAAGGCACATTTTCACTGTCTGGTTTTGGACTAAATGGAAGGGCAGCATCCTGTGTTCAAAGATCATGTGAGAAACACACTAACTTTTTGAGAATTACTACTCTTTCCCAGCCTGAACTGGATTATTTTGTCAAGAAATCCAATAATTACATTAAGAGTATCCTTTTATTATAGCATTATATTCTAACTTTAACCCAGTCTGCCAGTAATTGCTTTGTTTGGATTTAAAGTCACAATCTACGTTGAAAGTTATATTTGAGGATGACTAGAGGCATTTTGGAATGCAAATTTTTTATTAAGATACATCTGTTGATTAAAAACCTATTTTTGAATTCATAAAGTACTCCAAGCAATTAATTTTAACAGTGACATAATGCAGTGTATTTCTGGAACAGCCTTTCCCTACAGTGTAGAGTAATTCCATATTCATTAGATACTTCCTTATTTGACAGACAAATGCCTGAAGGAGACAATTATTGCAGTGTCTGACTCAGTGTACTATCTTTTCAGCTAAAATGTAGTCCTCTTCTTGTTAACACAGAAATAAAGAGCTGATAGTGAACTTCATCAAACTACTTATTTGANAATTAAGTACAAAGTAATATTACATATAAGAAGCTTACAGTTGTGACAATTTATTGAAAATATTGTTTCTGTTATTTTGATCCTGATTTTCAAACTATCTAAAGACTTTACTTTCAGAAACACTAACTTCCAGCATGCAGAAATGAAAATTCTCTTGTCTACTTTGTTTATTCTGCAGGTAGCAAATCTTGCCATTTAAGCATTTAAAGTATATCCATGTTTTTACTAAAGTCATTCCTTGAAGATGTCCAGTCTATCCATCTAAATCAAGTTTTGAACAAAATATTTAGAGGCATAACCCCTATGTTCATTGCAGCAATGTTTACAATGGCAAAGACATGGAAATAATTTTAATGTCCATCTACAGATGAATGGATAACGAAAATGTGAAGCATTTGCAGCAGCGTGGATGGACCTAGAGATTATCATACTAAGTGAAGTAAGTCAGAAAGAGAAAGACAAATATGATATCACTTATATATGAACTCTAAAATATAACACAGATGAACATGTCTACGAAATGAAAACAGACTCACAAATATAGAGAACAGACTTGTGGTTGCCAAGGTGGAGGGTATGGAATCGGGAAGGATTGAGTTTGGAATTAGCAGGTGCAAAATGTTATACATAGGGCGTACAAACAAGGTCCTACTATGTAGCACAGAGAACTAAATCCAATATCCTGTGATAGAGACTTCTCTGGAGGTCCAGTGGTTAAGACTCCAAGCTCCCAATGGAGGTTTTATGGGTTTGATCCCTGGTTGGAGAACTAAACTCCCAGGTGCCACACAGCATGGCCAAAACAAACAAACAAAAACTGTTGTGATAAATCATAATGGAGGGTTTTCCTAGGGGCTCAATGGTAAAGAATCTGCCTGCCAATGCAGGAGACACAGGTTTAATCCCTGATCTGGGAGGATCCCCCACACCACGGAGCAATTAAGTCTGTGTGCCAAAACTATTGAGCCTGTGCTCTTGAACCTGGGAACTGCAACTACTCAGCCCACTTCGGGCAACTACTGAAGCCCATGCGCCCTGGAGCCTGTGCTCCGCAACAAGAGGAGACACCACAGCGAGAAGCAGCCGCGATGAGAAGCCTGCATACCGCATCTAGAGAAAAGCCTGCCGAGCGGTGACGGCCCGGCACAGCCAAAACTAAACAAATAAATGTTTTTAAAAAGCCAAAACTCTTTGTCATTCTGTGTCACACTATCCTTTTTTAAAAAAATCACACTGGAAAAGAACACAAAAAGGAATATATATAATAATGTGTATGCATGTATAACTGAATTGCTTTTCTGTATAGCAAAAATTAGACACGATGGTGTAAATCAACACAATGCTGTAAATCAATACATCAATAATTTTTTTAAAAAACATTAGGAGCACGAATTTTCCCAAAATAGTAATACAGTAAAATTGTCTAGCATTAATCTGGCTCTCAAAAAATAATTCCAAGCATGATAATCATATATAGATGAAAAAAATAAAACTCATTTTAAATATATTTTTTTCTTTCTCAGATATCACTGCTGTCATGGCTCATTTGAGCCTATTAAGAAATATCATTGGGGGGAAGCTTCATTCCTGGTACTGACAGTCTAGTTAATTTTGATCAACACTTTCACGAGAGCACAATCAGGAAGTTCAAATATAAATTTCTGTATATCTGCACCTTAATCTACATTTATCTCTTTGTCTTTCTGTCTTCTGTTGATTTAGACAAGAGAATTAACAGTGCAGAGAGAATTGCAAGGCTAATATCTGACAGTGGTTGAAAACCCAGTGTACCAACCAACCATAGAATTTGTAGCCACTTTTCCCCAACAAGAGTTAAACATTCATAAAGAAGTGGCTGAGAATGAGAAGCAAGATTTTCAACATACTTAATGACCTGGAGGAGCAGAATTTGTGATTGTAGGCCTACCACATCATGCTGCTGCTGCTAAGTCACTTCAGTCGTGTCCGACTCTGTCCGACCCCATAGACGGCAGCCCACCAGGCTCCCCCATCCCTGGGATTCTCTAGGCAAGAATACTGGAGTGGGTTGCCATTTCCTTCTCCAACGCATGAAAGTGAAAAGTCAAAGTGAAGTCGCTCGACTCTTCGCGACCCCATGGACTGCAGCCTACCAGGCAACTCCGTCCATGGGATTTTCCAGGCAAGAGTACTGGAGTGGAGTGCCATGCTTGAACTGGAACCCCAAAGAAATGTAAGTTAGGAGTAAAGGATTAAACTAAAATAAACCAGCTCTCACTGGGTCTAAATGATAATATTGAATCAATACTTTGGCCACCTGATCCGAAGAACTGACTCATTGGAAAAGACCCAGATGCTGGGAAAGATTGAAGGCAAAAGGAGAATGGGGTGGTAGAGGATGAGATGGTTATATAGCACCATTGGCTCAATGGACATGAATTTGAGCAAACTCCGGGAGACAGTGGACAGGGAAGCCTGGCATGCTGCCGTCCATGGGGTAGCAAAGAGTCAGACACCACTTAGCAACTGAGCAACAACAGCAACAAACTCCAGCTCACATTGAATTAAAGGGATCTAGAATTGCTGATGCATAGACTGCACACCAGAACCAATTGTAAACTGACCTTAAAAAAATGCAGTATTTATGCTTAATACATTCAAGGAAATAAAAGGATAATTGATACAGAAATAGTAACTATTATAATAAACCAAGCGTAATTTCTGCAACTGAAAAATTCAGAAACTGAAATCAAGAAGTCAAAGATGAGTTTCATAATATATTTGATACAGATGAAGAGAGATTTCTAAACAGGATGAAAAATCAGAAGAAATTTTTTCAAAATAAATGTGAATCCTTTAAAGTGTGGAAAAACACAGAAGGGAACATATGAGATAGCAGATTAAGGAGGAGGGGCGCGGAAAAGCCTATGCAAACATAACTGAGTCCCAGAAAGGAAAAAAGGAGCATATTTAAAGAGGTACTAGCTTAGAATTTAAATAGCTGATGATGACATAAACCTCAGATTAAGAAGCAAATGAAGAAAATGTACCCACACACAATAAGGTAAATGTGCTAAAAATAACAACAACAAAAGAAAAATGATAAAAACATCTCAAGGGAAAAAAGATGAATCACCATCACAGAGGTCACAATAGGACAAAAGCCAGAGTCCTCAAACAGAAAAGCAAAATTAAAGCCGTAAGACAGGGGAACACTATTTTCAGAGTATTCAAATAAGTTAAATATCCTATACCCAGAAAATGGTCTTGAAAAAGTTAATGAAGAGGTTACAAATATGGGAAAATACTTTCTCCTATGATAATAAATGCAAAATAAAATTGTGCTAAAATGCCATTTCTCACCTATCAGAGTGGTAGACACTGAATTTTGAAAATAGTGTCTCGGCAAGACTTGGGGAACAGGCGTTCTCATATACACAAAAATCACTTAAAAATAGAGAAATTAGGTAATTTGGCAAATTATATATATTTTTTCCCTTTTCTCCAGCAGTTCTTCTTTAGTGCTGTTTCAGACACATACTGACAGAATACATGAAAAGCCATATGCCCAAGAAAATCTACTGTAGTCCTTTTTGTAATAGCAAAAGAACAGAATGCAACTCAAATATCCATTAGGGACTGATTATGTAAACTCTGGTCAGCTGTGTGGATTTCCTAGCTTAGTGCTGAAGATGTGACCTGGTTTATTTTTCCTGTTTATAGTAGAATTTGAGAGGAGAGAAATGAACTGATGAAAAAATTATTAAAGAAAAGAAAACAAGAACTGATGATCTAGGAAATATCAGTCCACCCAGATGGAAAAGAAAGCTGAAGTTCAGAAATTCACTATCACAAAAATACTCTGGAGAAAATGCTGATGGTGTGACCCTAAAATCCTTCCTAAGAACCTCAGAAGATCTCTTTGAGAGATTAAAGTATGACTCAAAAATCCCTTCAGTCAAATAAAGTATCTTCTAGGAAACTTGAGGGCAAAGTCTTATATCAGTAGAAACAAAAATCAAGAAGGGGTTGTTTAGATAAGATTTTTGTGGGAAATCCTTACACAATGTATATGTATATCAAATCATCACATTGTACACTTTCAATGTATTACAATTTTATTTGTCAGTTATATTTCACTATAAAAAAAGTCTCTTGATGAGACTTAATAGTCTAAAGAGTGAATTCCTGTGACATACACAGTGACAGAAAGTTCATTGAATTTTTATGTAGCAGAAATTCTGCCACTCCAATCATGAGAAAAACATCAGAGAATTCTAATATAGGAACATCCCACCAAATACTTGACTAATACTCCTCAAAATCGCCAAGGTCCCCAGAAACAAGAAAAGCCTGTGAAACTTTTACAGCCAAGAGAAGTTTCAGGGAGCATGACAGCTCAAAATAGTGTGGTGTCTTGAGTGGCCTCCTGAAATAGAAAAAAGACGTTAGGTAAAAACTAAGGACATCTGAATAAAATGTGGACTCAATATTAATGTGTTAATCTCATTTTTAGTTGTAACAAATGTACTATACTGACGTAGGACGTTCATACTAAGAGAGACTAGGTGTGGGCTATGTGGGAACCCTTTGTAAGTGTGTGTGTGTGCTTAGTCACTCAGTCGTGCCCGACTCTTTGTGACCCCATGGACTGTAGCCTGCCCTGCTCCTCTGTCCATGGGGATTCTCCAGGCAAGAACACTGGAGTGGGTTGACATGCCCTCCTGCAGGGGATCTTCCCATCCAGGGATTGGACCCAGGTCTCCCACATTGCGGGCAGATTCTTTACTGACTGAGCCACCAGCGGAGCCTCCTTTGTAAGTAGCTCCTTAATTTTTCTGTAACTGTGAAACTGTTCTAAAAAATTAGGTCTTTTAAAAGATATAAACATATAGATATATGTTTAAAAGACATAAACATAAAGAAAGAACTTTATCTTACTAATTTGGTATAATTGTGTATATTGCAAAATTACCTTCATCAGTTTTTTTTTTTAACTTGGAGAAATGTTTATTCAGATTCTTTGCCTGCTTTTTCACTGGATCTGTTAAGTTTTAATATTTTTTGTTTATTCTGAATTATTCACAAATATTTTCTCTTATTCTGTGGTTTGTCTTTTCACTTTCTTGATAGTGTCCTTTAATGCACAAAATTTTAAATTTTGATGAAGTATAATTTATCTATTTTTTCCTCTTGTTGCTTGTGTTTTTGGTCTTATATTTAAAAACTGTTGCCTAATCCAAGGTCATGAAGATTCATACCTATGTTTCCATCTAAGAGTTTTCATAGTTTTACCTCTTAAGTCTTTCTTCCATCTTGAGTTAATTTTTTGTGTATGGTCTTAGGTAGGAATCCAAATTCATACTTTTGAATGTGGATAGCCAGTTGCCCCTTCACCGTTTGCTGAATATTCTTCCTCATTGAATGATCTTGGCATCCTTCTTGAAAATCAACTAACCAGAGAGCTATTGGTTTATTTCTAGATGCTTAATTCTATCCCATTGACCTATATATCTATCCTTGTGCCAGAATCACAATGTTTCTATATTATAACTTTGTACTAATTTTGAAATCAGAAGTGTGAGCCTTTGTGTTTCTTTTTCAGAGTGTTTTGACTGCCAAGTGTCCCTTGTGTCCTAATATTCATTTTAGGATCAACTTTTCTCTTTCTGAAAAAAAGAACCAGATTTTGATTTTGGTGGGCATTACACCTGAATTTGTAGATAAATTTGGCAAATACTGTCAACTTACAATATTGTCTTTCAATCCAGGAACATGGGATGTCTTTCTATTTACTTAAGTCTCTAATTTCTTTCAACTATGTTTTATAGTTTTTGGTGTGCAAGTTTTGTACTTCCTTTTTAAATTCTTTTCACAAGTTTTTATTGTTTTGATTATATTGTAAATAAAGATGCTTTGAAGTTTCATTTTAAGATTGTTAATTAAAATTGTATAAAAAGACAATTAAATTTTGTGTATTGATCTTGTGTCTTGAAAATTGCTGAACTCATTTATTAGACTTAGTTGTGTGTGTGTGTGTGTGTGTGTGTGTGTCTGTGATTTCTTTAGAGTTTTCTATATATAAAATCATGGATCATTTCAAGCACAAATACGGATGATTTTCTTTCCTTTTCTAGTTGGGTGTCTTTCATTTCTTTTACTTGCCTAATTTCCCTGGCTAGAGCATTGACTTTAAGGTTGTAAAGTACAAATGGTAAATGCAGATGTCCTTGTCTTGCCACTGCTCTTAGGAGGAAAGCTTTAGCTTCTTCATTGTTAAAAGCGATGTTAGGAACATTTTCATGGATGTCTTTTACACAACTGAAGAAGTTCCATGTTATTTCCAGTGTATTGAATGTTTTTAAAAGTTGAATTTTGTAAAATGCTGTTCTGTAAATATTGAGATGTCAATGTGGGTTTTGTACTTCATTCTATTAATATGGTGTATTTCACTGATTAATTTCCATGTGTTGAACTATCTTAGGAATCCTGGGATAAATCCTACTTGGTCGTGGTGGGTTTGCTTAGTCACTTCAGTTGTGTCCAACTCTTTGCGACCCCATGGATTGTAGCCTGCCAGGCTCCTCTGTCTGTGGGATTTCCCAGGCAAGAATACTGGAGTGGGTTGCCATTTCCTCCTCCAAGGGAACTTCCCAGTCCAGGGGTGAAAGCCACATCTCCTGTGTCTTCTGCATTGGCAGATAAATTCTTTACCACTGATCCCGTGTTTAGCTTTACTGATGATTTTTGGACTGTCATAATAAGAATTATTTATTTGCAGTCCTTTTTCTTTTGTTGTCTGTCTAGCTTTGATATCGGGATAGTACTGGTCTTCTAGGATGNTTGTTGTCTGTCTAGCTTTGATATCAGGATAGTACTGGTCTTCTAGGATGAGTTAGAAAGTATTCTCTTCTTTTTTTTGTGGGGGGGTGGTGGTTGAGGGTAGAATATGGTAAGAATTGTTGTTAATTCTTTATTCTTGTTTTCTTATTTCTGCTTATTTTGAGTTTGGCTTACTCTTTTTTAAATTTTAGTTTTTCAAGTTTGAAGTTTAGGTTATTAACTCAAAATCTTTTTCAATGAAGGTATTTACTACTATGAATTTCCCTTTGAGTACTTTCATTGTATCTCATAAATTTTGGTTTGCTGTGTTTTCTTTCAAGCATATAAAAGTATTCTCTAGTGTAACTCTTATTTATTCTTTGACTTATTGGTATTTAGGAGTTTGTTCTTTAACTTCTACATATTTGTGAATTTAAAAAAATTTCCTTCTGTCATAAATTTTTTATTGAAGTATAGTTGACTTACAATATTAATTTCACACATACAACTATAGCAATTTGACATTTTATAGGTTGCCATCTACTTAGAGTTATTATAAAATATTAATTATATTCCCTGTGTTGTATCTTACATCCTTATAATTTATTTATTTTATACCTGCTAGGATGCACCTCTTAATTCCCTTCACCTATTTTGCCCTACCTCCCAACCCACTCCTCTCTGGTAACCTTGTTATAAGTAGTGATTGGAATCCCCAGAAAAACTACTAAGAAAATAGCTAAAAAATAAATAGTAGGTGTAGTACAAGGGAATTAAAATAATACGCTAGAAGATGTCAGTTTTATCAAAAGAAAGCAGTAAAAGAGGAATTGTATAAAGCAAAAAGCACAAGGCTTATAGAAAACAAGTAGCAAAGTTGTAGGAATGTTTCTTTATCAGTAATAATAGTAAATATTTATGAATTAAATGCANCAAGTAGCAAAGTGGTAGGAATGTTTCTTTATCAGTAATAATAGTAAATATTTATGAATTAAATGCATTAAATTAAATGCAGAGATGGATTAAAAAATCATCCAACCATTACTATCTAGAACTGACTCATTTTACATAGAAAGACATACATTGGTTGAAAGTTAAAGGATTGAAAAAGATCTTCTATTTGTGTTTGGTACCCCAAAAAACTGAAAATTTCATAAAATACTGTGTTGGGGCTTCACCAGTGGCTCAGCGGTAAAGAATCTTCCTGCAGCGCAGGAGCTGCAGCAGACTCAGGTTGGATCCCTGAGTTGGAAAGATTCCCCCGAAGGAAACAGCAACTCACTCCAGTATTTTTGTCTGGAGAATCCCACGGAAAGGGGAGCCTCGCGGGCTACACAGCCCATAGGGTCACAAAGAGTTGGACACAGCTGACGTGACTTAGCAAAAATATTTGTGTTGGTGGGGAGAGAGGTCAAATGACAGCCACAGAATTTACTTTCTGTATTTGATTATGAATGCAATGGGAGATTTTTGTTATTTCTTACAAAGGATATAACTGTTCTTATCCTCTAAAATCTATCTTGAGAGATCTACTCACTCACTACCCATTTAGTTAACCTTGTCAGTGGTGTTATTTATTTATTACTTCTGAGCTCCAAATCCATCTTGTCTTGCCTTGCTTAATGACCCTGGACCTTCTGAACACTTATTTCAGGTAACTTAATGCTAGACTCCACCAATAGAGGGCACTGGAAGGCCATTGCAAGATTAGAGCACAAGGAAGGGACTTCTCTTCCTTTAAGGGTGTTCTGGGTTCACCTGACAGCCCGTGGATAGGTATGCAAAAGGCTTGGTACCCTTCACCAGAGTACCAAGTGTCATGGACTAGAAGTTCATGCCTCTGAAAAGTTTCTCCTTTCCATAGCAGCAGCCCTCGTGACTCTCTTTAAGTCAGTATTCTCTGGGTAATTTCTCTTCCACCTAAAGTGCCGCTATGGCTTACCAGTCCAAGCAGAAGCTAACAATAGGTAGGGGAAAGCCAGAGTCTTACTCCAAGTTTAACTCACAGTAGTTCTTGAATATGTAATTGAAATTGATATACTGGGGAACTGGCAGAATCCCTGTGTCAGTTTTGTGACCCATAGATAAAGACCACAGTGAAAGTCTCTAGATTTCTCCCCTCCTGTTCAGATGTTAAGACAGAAGCCATTTACATCCTTGAATGAATTGCAAAGATTTGTATGGTTATGAAACACTGTAGAGATCAGCAAAACTATACTTATCACATCTTCATTTAACTTGATTGGCCTGTGTAAAACCTGGATAGATCTTAGAGAATAACTTTGGTGACTGTTTGCAGCCAAGAATGCAAGCATAGTATTTTTACTGGAGTAAATCAAAACAGTCCTTGGGACTTGGTTTGCAAATATTGATCTGGCCCATTCATTTTTCTCCACACAAAAAATTGCAGGGACCACTAAAAAGTTCACCTTTTCTAACAGACAATAGTACATCCTCATGTTTATACTTTAGAACTATTTCTACTCTCCTGCTCTCTGCCATAACATAGTCTACAAATATCTTAAGTACCCTCACACACAGTCTCCATAAATTGATGATATTATTCTGATTAGATAGGATGGGGTAGAGGTATTAATAGCTGATAATTTAAACGACAGCTGAGTGACTGTCTCCTGAGTGTCTCCTGCTGTGGCAGCACTGTGTCAGATGGGCTGCAGTCACATGAAGGTTTACTGTTGTGGAGGTCCAAGGTTGGCTTACTCACATGGTTGGTGCTGGGTGCACCCCCGGGGTTCTCAACTGCAACACTGGCTTCTGGCCTCCGGCCTCCCTGCAGGTCTTAGGTTTCTCCTGGAATGGAAAGTGGGTTCCTAGAAATATTACTCTAAAAGCAAATTGTCCCAAGGGAAAGAAATGAAAGATACCAAGGCAGTTAAGAACTATGCCTAAAATGGTGTTACTTCTGCCATACTTTGCCTACACTATTCCCAAATGCTCTCATTTTTCTGGACTTCTGCTGCCATGTTAGGTACTAATTTATCAGTTGGTTTCCTTATGGACAGCCATCATAAGCTGATTTTGGTAACTTTAGCAAACAAAACAATCCCTTTATTGATAGGATATCAAATTGTTCACAGAAATGCCAGGAAAGGAGCAGCCTACACTCTTAATATTGAAAAGAAAGGGAAGCGATGCCCACAGCCTAAATTCTTTCCCAACAGAATTAATACTATGGCAACCCACTCCAGTACTCTTGCCTAGAGAATCCCACGGATGGAGGAGCCTGGTAGGCTACAGTCCACAGGGTCGCAAAGAGTCAGACATGACTGGGTGACTTCACTTCACCTCACTTCTGGTAGAAACACCATTCCACAGTTCATGTGGCCAATAGATACACTGGGCACTGAACACTGTTGCCCTTAGAACCTTAGACCCGCTGCATCTCCTTTCAAGAACTTTCCACTAGGTCCACTTCTTTGGGCTATTACTTCAAAACTCACACACCCAGGAGCTTTATAAGCTTGGCCAAATCTAGATATATTCCTGAATCCAGGTTGTCAGAAGAAATGGGTAATTCAGAATCTGACACTTTCAGCTTTCGTAATTGGAGTAGGAATTTACTTGCAATCAAGACTCATAAAATGGAGAAATCTCCAAACATAGGAAGAGGGCTCAAATATCAAATGCTATGCACGTAATATATTCATTTTGGAAAAAAGTTGTACAGAAATATTGAACAAATGCTATTCACATCTCTGAGGGAAGGGCTTATTAGTCAAATGGCAAAGTATAGATAAACTTTTAACCACACTTCTTATTAACATGTAATTTAATTACTGTGTAATAGGGTTCTAGTCTACCTGTTCTGATTACCAAAGAGATTTACTAGATAAATAATTAATTGAGTAATATCACCCCAAATAATTTAGGGTGTGATATGTTGTAACGTATTTTGTTTTTAGAGATACCAGTGTGAATCAGTGTATTTTTTTGTGGACAGTGTAAAATGCTGGTTTGTACTCCTCTTACTTTTGACATATATAACTATTTATCTGCTGTTACCAAAACTGAAGCCATTTAGTTTGAGAAATAATTAAAAGAAATATAATGGCACCAGAGAAAATAGCATCTGAATAGTGATAACAGATTGTTACTTATTACTATGAGTTTCCTGTGAGACCTGCTTTCTAATTTACAGTCCAGTCTTCTCAATTAAAGGATTTCTTAGGGGTTAAGGGGGAAAAAAAGCCTAAGAGAAAGTTACTTCTCAGAGTCTGAAGAAAATATTGACTTCTGGAGGAGATTAAAGGAGTTATAGCTGCAATGTGCCACTGTGCACAGCCTTAGAGGAGTGGCTGGAGGAGTGAGTCATCTCCACTGACCAAGAGACAACAGGATCTCATACCAATCAAACCCGTCCACAAACAGCAGCAAGGTCTTCCCAGGTGATGCCAGTGGCAAAGAATTCTCCTGCCAGTGCAAGAGACTCAAGAGACTTGGATTCGATCCCTGAGTTGGGAAGATCCCCTGGAGGAGGAAATGGCCGCACACTCTAGTATTCTTGCTTGGAAGTATCCTAAGGACAGAGGAGCCTGGCAGGATACAGGCCATTAGGTCACAAAGAGTCAAACACAGCTGAGCCACTGAGCACACACATAAACATACACACACACAAATAACAACAAACAGCCTGCGATCACTAGAGAAACAGGACCAGGGATTAAAATATTGAAGTAGCAGTTAATTACTAGGGACTCAGGTGAAAACTAGGACTCAGATATTCTTTGAACAGTCATAGGGGATTTACATTATTCATGCAACTTCATTCCCCAATTTATTTATTATTTCTCTCAGTTACAAATCGTTTATTGAAAACTTTCTGTTTTACAGGCAGTGAAGAAAACATTGGTGAAGCAAATGTTAATTTCTCACATATAGTCAAGCAGGGAAGAAAACAGAACCAATTAAAGTTAAATAAACAAACTCAGAAATAAAGCTACACAAATAGAAGTAACCAAGGATTATATGAAAGGACTATATGGATGTAATATTTTGCTTTTTTATTTTGATGCTGGTTACTTAGATGTGATCATTTTGTGAAAAGTCACAAACCTCAACATTTGTGATTGGTATATTTTCAATAAAAACTTGAAAATAAATAATGACTAATAATGATAGAAATAATACTATAACTTTTGAAAGGATGAATACTCAGCTTTCTAGAAGTTTCTACTCACACAAGTGATCAATTTCTTAAATATCTAAATAAACAAGTTTTTTTTTTTTTTTTTTTAGTTTATGTGGTTTGCCAAAGGATAGCTGCTTCTCCTTTAAATTCTTTTGTTGATCACTAGTTTACAAAAACAATGAGCTCTTTTCATCTAAGAACACTGTAAAATAAATAAAATTATTGAGATTAAAAAAATCTCCACGGCAATTTAACAATGGCTCTGCTGATACAATAGATTGGAGAACATATTAACACTATTTGGAGGACAATGTGTAGCTAATAAAAGAAACAGCTTGAGTGTACTCTGGTTATATATTAATATACAAAATTGCGTTAAACTGATTAACCATGTGTATAAATCAGAGTATTTGATTGTAAGCTCAAAAAAACCTGATTCTTAGTGACCCAGAAAATCAGTTTATTGAAAGATTATTGGGTTGTTTTTAGTAAAATTAAAAAAAAAAATTGGGGAATTAAATTCAGAAATTAGGTCAAATCAATGAAGACTAATAAAAGAGATCATGCTTAACAGGCTCTGTCATATAAATTATTTGGTTAAGACATTGCTGCTTTAAACCCATCATGATGCCCCTGGAGTTGTCATCGTAATGCCCACTGCTGGAGAATTTATCTTTACCATTTCTGTGACTTTGGTTTATGATTTCAAGATTCAAACTCCCAAGTGGAAACATCTGATTGATCACAATTCCAGCTTCTCAAGAAGATTCATCCAAAATAGGAAGAGTGCCCAGATGTTGTTTAACTTAAAACAAAATCAACGAACTCACATTGTAGAAAAATATAAAATAAAAGCAACTTCTCAGATTTATGTTCAACACCTGTGGCCTACATACTCCAGGATACTAGCTAAATAAAAAATTACCACCTGGCAGCTATAAAATGATCACCTTAATGAATTACGTGAAACAGTCATGATGGCAAATCAGACTTTCTTTAAAAACACTGTGATCACCATCAATAGAGTGGATTTTGGGCGTAGTCGTCTTACTTGGTTTTATTCATACACCATGTATATTTATTTTAAGTAAAGTATAAGGAATTTAGAAGCTGTGGAAACTAGAGGATCATACATTCCAGGTCCCTCTATAATAAAAGTTACTAAAGTAAGAAATTAAGATAATGTAAAATATTCTGTTTTCATATATGGTTTGTTGTGATTTTAGAATCAATAAACAATTGTGATTTTTAGTCCATAAAGCTTTTTAGAGTCAAATATTTTTCAGATGTAAATTAAGACCTCAAGTTGTTAAACACTGAAAAAATGTCTACCATGGAGCACAGAGGAATTTTAAAGCAGTGAAACTACTCTGTGTAATACTGTAATGATGTGTATACATCATCATGAACTTGTCCAGATCCAGAGAAGGTACCAGGAGAATGAACCCTAATGTAAACATGGGCTTTGGGTGATAGTGGTTTGTCAGTGTAGGTTCATCTAATGTAACAAATGTAACATTCTGGTGAGGATATTGATAATGGTGGAGGTTATGCATTTTTGTGGGCAGGGAGTATATGGGACATCTCTGTACCTCCTGCTGACTATTTCTGTGAACTTAAAACTGATCTAAAAAATAGTCTATTAAAAATTATGACCATGATTTGAAGTTGGATACATCACAAACTATATCATGCTTTCCAGTTAGAACACCAGACTTGGGAAAGAAGAAGCTGTCTTGCATGATCCATCCCCAGAGTAACATGGTGTAACACAGTCTAGCCGCACATCTGAGCCCATCGGGTTTTGCCAAATAACAGGAAATAATAAATGGGCTTAAAAAAGAAAAGCAACCAAGTTTTGGGTTTGTTTCTCACATTGTGCTGTGTGTGCTATGCTCAGTTCCTTCATCTGTATCTGACTCTCTGCGACTCTATGGACAGTAGCCTGACAGCCTCTCCAGCAAGAATACTGGAGTGGGTTGCCATGTCCTCTTCCAGGAGATCTTCCTGACCCGGGGAGCAAAACCATGTCTGATATCTCCCGCATTGGTAGGCGGGTTCTTTACCACTGAGCTACCTGGGAAGCCCAATAAGATTGAGGTAAAATATACATATGGGAAAGTGCGTGCATGTGTGATCAGTCACTTCAGGCATATCCAACTCTTTTGACTCTATGGACCCAGGGATGCAACCTGCATCTTCTGCTTTGCAGGATGATTCTTTACCACTGAGTCAGCAGGACTTGCCATCAAAACAATTACTGACGTGGAAAATAAAAATTGGACCTAATGAAGTTATGGATCTAGATACATCTATTGTCAGGCAGAATTTGGCAAATAAATTTGGCTTTCTTTGACTGTCTACAATAAGATATTGCAAGAAAAGTTTGAAACAGAGAAGGAATACTGCAGTATTCAAGGAGACTACACAAGAATTTTGGAGCTACGTTACCTGTTTCTCCAAGCAGCAAAAGATTTTCAAAGTAAAAATGTCCTCGGGGCAAAGACCAAATACAGGGTACTGCTAGTAAAACATGGCCTCAAGGTCAATTATAAGTGAGAGTTAAGAACTCAGAAACATTTAAGGCAGTTCCTAGAATCAGAGCCTTATATTTAGACAGAAGTATTTCCAACAGTCTTAAGGTCATAAAGGCATAGTCCCACAGTACCCCGTCTTATAAAATGACATATAAAGGATCTTTATTAGAAAAAGATTTATAAGTATGATTTTGATCTAATGAAATAAACCCCCAAGAAGCTTCACAGGAAATCTACAATGTTTTCAAGAGAATTTATTGTCAAAATCGCCATCAATGGTGGACTAAAAAGAGACAGAGTCAGAAAAAAAAAAAAAAAAAAAAAAAAGAGAGGTTTTAAGGCATGAAAATGTCTATGGGCAGAGAGCAGACTGAGAAGGCTACTCATTTGAAAATACTAGTCATTTCTAAGGGCTTCCCTGGTGGCTCAGAGGTTAAAGTGTCTGCCTGGAATGCAGGAGACCTGGGTTTGATCCCTGGGTTGGAAAGATCCCCTGGAGAAGGAAATGGCACCCCACTCCAGTATTCTTGCCTAGAGAATCCCATGGAGAGAGCAGCCTGGTAGGCTACAGTCCATGGGATTGCAAAGAGTCGGACACAAAAAGAAAGAATAACTCAGAGAGTAGGGACAAGAGACTGTGGAAAGAACTCAAGAATCGTGTAAGATCATTTCCAACGAGCACACATATATTCTAGCCAAGAAACATACCTTATACCCTCTCCAGAGGCAAGGGGAACTATCCCCTGTTGGATTTCAGAATTCCTATGGACTAATGTCTGATATAAGCCATCTGTCTACCCCTTCTTTTTTTTTAATATAAATTTATTTATTTTAATTGGAGGCTAATTACTTTACAATATTGTATTGGTTTTGCCATACATCAACATGAATCCACCACAGGTATATACGTGTTCCCCATCCTGAATCCCCCTCCCTCCTCCCTCCCCACATCATCCCTCTGGGTCTTCTCAGTGCACCAGCCCCAAGCATCCAGTATCATGCATCGAACCTGGACTGGTGGTTCGTTTCATATATGGTATTATACATGTTTCAATGCCATTCCCCCAAATCATCCCACCCTCTCCCTCTCCCACAGAGTCCAAAACACTGTTCTATACATCTGTGTCTCTTTTGCTGTNTGTAGACTTTTGGATTGCAGCCATTCTGACTGGTGTGAAACAGTACCTCATTGTGGTTTTGATTTGCATTTCTCTGATAATGAGTGATGTTGAGCATCTTTTCATGTGTTTGTTAGCCATCTGTACCCCTTCTTGAATGGGATTCATCCTATTCACTGTATGGCAACTTATGTCCTTTTACATGGCAAAAGTGTCTTTGCAGGTGTGATTAACTTAAGAATCTTAGATGAAAAGAATATCCTGGATTAGACTGATGGCCCAGTATAATCACAAGGATCTTTCTGAATGGGAAGCCACAGGGTCAAAGTCAGAAGGAAGAAAATGTGAAAACAGAAGCAGGGATTTTGATGAGAGAAAGAGAAATGGTTGAACGTATCACACTACTGGGTTGAAGAAGAAGGAAAAGGTCAGCAGACAAGAAAAGCTAGCTGCCTCTCAAAGCAGGAAAAGGCAAGGGAACAGATTTCTACAGACTCCAGTGGAAGTGTAGACCTGCCAACACCTTTATTTTAGCCCATAGAAACTGATTTTGGACTTCTGTTCTTCAGAATGGTAGGATAATATATTTGTGTTGTTTTAAACTACTAAGTTTGTGGTGATTTGTTACAGCAGAAAATAGAAATTAAAATGCTGTTTTACTACTGTGCATTGGGTCCGTAGAGGAAAGATAACGTCTTTCTTCACAGGTCTCTGATCCTGAGGAATTGCATTCACGTGTTTCTAGAAGGACGTAGATAATGAGAAACTGGATTCCATGTCTGAGTCAGGTGCCACAATGCGGTGAAGCTTTGGAGGTCTGAAGATGTGCATACAGAGAATGTCTTTCGAATGTGGGAGGATTGTGAATTGTGTGGCCAGAGGGGGAACGAGAGTAGATGTCCTCTAAGATAATTTGCCATCAATTCCTTTCCTTTAGGGCATGTACATGATGCCCTTCATATCAGGAGGTGAAACTTATTACCCTTATCCTTCTACATGGTTTGATTTTGTAGCTTTCTTTGACCAATAGAATTCTGTGAAAATAAATCTGTGTGTTTTGGATCTAGCCTTTAAGAGAAGTGACAGCCTCTACTTCCTGTCTCTTAGAAGTTAGCCACCATGTAAAAAATTTTGTGTGAAGACCATCATTGTGTGAAGAAATTAGGCACAGTTAGAGGCTACAGGATATTAATAAAAGAGAGTATCTCTGTCAGTTCCCAGCTCTCCCGCCCATATTAAATGATAAAGTCATCTTGTATGAAGACTACAAGGACCAAAATACAACTAACAACAACAACAAAAAATCCAGATACATCCAGCCTTAGTTGCAGAATCATGACAAATAATATATACTTTGTTATTATTTTAAGCTATTAAGTTTTAGGTTGGTTTGTTGTGCAGCAATGCATTCCTGAAAAAGTTTATGTGTAGTAATGAAAATGTTCCTAATTTCAGTATTTGGTTTACTTCACTTTTAACATTAATAAATCTAAAATTATCATTTTACATTGTCCAAACAAGGAAAGTTTTAATAAAATGTGACTTGGTTAAAGTGAAACCTCCTATTTTAACAAAAATTCCATAGTATACCTGCCTCAGTAGAGATTGATTAGACTATAATTGCCTTGTGTTTATTGTCTACTTAGATTTTTCTTTCATTCAAATATTTTATTTTCGTTTTCCTTGCCTGAGACTGTATGTTATAATTTCACCACTTAAGACCATAAAGTATCAGTGTATAATGAATAGCACATTAAGACATAAATTAAACTCTTGAAGATAGAATCAGTCATGCAAGAAGATTTTGCTGTCTCTAGACCTAATAATCTTGGCTGTTAACATTCAGATAGGGTTCACTTGGTCCAAATCTCTATATAGAAAAATATATCAATGAATGGATAGACAGATAAATATATAAGCAGGCAACTAATTAGATGGATAAACAGACTTATAAGGCTGTATTAACTGGAGACTTTGTTGCACAAAAGGCAAAAAAACCATAGTGATCAGACTTAAAAAGAAAGTCTGAAATAATAACTTATTACCAAATACCCAAATACCATGGATTCTGAATGCCACAAAGTGAATTCAGCTATCAGTCTTTAAGTCCTTTTTAATTTAGCTCTAATGGTCAAGAAAATAACTTTTGTTCAGTCTGTATCCATATATTTTGTATATTACTGTGTAACAAATTCCTCAAAACTTAGCAACTTACTGTATTTATTATACAGTTTTTGAACTTCCAGTACTAGAGCAACTTAGCCGAATGAATGATTGTGATTCAGGGTCTCTCAATACTCAAGCAGTCAGCTAGATTTCAAGGCTTGACTAGGGCTAAAGAATGAGATTTTAAGTTCACTCAAGTGGTTATTTGCAGGCCTCAATTTCCTCAACTATCATCTAGTATTGCCAAAATTAACATAAAGGAGATTACATTTGAATACATAACAGGAAAAATATAAACATAGCATAGTGGAAAATTCCTCCTAATAAGGAGTTGTCAAACTTTAATAGATATAAGATTGTGTAGCCTAAAAGTTTAAAACATCTATGGAGATTGGTTAACACACAATATTTTATATTACAGTACATTACCTATCTTTTGTTACAGTATACACTATGCAGGGTTTGTGAAGGTATGAGGAAAAAATAGTCTATGATTTTTGAAAGTAACTCATTATGCATATTCTCATGGTGTCTAGTCTGTATTAACTGCTTGCATTTAAAAAATAACTATTTATTTAGCTTTATGGGTAAAGGTATACTTCAAATCTGTGATGCATTTCTGAGTTTTTGTATACATATCCAGTTCTGCTTGAGAATCTTGTGATATATATCTCTTAGGGGAAATGGTGTGTCTTTTTGCCTTCTGAATGTTTTCTGTTGTTCTTTTATTGCCCTTGAAAGGAATGTCAATGATGGTACAGATGACTGGAGGCCATAGTGTTAGTGGAGAAACTGAGAATGAAGTAACCTCAGAGTATGAGTAATGCGGCACCACCGTGGTCTAACTCTGCCTCTCTGCTGGGAGAGAATGGAGCTTATACTCCACAGTGAAGACTGAGGGCCAGATATTTCCCTCTGGCCTTTTAGATTTCACTACCAGCAGTTCTAAGTATTGAATCAACCACAACGTTTTATTGTGGTATAAAAATAAATTCATGATAAAGGCTTTAGGAATACTATCCCCCCCCAAATAAACCATATTGTCAATTAAACTGCCTAATATCCTTGAGATGTAATAATCAAATATATAACAAAAAATGAAGATTATAGGAGACACATAAAACAACTATCCAACAAAGACCACTATCTTGCTTAATATTTTTGGCAAGTTATGCTTTTCTTAAAAATAGCTAGAAAGTTATTATTCCTTAAGCAGAATTAAAAATTTATATTTTACCATACAAAGCCAGAAATTAAGAACAATAAGAAAATAGATCATTACACCAATCCCAGTTATGTTTCCTATGATGTTCGGATAAACAATAACATACAGACTGTCTGTAAAGAACTGGGATGTGGCTGGCTTATTGCTTCAGTAGATAATTTTCTGGTCTCCAAGAAAAACTGTCTCATGATATATTTTCCCTGGCAAAGATATTTATATATTTAAGGCCAGTTTTTTTCTGTATATGCACTGTGTTAGAACTATGAGGTAAACTTCAGGTTGTATTCTTTAGGGATGCTCAGACATCATGCAAAGATTTCTATTAATGAACTTGATCTTGAAAAATAAAATCTGTATGCATAAAATAGAAGTAAATAAATTCCTCTTTGGAATCAGAGTATTCTACTAAGGTTATAGGACATCAAAGAAGCACAGTCATAACATTAGCATGACCTGATGTTTTTCTTTTTAGCTTAAGGTAAACAGATTCCAATTTTATAGTTGATATGGGCACAGCTAGAAAAATGAGTAAATATCCTTTGCTACCAGAAGATTTTTATCAGTTAAAGGCTGTTAAGAGTGTTATCTTCTCAGGAGGCTTCCCTGGTACTCCAATGGTACTCCAATTCGGGAGGTGCAGGTTTGAGTTCTGATCCAGGATCCCAAGCCTCATGACCGTATAAACAATAGAAGCAAACCAGAATATAAAGAACAGAAGCAATATTTCAACAAATTCAATAAAAACTTAAAAATGATCCACATCAAGAAATATATAAAAATATATATATATAAAAGAACATTATCTTCTAAAAGATGTTTTAAATTTTACCTTATTTCAGTTTGTGAATGTCCAGTTCTACTCTTTTGTTATTCTTATTGGCCATTTACTATGTCACTTTTTCTTAATGTTTACTTAATTTTTTTTTCTTTGAGTATTTGGTCTTTTCTAATCATGTCTGAGGACTCATAAATTTTTATCA
>SJYQ01002609.1:115315-130728 GCA_006410935.1 Redunca redunca | reverse complement strand
ACATAATTCTGATACCATTTGATCAGGCACCAGCTCATACAGGATGCTCATAATGAGAACGTAAGATCTGCAATGCAAAAAGGACTTCTTTGAATAAGGATAGCTTTGAGAGACATGTATTTTTCTTTCATGTGAAATATCTTCACATGTGAATGTGAAGATATTAAGCAAAGAGTGATGAAAATAAACCAAGCCTAGTTTCAGACCAAAGTCTATGGGTATAACATTTTCAAACCTGAGCTCTAATGTTGACTGGCTGTGAAACTCTGGTCATTTTTACCATTGAGTGGTATACAGCTCGTCTCCCAAGGAGAAATTACAAGTGTTTGAGAGTCTTATGACTTTCTCTTCATGCTTTTGTTGTTGTTCAGTTGCTAAGTTGTGTCTGTTTTCCAACCCCATGGACTATAGTCCACCAGGCTCCTCTGTCTATGGGATTTCCATGCCTATCTAGATACTAAAAATTAATAAACCTTCAGGAAATCTATCAATATTTTTTGTCATAGTGAATGATGAAATGCACATAATATAAAGTAAACAAGAGGGTAAAGCGTCTGCCTCCAATGCGGGAGACCTGGGTTTGATCCCTGGGTCAGGAAGATCCCCTGGAGAAGGAAATGGCAACCCACTCCAGTATTCTTGCCTGGAGAATCCCATGGACGGAGGAGCCTGGTAGGCTACAGTCCACGGGGTCGCAAAGAGTCAGACACGACTGAGTGACTTCACCTCATACAACAATAATATCATCTTTATCAAACTTAATAAAACATTAGATTGCTTTCATCTGGGACTATTAAATCAATTTCCAAAATTTATCTAAATATAACTAAGTTAGAGGCATGAAAACAAAGAGGCCAAGGTTAAAACTTTCAACAAATAGGCAGCAAACAAATGCAAAAAGAAGCGATTACTAAATGAAATACATATTGATATGAGAATTCTGTAGGTTGCCTTGATGGAGAATAAGGGAGATGTTATCACTCAAATATTACTTCGAGGAGGTGATATCTAAGCTGAAGTGAACAATAAGATTGACCCAATCACAGCAGAACCACGTGGACAAATACTGAGTCAGGAAGAGTCTGGAGTACTGGAGGATCTGAACAAAAGTCTGAGCAACTGAGAAACAATAAACACCTAAAGGATGCTAAAAAAGTGAGATGCAAGTACATAATGCAGAGGATTAAGGGCCATGGTTGGACTTCCCAGATAGTGCTAGTTAGTGGTAAAGAATCTGCCTGCCAGTGCAGGGGACACAAGAGACACGACTTTGATCCTTGGGTTGGGAAGATCCCTGGGAGTAGGAAATGGCACCCCTATCCAGTATTCTTGCCTGGAAAATTCCATGGACAGAGCAGCCTGGCAGGCTACAGTCCATGGGGTCACAAAGAGTTAGATGCAACTGAGCACACAGCACAAAGGCCATAGTAAAGTGCTCGTACTCCACACTCTAAACATTTTAATTTCCCAGAAACTGCCATGTTTTCCAATGTCATGCTTCTTTCCATGTGCTGTTCTTTCCTAGCCACCCTCTACGCCTAATGATATTTCTCCTCAAAGCATTCCATTTTCTTTTAAAATTAATTCTATGCTCCTACTTTATATTCTAAAACCACCCCCCTCTTTGGCCTCAGTGTGACACTTATCATACTATTTTGTAAATCACATATTTGTCTAAATCCATAGGCTATGATTTCTTTCGGCGGGGAATTTCATGTTAACTTTTCTCTCTTCAGCATCTAGCACAATGAATAGCACATAGCAAATGCCTGGCAAATATTTGTAGAACAAATGTATTCATTTCTTAGTGTCAGCTCTGCCTCAATGCATTTCATTCAATGTTAAGCTTGTTCAGCTCTCGAAATGTCAATCATCCCCAGAGCCAGGCAGCAGCGTTAGACATGGTGATTGCTCTCCTAAGTGCCTTCATTTCCAGCTGGGATCCTGGACCTGGTACTGAAGCCAAGCTACAAGTGACCTAATTAGTCTTTTGGTTATTTCCAAAAAAATTTGAGAATAATCAAGAACTGGAATGGCTAAAAACTGGCACATGCAGCATTTGATGAAAGCTGAAATGTTTAGGGTGCCAGATGCAAGTCTTTTAGACAGCATCAATAGTTTCCAAAACAAAGTAGTTTGCATTTTAATTGTTTTCTGGAACTTTTATCAACAAAATATGTTCATTGACTAATCAGATCTTTGCAGCAGATTAGAAATTAACAGTGTGTTGGCCACAGAAATAAGATACAGAATCTTTCTCTCTGGCCCTGCTTTGAAAGAATTTCTGACAGAATTCAGCCAGATGCTTCGTATCTTTTTCCAGAGCCCAATTTCAGGGCTAACTAACAGTGAGCTGCTCTTAGATCCCAAGCTTCTAATCAATGTCAGGGAGTGAATGCTAAGAAGGCAACCTTCCCAGAGGAATCAGTACTTAATGGAACTTTGACAGGCTTTCAGTGCTCTTTTCTAAAGGCTCATCTCTTGCTTCACAGTCACAGTTTGTTGGTGAGTTTGATGGCTGATGTCATAGATAAGTGTAACTAATACCTCGTGAAAGTGTTAGCCACTCAGTTTTATTCAACTCTTTGCAACCCCATGGACTTTAGCCTGCTAGGCTCCTCTGTCCAAGGAATTCTCCAGACAATAATATTAGAATGGGTAGCCATTCTCTTCTCTGGGGGATCTTCTTGAACCACATTTCCAGCATTGCAGGCAGATCCTTTACCGTCTGAGCCACTAAGGGAGCCCCAACTAATACCTTGTTGGTATCTTATTTATCCAGAGCAAAAAGCCAGGAACAAGATATTAATGGAGTGGCTAACAGTTTAAAGTTTAGCATCATGTATTTCAGATAATGAGTGACTGTTACTAAGAAGCAATATTCAAATCTTTTGAACACTCTTGCAGGTGGTGAATACACAATATGAGGGGAGAATTTTTTGGAAGGGGATTTACATATCATTTGGAAGAATTGAAATGGCTGTTGAAATTTAACGGAGAAGGCAATGACAGCCCACCCCAGTACTCTTGTCTGGAAAATCCCATGGACGAAGGAGCCTGGTAGGCTACAGTCCATGGGTTTGCTAAGGACGGACATGACTGAGCAACTTCACTTTGACTTTGCACTTTCATGCATTGGAGAAGGAAATGGCAACCCACTCCAGTGTTCTTGCCTGGAGAATCCCAGGGACGGGGGAAGCTGGTGGGCTGCTGTCTATGGGGTTGCACAGAGTCGGACACGACTGAAGTGACTTAGCAGCGGCAGCAGCAGCATTGAAATTCAAAATATCCATTTACTTGTAAGGAAAACAGAAATCTATATTCAAATATACAATTGAATAAAATATATTACATACCTACTTTTACAGATCCTATTGTTGTTACTGACCCACTGGTGTAGGTCCCCAACAAGTGTTCCTTGTTTTTTTTGTTTTTGCCCAGATGTCTCTGTTGCCAAGACAGGGTTCACTTCAGAAGCATTGTTGTTGTTTAGTCAGTAAGTTGTGTCTGACTCTCTGCTACCCCACAGACTGTAGCCTACCAGTTTCCTCTGTCCTTGGGATTTCCCAAGCAAGGATACTGGAATTGGTTGCCATTTTCTTCTCCAGGGGATCTTCTCAACCCAGGGACTGAACTCATGTCTCCTGCAATGGCAGGTGGCTTCTTCACTACTGAGGCACCAGGGAAGCAGCTCAGACGCTGAGGAAAGCTTAAGTTTTGATCCAAGAATGGAGAGCTGGCAGCTCTTGCTCTAGAGCACAGGTTCTCTGTGACAGGCAGTAAGCACAGCTGCCTTACTAGGCTCTTCAAGAACATTAGAGACACCGAGGGAACATTTCATGCAAAGATGGGCTCGATAAAGGACAGAAATGGTATGGACCTAACAGAAGCAGAAGATATTAAGAAGAGATGGCAAGCATACACAGAAGAACTGTGCAAAAAAAGATCTTTACAACCATCCTGGACTGTGAAGTCAAATGAGCCTTATAAAGCATCACTACGAACAAAGCTAGTGGAGGTGATAGAATTCCAGTTGAGCTATTTCAAATCCTGGAAGATGATGCTGTGAAAGTGCTGCACTCAATATGCCAGCAAATTTGGAAAACTCAGTAATGGCCACAGGACTGGAAAAGGTCAGTTTTCATTCCAATCCCAAAGAATGCTCAAACTACCACACAATTGATCTCATCTCACACACTAGTAAAGTAATGCTCAAAATTCTCCAAGCCAGGCTTCAGCAATATGTGAACTGTGAACTTCCAGATGTTCAAGCTGGTTTTAGAAAAGGCAGAGGAACCCAAGATCAAATTGCCAACATCTGATGGATCATCAAAAAACATCTACTTCTGCTTTATTGACTATGCCAAAGCCTTTGACTGTGTGGATCACAATAAACTGTGGAAAATTCTGAAAGAGATGGGAATACCAGACCACCTGACCTGCCTCTAGAGAAATCTATATGCAGGTCAGGAAGCAACAGTCAGAACTGGACATGGAACAACAGCCTGGTTCCAAATAGGAAAAGGAGTATGCCAAGGCTATATATTGTCACCCTGCTTATTTAACTTCTATGCAGAGTATATCATGAGAATTGCTGGGTTGGAGGAATCCCAAGCTGGAATCAAGATTGATGGGAGAAATATCAGTAACCTCAGATATGTAGATGACACCACCCTTATGGTAGAAAATGAAGAGGAACTAGAAAGCCTCTTGATGAAAGTGAAAGAGGAGAGTGAAAAAGTTGACTTAAAGCTCAACATTCAGAAAACTAAGATCATGGCCTCTGGTCTCATCACTTCATGAGAAATAGTTGGGGAAACAGTGGAAACAGTGTCAGACTTTACTTTGAGGGGTTACAAAATCACTGCAGATGTTGATTGCAGTCATGAAATTAAAAGACGCTTAGTCCTTGGAAGGAAAGTTATAACCAACCTAGATAGCATATTGAAAAGCAAAGACATTACTTTGCCAACAAAGGTCCATCTAGTCAAGGCTATGGTTTTTCCTGTGGTCATGTATGGATGTGAGAGTTGGACTGTGAAGAAAGCTGAATGCCAAAGAATTGATGCTTTTGAACTGTGGTGCTGGAGAAGACTCTTGAGAGTCCCTTGGACTGCAAGGAGATCCAACCAGTCCATCCTAAAGGAGATCAGTCCTGGGTGTTCACTGGAAAGACTGATGCTGAAGCTGAAACTACAATACTTTGGCCACCTCACATGAAGAGTTGACTCATTGGAAAAGACCCTGATGTTGGGAGGGATTGAGGGCAGGAGGAGAAGGGGACGACAGAGGGTCAGATGGCTGGATGGCATCACTGACTCGATGTACGTGAGTCTGAGTGAACTCCAAGTCTGAATGAACTCCGGGAGTTGGTGATGGACAGGGAGGCCTGGCGTGCTGCGATTCATGGGGTCGCAGAGTCGGACACGACTGAGCGACTGAACTGAAGTGAACTGAGACCTCATTATGGAGATTTCTTGGAGTGAATGGGGTTATAACATGAGTTTCTGTCAATGAGTAATAAATTCTGCCTAGTTTTTGGACAATAGAACCAAGAAATAGCTTGAGAATCCAAAAAGTAACTGAGCAATATTAGAATCAGAATGATTAAAGAACATGAATGTTGATTTTTCAAAAACAACTGACATTTGAAGAAAGCCAGGTCTTCTTTGGATTATTTGTGTAAAAGAAGAAAGTCAATATAGTTGTGCCCATGAATGAGCACTTTTAGTTGCTTAAACATTAGAAGCCTAAACCTTTGTCTTGGGCTTGTGTGTACAAATACTTACACTGTCATCACAGAATTGCCTAATATCAGATGAACAGGATAAAAAAGGAGCCTAGAAAATTAAATGCAAATATCTAGGGTAATCCAGTTTTTAGTTGTTCATTTTTAACTTTTGTATTCGTTAAATTAGTTTTTCCCTGTCACAGTTTAAACATTCTAGAACAGTCCTAAAGATTCACTCTACTTCAGTGAAAATGCCAGTGATTCTGTAAAGCTACTTCTGATTATAATAATATAGATCTTTAAGTTTTGCCTTATTAAACTAAGTCTTTAGTTTATGTCTTTATTGTGTGTATACATTCACTGTAGACATTAATTGAGCATTTAAATAGTATGTATTGATCTTCAAGATTAAAGCTTAAATGTATTTATCCAAAATTCTGGACTCACTTCAGCCAGAAGATAAGTGCATATTTTAGATGAACACCCAAACTTCTTTTCTTTACTGTACCAGAACACATGCCTGCGCTATAAAACTTTTTCCACTTTGATTTCTTTTCTAGGAGAAGATTAAGACATTGTAAGGCTTGAAAGCACATACATTTCAGGGATCCCATAGAAGAAAAAGAATACAGCATTACAAAGTAAAAGCACAGCTGAATACTTATTTAGAAATAAAATGAAATCATACAAACCACAAACTCTAAAAAGTTGAAAAAATCATTAAGATTTCATATAATCTAGAAAATACCAGTATTGTTGTTTAATTTCCATAAAACACTCTGTTACTATTAGCTGTCATGTGCTTTTAGTTTCTTTTAATTTGGAACAATTCCTCGCCCTGGTGGCTCAGATGGTAAAGCATCTGTCTACAATGTGGGAGATCCAGGTTCGATCCCTGGGTTGGGAAGATCCGCTGGAGAAGGAAATGGCAATCCACTCCAGTACCATTGCCTGGAAAATTCCATGGACAGAGGAGCCTGGTAGGCTACAGTCCATGGGGTTGCAAAGAGTCGGACACGACTGAGCGACTTCATTCATTCATTCGTTCATCTTAGTCTTTCATAATCTTAGCATTTTTGGAGAGTCCAACTAACTGTATGGTAATCCTCAACCTTGTTTATCTGACAATTTCTTTTAAATGACTGAAACATTTCCTGATTGTGACAGTGCTATAAATATCTTTGTTTTATTCTACTCTATTATTATTTCTACAATATTTGCAGCCCTGGATGAGAGAACACAAGCAATGCATTTAGCACAGAATCTGGCATCTACATGTTACTCAGTGAATAGTACTTCTCTCCATTTTTATCTTCCTTCTCTGTGTTGTTAAATTTCTGTCAGAGTTATAGATTTTGTTCAGTTTGGCTACTTCCTGCATCACTCCAGGGGAGTTATTTATTATTGCTGAAGTAAGCTTTTGATGCCTTCTCAAAGTCTTATTCTTGAATTCTTTGCTAACTGAAGCACTTCTGTGTTCTCAGACCTTTGATTCTATGAAAATACATACTCTCAGTATCTTATAACATCTTACATGTTTTGGCATTTATGCCACACTCTTTCCTGTGTGTGTCCTATAAGTTTCTCTCCTTGAGTGCATCCTCTTTTCTCCATTTTCTTGAAACATGCTCTGCTATGGACTGAATGTTTATGTCCCCTCAAAATCCATGTGTTGTATCACCAATCTGTGATGTAATGGTGTTATGATATGGGGCATTTGAAAAGTAATACGGTTTAAATGTGATGATGTGGGTAGAGCTCCATTACGGGATTAGTGCCCTTCCAAGAAAAGAAAGAGACAACTAGGGCTTCCTTTCTTCACTGTGTAAGGATATAATGAGAAGGTGTCCTTCTGCTAACCAGGAAGAGGGCCTTCACGAAAAACTGAATCTATCAGCACCTTGATCTTGAACTTCCCCACCTGCAGAACTATGAGAAATAAATGTCTCTCATTTAAGACACTCACTCTGTAGTATTTTGTCATAGCAGTTTGAGCTATGATATGTCCTATATTTTCATTTATTAATTTGTCTTTTTAACCTTGTGTGTTCTATCCCACAATTTAATTTAATATATAGAAATAGAGGTTTTAGTCTTCTCTCTTTTCTTTTTTTACTCTGTGCATTCTGATTCTGTACATCCTTCTGGCCAGAAGTTTGGGAATCTCATTTTATTTTTTCCTATAAGTTTTTGAAATTGATGTCTCTCTTGTTAATTATTTTATATGAATAGTTCTTTCAATTTCTCTATGACCTATATGCCCATGCAAAGAGTTATGTTCATAGCAGCTGTGATGCCACATTCCCAAAGTGGAGATATGCTTTCTCAGTTTATTTCATGTTTTCACACCCATGTGACCTGTCAACACCTGCTTTTAATGCATATGAAGAACTTTTGGTTGAGAATATACTTTATGAAAGGTCAAAAGTATTTTCCATAGGCAATAAGTACTCAGGTAAAATATTACCAAAGATCTGTTAAATTTAACTTGCTACCAATCTGCTACTCCACTTTCTGCATGCATATCTCTATCTCTAACATTTTCTGAACTAGCCTATTTATGTACCAAATGCCTAGTTAGTTATACATTATTTTGTTCCAAAAATACATAAAGGAAATTTCCAATTTATAATAATACATAAAATATTCAATAGCATAAGAATAGATGGGAAAAAATAAGGAAAAACAAAGGCAGGAACAGAAAATGAAACCTAAAATGAGATTAATACAAAAAAAAATAAAGCATAGTACTTCATAATCTAATCATAATGCTCTTTGTGATTAAAGTTATTTCTTCTTATGGTACCTTAGATGGTCTTTAGATTTCTCTTTGGAGGAATATCCTTTTAATATATTCCATTTATTCATACTGTAAGTGTGACACTAGCGGCAAATGAGGACTGGCTGTTTTTACTTTTCAAGCAATTCACAGGAGTATTTCCTCATTGACTATGTGAGTGAAGGAAGACAGACTTATTGAGAGGAATTTCTGAGATGCGTGTCTCATTCCCCTGGCATGAGGCGGAAGTGCTTAGTTAACGTGTGAAGAGAGATGATATACTGTAATACTCAGGTTTGCATTTCTCTTTCTCTGTGCAGTTAGAGACACAACATCTACAGACGAGGGAAATTGTTATGGCAGGAATGTGAAGATAAAGATCCAGTCAGTATTTTGTCTCAGAGTTCCAAATAGGCTCTGAGAGCCAGATCAGTATAGTTATTCTGAAAGTCAAAACTGTTGATTTAAAAAAGCACTTGATGAGAGGAAAAAATAATTTGATCAGAGGAAAATGAGGAAGTCAGATTATCTGATTGGATATGAGGATGGAGTAAGATCTAGACAACACTGACCTCAGGAAGAGTAGGTAAGCATTATCCAGCCTGAGAAGAGGAAAGAACTGCATGGTCAGGAGGGCGGGCAATGAAGTGACTGGATCTGAGAGCTTATGCGGACAGACAAAGTCAGCACTGTGGGGTTTCTCTACACGCTTTTGCTCAAATCAGGGAGCTGAGCTAAATTAAGATAGCTGTACACTGTCCAGTGTCATGGAAGTGAGTAAAGTATGTTGCCTGTTCTGAGGAGCCATGATAGCTGTTCTGGATGTGTCTAGTGACAGCTACCATCAGGACCCTCCTGCCTGTTGCTTATGAATTGTTCATTAGAGTAGTGCCTACCTAAATGTTAAGAATTGCTGAGCCATTCTTATTAAATTACCCTATGTGGGTATATTGTTTTGAATTAAATCTAAACCAAAAAAATGATTTTTATTTTTTTTTTTTTGCACAGAAAGGAATAAAGGCAAAGCACCAAATTCTATGGGAATGGATAAGTGTAGCCCTGTTTCAAAGAGAGGTAATCTGTTTTCATGACAGTACACTATTATAGTTGCTGTGAGGGCTACTACTAAGTAGCTTCTATGATATATTCCCCAAATTTACATGCAAATATTTTTAGGGAATGTTGGGGATTAATTGCTTAGATAAACACCGGGGCGGGGGGCGGTTCTCTTCCCTTGTGGAGCTTACAGTCTTACTGGGATGGTACACATTAAACTAATCATTGTGTCAATAAACATACAATTCACACTTACACCAGTTCACAAAAAGGAAGTTATATGTTGTTCTCTGAAAGTGTATGTTATACATACACTAAATAAACTAAAGTGTATTTAGCTTAAAATGGGAGGCTCAAGGAATATGGTTACTTACGAAAAGGATTTAGGGTTAATTGAAAATAGTGGCGTTGGATGGGACAAGAGTGGGGTTGGAGAAGGGAAAAAGGTTCCAAGCAAGAGAAGAGGGCTTAGCAAAGGTCTTGCAGTGAATAAAAAGTATTGAATATAAGGCTCTGAAAAAAAGCCAAAGTGTCTCAAGCCCCAAGATAAGAAGGAGTTATGGCATTTATGGCAAGTCTTGAAAACCTGATAGGGGCCAGACAATGAAAGACTTTTCATGCCAGGTTATTTATCCTAGAAGTGGTGTGAAGCTGTTGATATGTTTTAAACATCAGAGTGACATGGTCATATCTGCATTTTGAAGATATCATTCTGTATCTTACAATTTATGGAAAACAAATTGGTGAAAGGGGCCAAAATGGATGGAGGGAAAAGAATTAAGAGTCTGGAGAAAGATTCTTAGTGAGAAATGATAATGGTTAAGTTAAGGAGGTACTCATGACAACAGACTAAAAGGTACTAGGAGACATAATAATTATTTCACCCATCATCCAAAGTCACTTTTTAGATATCCAAAATATAGATTTTTGAATATATGGGTCCGGAGACCAAAGCAGAGGACTGGAATGAATATATGCATTGTAAAGTCATAGTAGAGACAGAAAATGAAGCTGGGACATGTATGTATTCCCATACAGAAAGAGTGAGGAGTGCAGAAGGAGGAGGCCATAGCCTCAGGAACTCTAACCTTAACTTTGAAGCTTTGTCTATTTGGGGGAAATATAATGGATATCCATTAAATACCACCACTCTTTAATGCTTTATTGCTTACAAGCGCTTAGCAAATTCTTTCCTGTGTTCTCTAAACTTATTATTTCTTTTATATTATTATCAAACGTTTCATCTTTAACATTTTTGTATATTGTATACTATCCTTTCCCTGATTTCTATTTATGTAAAGTAAGGGGGTATATTTATATCTGTATGTCTTTAATTCTTCACCATGCAATGATGCTTAAATCTTTAAATTTTCCAGATGTGCACTTTTAATTATCCTTTAGCACCTTCCATTCTATTCCTCTCATATCCAGCATTGTATAGTGATGCTTTCCATTTCTGTTGATGAAAGAAAAGGTAATTCTTGCCTAAGCCCATCAGACGTGCTGCCATCAGGCCTGTTGCTTGTCCATAACTGAGGCTTAGATGTGCTAGTCATTTCAGACACACTCCTTTCAAAACAAATTCTACCAGTACCATCACTTCTTCTCACAGAAGCTACTTACCTCCAGTGTTGTCATACTTTGCTTTTGCAATACCAGACTAAAACAGTTTTACTTGTATTTTTATTGTATCCCTCTTGCCTTAAGATTCAAGCAAGAACACAAGGGGCAAACCAAGTGATATGACTGGCCACTGATGACAGCACTTTATTAGGAATTATTTCTTCACATCTATCCCTAATACTGATCAGTTACTCATTGCAGGATACTGTACAAATTGATTTTGTGTTTCTAGAGAGACTTCCCAGGTTAAATTCTGAGAGCCTTTTGTAGATAGATCCAAAGAAAGCATTCTCTACAAGTTTTCTGAAAACGATGGAATCCTTGCATTACTCAGCTGTCAGCAGTTAACTCACTCATTCAGTTCAGTTCAGTTCAGTCGCTCAGTCGTGTCTGACTCTTTGCGACCCCATGAATCGCAGCACGCCAGGCCTCCCTGTCCATCACCAACTCTCGGAGTTCACTCAAACTCACGTCCATCGAGTTGGTGATGCCATCCAGCCATCTCATCCTCTGTTGTCCCCTTCTCCTCCTACCCCCAATCCCTCCCAGCATCAGCATCTCTTCCAGTGAGTCAACTCTTTGCATGAGGTGGCCAAAGTACTGAAGTTTCAGCTTTAGCATCATTCCTTCCAAAGAACACCCAGGGCTGATCTCCTTTAGAATGGACTGGTTGGATCTCCTTGCAGTCCAAGGGATTCTCAAGAGTCTTCTCCAATACCACAGTTCAAAAGCATCAATTCTTCTGCCCTCAGCTTTCTTCACAGCCAACTCTTGCATCCATACATCACCACTGGAAAAACCATAGCCTTGACTAGACGGACCTTTGTTAGCAAAGTAATGTCTCTGCTTTTCAATATGCTATCTAGGTTGCTGCTGCTAAGTCTCTTCAGTCGTGTCTGACTCTGTGTGACCCCATAGACGGCAGCCCACCAGGCTCCCCTGTCCCTGGGATTCTCCAGGTAAGAACACTGGAGTGGGTTGCCATTTCCTTCTCCAATGCATGAAAGTGAAAAGTGAAAGGGAAGTCGCTCAGTCATGTCCAACTCTTTGCAACCCCGTGGACTGCAGCCTACCAGGCTCCTCCGTCCATGGGATTTTCCAGGCAAGAGTACTGGAGTAGGATGCCATTGCCTCCTCCGCTATCTAGATTAACTCACTGTAAATTATAAAAATGTTAAAATAACTCTTCATTTGAAGAAAGAATGCTTATTCTAAAACCCATTAGAGAACTTCAACTCCATGCTCTGTGATGACATAGAGGTCTGGAATAGGGAGGATGGGGCTCAAGTGGGAGGGGATATATGTAAACTTAAAGCTGATTCATGTTGTTGTATAGCAGAAACCAAGATAACAAAAAGTATTTAATCTATGAGTTTCTTTCTTTGGTATATGAAGGTTTTTTTTTTTTTTTTTTTTACTTTTTGATATCATTAACACACAATAATGCATGGACCTTAAACGTGTATAAAACTGTTACAAACATTCTTACACATTTTTTGGTGGGAGGGTGATATGGACTCATTTTTTTTTGAAAATACATCTATGTGTAAAATTGCTAACAGGGTAAGTGTAGGCTTGAATCTCTAAGGAATTGCCACTTTGTACAAAACTGCCACTTTGTACAAGTGTTATAAACTCCCACTAACAATATTTAAGGATTCAAGGGACCATATATCCCCAGACACATTTGGTAGTTTCAATCTTCTCAAAATTAGTCAACTTAGTAGGAGGGAAATGGTATCTAACGGCTTTTAGTTTACAAGTTTTTGATGATTAATGATACTGAACACTATTTTGTGCTTGTTAGTCATTCATGCATCTTGTAAAGTTTCTGTTAAAATGTTTTGCCCATTTTAAAACTTAGGGGGCTATAGGATTTTCTTACATATTCTGGATATAAGTCCTTTGTCAAATATATGTGTTCTAAATATTTTCTTCTCAGACTGTGACTCCACTATTGGTTTTCTTAAAGATATCTTTTGATAAGCAGACTTTACTTTGAACATGTCCAATTTACCAGCTTTTATTGTTGTGGCAAATGCTTTTTGTGTACTAAGAAATCATTTCCTACCCAAGTTGTGAGAAAATACTCTAATATTTTTTTCTTATAAGATTTATAATTTTAATTTATATGTTAGGTCGGTGATCCATTTCAAATTAATATTTAGGTATGGCATGAGACAGGAAGTGAGAATATTTTTATAATGTATTCAGTTATTCAAATATTTGTTCCTTAAGAAAGGCTTTCCTTTTCCTATTAACTTCCTTTGGTGCCTTTGTGAAAAATCAATTGAACATATACACATAGACTCATTTCTGTACTCTCTCTTTCTGACTGATTTATCTATCCTGAGAAAATTACCAAATTATCTTTATTACAGTAGCTTAAAATAAACTTTGAAATCAGGTAGGATAGGTCCTGATCTTTCTTTAAGCTGGATTAAAAAATATTTGCTTCAATGATAGAATGAAAGAAGCTAGACAATTATCTCTCTCATAAAGAATTTTACAAATGACAGCTGTTGTTAAAGTTAAGTGGAAGACAGTACTGAATGGCTAAGAGCATATATACTTTTTATGAACAAAGATTATATCTTCTGCTTGCTAACTGAGGATGCTTTAACTTTGAGGATGTTGTATCTGCCTGTCCTTGTTTCAGCATGTCTTAGTGATAATAATCGCATTAATCTCATGAGGTGGGTTAAAAGATTAATCTAATAGATGCTAACTAAGCACTTAGAAAAATGTCTGGCACATTGTAAGTTCTAAATAAATATTTCTTGTTGTATTACTTATCTATGGAGCATAACAATTTTCCCCAAAACTTAGTTCCTTAAAGCAACAGTTTTGTGAGTCAGGCTTTTCTGCACAGTCTAGCTTGGTCCTTTTCTTCTCTCACAAGACTGCATTCAAAATGTCAGGGCTGGGGAATCATGTATAGGCTTGATTAGGAAAGGAGAAACTTCCAATATCACTTACATAGTTGTTGGTAGGAATTAGCTCCTCCTGGAGAAGGCAATGACAACCCACTCCAGTACTCTTGCCTGGAAAATCCCATGGATGGAGGAGCCTGGTAGGCTGCAGTCCATGGGGTCGCTAAGAGTCGGACACAACTGAGCGACTTCACTTTCACTTTTCACTTTCATATATTGGAGAAGGAAATGGCAACCCACTCCAGTATTCTTGCCTGGAGAATCCCAGGGACAGGGGAGCCTGGTGGGCTGCCGTCTATGGGGTCACACAGAGTCAGACATGACTGAAACGACTTAGCAGCAGCAGCAGCAGCAGGGTTGTTAGACTAAAGTCCTCTGTTCATTGCTGCTTGTTGGTCTGAGGCTGTCTTCAGTTCCTTGTTGCATTTTGCTTCATCAAAGTGTGCAAGTCAAGAAGGCAACAGAGAGAAAGTCAGCTAGCAAGATGGAAGTCATACTCTTTTGTTACCACATCATGGAAATGACACCCCATTGCCTTTGCTGTATTCTATTTGTCACTGGGTCTAGGTTACATTCAAGGGGATAGATTACAGAAGGATATGAATGCCAGGAGGCAGGAATGCTTGGGAGCTATGTTAAAAGTCCGCCTACCATACTTATATCAGTTCAGTTCAGTTCAGTTGCTCAGTCGTGTCCGACTCTTTGTGACCCCATGAATTGCAGCATGCCAGTCCTCCCTGTCCATCACCAACTCCCAGAGTTCACCCAAACGCATGTCCATCGAGTCAGTAATGCCATCCAACCATCTCATACTCTGTTGTCCCCTTTTCCTCCTGCCCCCAATCCCTCCCAGCATCAGAGTCTTTTCCAATGAGTCAACTCTTTGCATGAGGTGGCCAGAGTATTGGAGTTTCAGCTTTAGCATCAGTCCTTCCAAAGAACACCCAGGACTGATCTTTAGAATGAACTGGTTGGATCTCCTTGCAGTCCAAGGGATTCTCAAGAGTCTTCTCCCACACCACAGTTCAAAAGCATCAATTCTTCGGGGCTCAGCTTTCTTCACAGTCCAACTCTCATATCCATACATACCACTGGAAATACCATAGCCTTGTCTAGACGGACCTTTATATAAGCACTTAAAAATATTTAAGCTTCTTATTTTCACAACTGTATAATAATTTTATGCACAAAAGAACAATTATATGATTTTATATAATTTTATCTACATCTTTACACAAATATTGCAATACATGTTAAAGGAGTATATAATACATAATAAAGAAGTATGCAA
>SJYQ01002609.1:60802-115209 GCA_006410935.1 Redunca redunca | reverse complement strand
ATGACTGTTTAGTTTTGTGTTGCAGCTCTCAGTACTTAATCTATGATTTTTTCTATAATGGCATGGTTAATTATTTTCTCATCTTGTCATTAAGAAATTTAAAATTTTCTTTTAATTTTTAAAAGGTTAACTTTCTTCTCTTGATGCATTACTATTTTGATCTCTTTCAAATATATCTTACAGTTCTGAGGCTTCCAGGATGCTCATTTTTACCTATGCAGGCCAAAGATATTGTGCCTTCATAGAAAACATAATGATTTATTCATGGGTAATTAAACTCATTTATGTATTTTATGATTACATTTTTGTTTCTTTTAATTACCTGTGACTCTTCTGAGGGAGGAAGGAGTTCTAATACAAGTTCTACTGGTCCATAATTCCGTGTATAGACAGAGACATCTTTAAAGTTCAGGACAAATTGGACAACTTTCAGTGATTCTGGAAAAGGATTATTTTAATATTTATTAATTTGAGGGAGAGGTTTGTACTTCGGAATTCTCAGATGAATGCTATCCTGTGCCACAGATTTATTACAATTTTGTACTCAACTTGCCATTCCAGAATTTCTGCTTTTGATAACTTTGGTCTCATTTCTGTTATCTATAAGGAATAAACAAACCCAAGGATTTTTTTACTGCTGTAAGAAAACTGCCTTGAACATTTTTCTATTAGGATTTCCCAGTATATGAAAATATGGGCAATATGTGATCACCCAGTTATTGTCTTTAAAATTTTAAGAATAGTAGTTATTTCTTGTCTTGGAATAGATGCTTTGCATGAACAGAGTGCATTGTAGTCCAGTTTATCTGTTTCAACAAACATGTAAATAAGTTTATTTAGTGGTGGTATGCTGTGGCCCAACTTTACAGATAAAGAGTTTTCAATTCACGGTAAGACTGAACCAAACAGATATTTTGATTCTAAAACAGTTATATCAATTTTATTTTTTGAGCACATATAGCATGGGTCCATAAGGTAATATTAAATATACATATAAGATATTTATATTTGTTCATTGTGGTAGGGATTCGAATGAAAACTAAACTTTTCCAGTCCTGTGGCCACTGCCGAGTTTTCCACATTTGCTGGCATATTGAGTTCAGCACTTTCACAGCATCATCTTTTGGGATTTGAAATAGCTCAAGTGGAATTTCATCACCTCCCCTAGCTTTGTTTAAACTGATACTTCCTAAGGCCTACTTGACTTCACATTCCAGGATGTCTGGTTCTAGGTGAGTGATCACACCATTGTGATTATCTGGGTCATGAAGATCTTTTTTGTATAGTTCTTCTGTGTATTCTTGCCGTCTCTTTTAATATCTTCTGCTTCTGTTAGGACCATACAATTTTTGTCCTTTATTGAGCCCATCTTTTCATGAAATATTCGCTTGGTATCTCTAATTTTCTTGAAGAGATCTCTAGTCTCTCCCATTCTGTTGTTTTCCTCTATTTCTTTGCATTGATCACTGAGGAAGGCTCTCTTATCTCTCTTTGCTATTCTTTGGAACTCTGCATTTAGATGGGTATATCTTTCCTTTCCCTTTTGCCTTTGCTTTCTGTTCTTTTCTTAGTTGTTTGTAAGGCCTCCTCAGACAACCATTTTCCCTTTTTGCATTTCTTTTTCTTGGGAATGGTCTTGATCACTGCCTCCTATACAATGTCATGAATCTCTATCTATCCATAGTTCTTCAGGCACTCTGTCTATCAGATCTAATCTCTTGAATCTATTTGTCACTTCCATTGTATAATCATAAGGGATTTGATTTAGGTCATACCTGAATGGTCTAGTGGTTTTCCCTACTTTCTTTAATTTAAGTCTGAATTTGGCAATGAGGAGTTTGTAATCTGAGCCACAGTCAGCTACTGGTCTTGTTTTTGCTAACTGTATAGAGCTTCTCCATCTTTGGCTGCAAAGAACATAGTCAATTTGATTTCGGTATTGACCATCTTGTGATGTCCATCTGTAGAGTCTTCTCTTGTATTGTTGGAAGAGGGTGTTTGCTATGACCAGTGCTTTCTCTTGGCAAAACTCTGTTAGCCTCTGCCCTGTTTCATTTTGTACTCCAAGGCCAAATTCTCCTGTTACTCCAGGTATCTCTTCACTTACTACTTTTGCATTCCAGTCCCCTATGATGAAAAGGACATATTTTGGGGATGTTAGTTCTAGAAGGTCTTGTAGGTCTTCATAGAACTGTTCAACGTCAGCTTCTTCAGCATTACTAGCTGGGGCATAGATTTGGATTACTGTGAGATTGAATGGTTTGGCTTGGAAACAAACAGAGATCTTTCTGTCATTTTTGAGATTGCTACTGAACAACTGCACTCATCTCACACTCTAGCAAAGTAATGCTCAGAATTCTCCAAACAAGACTTGAACAGTACATGAACTGTGAAATTCCAGATGTTCAAGCTGGATTTAGAAAAGGCAGAGGAACCAGAAATCAAAATGCCAACATCTGTTGGATCATCGAAAAAGCAAGAGAGTTCCAATAAAACATCTACTTCTGTTTTATTGACTACACCAAAGCCTTTGACCATGTGGATCACAATAAACTGTGGAAAATTCTGAAAGAGATGGGAATACCAGACCACCTGACCTACCTCATGAGAAATCTGTATTCAGGTTAAGAAGCAACAGTTAGAACTGGACATGGAACAACAGACTGGTTCCAAATCAGGAAAGGAGTATGTCAAGGCTGTATATTGTCACCCTGCTTATTTAACTTCTATGCAGAGTACATCATGTGAAATGCCGGGCTGGATGAAGCACAAGCTGGAATCAAGATTGCCAGGAGAAATATCAATAACCTCAGATATGCAGATGACACCACCCTTATGGCAGAAAGCGAAGAAGAACTAAAGAGCCTCTTAATGAAAGTGAAAGAGGAGAGTGGAAAAGTTGACTTAAAACTCAACATTCAGAAAATGAAGATCATGGTATCTGGTCCCATCACTTCATGGGAAATAGATGTGAAAACAGTGGGAACAATGACAGATTTTTGGCTGGGGGTGGAGGGTGGGCTATAAAATCACTGCAGATGGTGAATGCAGCCCTGAAATTAAAAGATGCTTGCTACCTGGAAGAAAAAGTATGTCCGACCGAGACAGCATATTTAAAAGCAGAGACATTACTTTTCCAACAACAGTCCATAGTAAAATCTATGGATTTTCCAATAATCATGTATGAATATGTGAACTGGACTATAAAGGAAGCTGAGTGCCAAAGAATTGATGCCTTTTATCTGTGGTATTGGAGAAGACTCGTGAGAGTCCTTTGAACTGCAAGGAGATCCAACCAGTCCATCCTAAAGGAAATCAGTCCTGAATATTCATTGGAAGTACTGTTGCTGAAGCTGAAACTCCAATAGTTTGGACACCTGATGTGAAGAATTGACTCATTGGAAAATACACTGATGTGGGAAAAGATTGATGGCAAGAGGGAAAGGGGATGACAGAGGAGGGGATGGTTGGGTGGCATCATGGACATGAGTTTGAATAAGCTCTGGAAGTTGGTGGTTGGACAGGGAAGCCTGGAGTGCTGCAGTCCATAGGGTCACAAAGAATCGAACACAGCTAAGCAACTGAATTGAACTTCACTGATCATGGTAGGGACGATGATGATGTATCTTGGCAATAACAACTGGAATTCGTAAGAATAAAATTATATACATATTTGATCATTCATTCAATATTGAAATACTTTTTAAAATAGTTCAAGGATACCTCAACAGCATGCAATTAGAAAAGGAAATATCCCAGACACCATGGAAAATATATTGTACTTAGGAGAGAATGCCAATAAATAAAAAATTAGAAAGAAAAATGATTGGGTCAGAAGCTGATCTGCACTATGAAAAGAGATAAAGATAGAAGTTTAAAGACTACTGAGAATGTTTTATATTAAGTTTAAATTATTCTTTACAAAGACCTTATTCATTTTTTTCAAATTTATTCTTAAGCATTTAAAATTTATTTACACTCCATATATAGCATTTATCTTGTCTCTATCAAATTTGCTGATAATAAGGAAAGCTCTGATATTTTTATATTTATGCTTTCAGGGATATTTTGTAAAATTCTCTAATTATTTTTAAAACTTTTAAATTCATTTGTTTGATACATATAGACAATCATACTAAGGGGAAATAAGACAAAGGCAAAAAAGGCAAAGGATTATCTCTCAAGGCAAAAGAAACAAAACCCAAAATCAACAAATGGAATCTAATTAAGCTTANAAAATTTTATTAATTTTTACATATGATTTCTATTTTTGTGATGGTGTAATTACAGATTTTTACCTGAACACATTTTCTACATATGAAACTTTGTAAAAGCAATGGATATTCATGTAAAAACCTAAATTCTTGATTATAACATTTCACAAATCTGTATCTTTCTGATAATTATTTATTGTATTCAGATGCTTTATAATTGTATTGCTCATTTATCAAGCTAACATTACAGATGGAGGGATGTGTTCAAGGCTATTTTTACTGCCATGTGGTTGTTAACATATGTACATACTAATTTGGAGAAGGAAATGGCAACCCACCCTGGCGTTCTTGCCTGGAGAATCCCAGGGAAGGCGGAGCCTGGTGGGCTGCCATCTATGAGGTCACACAGAGTCGGACAGAAGTGAAGCGACTTAGCAGCAGCAGCACATACTAATAATCTTGCATTTAACATTTAAAACAACATTATTAGCTACCAAAGTTTCTATTAAACTTACTGTTTATCAATTGGGGCTTCCCTGGTGGCTCAGATGGTAAAGAACCTGCCTGCAGTGTGGGAGAGTCAGGTTTGATCCCGTTTTAATTAAGGTACCCTATTTGCCTTACACAATGCTTTTGCCTTGAATTTTACTTTGAAGTACATAGCTGAATATGATCAGGAAGCATTTAAATTTGAAATTCAAAGTTATTGACTAGACCAGAGGTTAGAATTGGATACAACGTACATAAAGATATTATATGAGACCTCAGAGGTAAATGGAAATATTCAGAGCAAGAGTACACAAGGACAAAGGAACCAAAAGATATATATTTAGAAACAATAATATTTAAAGTAATGAAAAAAGGGCTAACATAGGAGACTAACAGCAAGCAGAATCATGAAAGAGTTTGGCAAAGAGGTAGAGCCAAGAGAGACTAAATCAAGAAGCTGGAGTTGTCAAACAGCATCACAACATTAATGGTTTATGAGGAAGTGAACTGACATTCACTTCCAACCCATATATGCATTAGAGTGTAAGACTGAGGAAAGGAATGTTCTAAAATGTTTTCTTCATGGGGTAGCTCAAAATCATTGCCTGCAGAGTAGGTAATGATAAGATTTGTCAAAAAAATTAAAATATAATCTTGTTAATAATTAAAACAATTAGCACAATAATGTATGATTTCAAGACAAGTGAACTTTGATATTCAAATATTTCTCTATGTCCCAATCTACTATATGATAATTTGCAGGATTAAATAGACCACGAAGTACAGCAGTTTAAAATAGTTTGGTTATAAAATAATTTACTTGGAACTGTTGCATAAAAATATCAAATATTTGAGTCATAACTCTTTCTTCCTTAACCCACAGTAACTATTTTCATGGAGATATACACATTTATTAATAACACTCAATTTATCTGCCCTAATGTTAATAACCCATCAGAATAAAATAGCCAGTTCCTATAAAATGAAATTTATAATGAAATGCCAGATGAATAATTACTATATTAAAAACTTTGTCTGTTTTGTGGGTTATTAAAAAATAAAATGGAAAATAAAGCCCTTTAAAAAATGTTATTAAAAGCTAATTTTATAGAAGTCCATTAAAGCAGTTTATTCCATTTCAGAAATTATTTAAATAAAAGGAGATAAACATTTATCAAAGCCCCAAAATTTTTAAGTGGAAAACACTCTTTGTTAATTTTGTAATAATATAAGAGCAAGTAAATTACTGACAACATAAATTAATGCATATAATAATGAGTGTATGCATATTAATTCAACCATAAAAATTCCCTCTCTTTATGGTATTTACTATTTTGAAATTGTATTTAAAGTAATATACTTTTGGGACCTAATGCCAGTGATTTTTAAAAATAAACTTTCCAGAAGCTTGTACCATTGAAAAATAACTGTTGTTTATCAGTCTCTTAGAGAGGCTATTCACTTCTTCAAAATATGATACTCCTGTATTTAAAGACTGTTTGGAAAAGGAAACAAGAATAAATACAGGTATTTATACATAAATGTGTTTGCAGAAGGATGTTGATCTAACAATTTTAAATGTTTTCTTTGAAATTATATTCAAAACCTGTGACATATTCTTTTTAAAACAGATTCAAAGATGTTCAAGATTTATCATCTTGAATTTTAGAAACAATGAAGGGTTTCTACATACTAAGCTTGATTGACATTTTGGTCTTCTGAAATGAATTATGCATAAAAATCATCATTAATGCAGATGAAACAAACTATTGGCTTCACTTATGATTTTAAAGCATGTATCCTTTTGGGTATCAGACACCTTCAATTTTCCTTCTTGGATTTTGACCTGTATTTTTGTATTAGCCCAGACGTCCATATTTCCATCCCAATGACTGTTTTCCCACAGAAGAAGAAAATGAATATCATTCAAAATGGGAAGCATGATGTTCTGTGGAAGTATTCTACATGTTCACGATGTTTTCAGAACTAGTCTAGTTATCTAAATTCAACGCTGACCATTGTCCTCACAGCCTATCTCATTCTAGAATCAAGTCTGACACTTCTAATATTTTCATCAGTGCTAAAGCTAACTTGTAGGCTGTTTTGTACACTGTACTGGCCATCTTCTCTATAATTTTTAATCCTTTTTGCTGGTGAAAACTTTTATCCTTGATATTTTATAGACATGCTTTTTAACAAGTCAGTTGTCTCACATGAAGATTTTATTACAGTTATACAAACTGCAAAGTCATTCTCTTCTGTGGTAAAGAGCATCCCTTTCTCATCATAGCTATCACTATATAGTAAATGGTTAAACTTAAATGTTTTGTTGTATTATGAAGTACACATTTGTACCATCATTCAGTGACCATGCCTCATATTCTGTATATGCCAAAAGTTAAGCAGCCTTACCTCTTACTCATATAGCAAATATGCTGACTTTGTGCTAGTCCAAGATATGAATTGTAACAAATAGTTAATAGATACTATTTACTTAAACTTACTTAAGCTTACCTTTTGCCTCAACAATTACAGTACCAGGAGATGGAGGCACAATGAACTTAATACAGGAACATTTTTTAAATCAACTTGTGAACATGCCTGCCTATGTTTTTTGTGTACAAAATGAAAAATAGGAGCTGAATACCTGTGGTGGCTTTGGTTGGGCTGAAGTGTTCAAAGACACTAATGTTCTAATGAATCATTCATTGTCAACCTGGAGAGAGGTTGCCACCATGAGCTTTGTATTTACACCCATCTTGTTCCACACTTTTAATCAATAATTTGGATTAATAATTTATCATATTTATTTATGCAAGTTTCAAATTTATCAAGAGAATCAAATAATTTGGGTTAAAAGAAAAAAAATAGCCTGCCTATTCAAGATGAGACAGCTAGATTTTAGCAGCAGTGTATATTTTTAAAGTTTTAGGAATTTTAGTTAGAAATCTTAAAATTAGTCAATAGTGGTATATCATTTCTAAAAACATACATATTTATGTTATATTTTGAGAATAAGAGAGGACATAGTCTTATTATGCTTTATTCCAGAATAACCAGAGATATTAAAGTGACAACATTAAGGTAACTAAAACAAGATAGGGACTTTCCTGGCAGCCCAGTGGTTAAGACTCCATGCTCCCAATTCAGGGGGCGTGGGATTGATCCCTGGTTGGAGAACTAAGATTCTGCATGCCGCACAACACAACCTAAAAAAAAAAAGATAACTAAAATAATGTACAAAAGTTTTGATAGATTTAGAGACGTTTAAAAGTATGTGTGAAGTATGTTCTTTAAGATTGGGGAGCTTTACTTTGAACCATAGGCTTGGAAGAAAGTAATTTTTGTTGTTTTCAAATGTTTGAGAATGCCTGTTAAAAGAAGTTTCTGATCCTAGCAGCTATTCAAATAATAAAAAAAGGACTGTCTTTAAAAGTAGTGAGAGTTTTGTTGCTGTGAAGATGTATTAATAATCAGTGATTATTATTTCAAGCTAAGAGGGTGTTAGATGGCAAAGGAGGCAAATTGGTAAAATAATCTCTGTCTCTAACTCAGTAAAAACAGCTTCATGTTTATATATTTTATTGACCCAGCTTTTAGAAGATTAAAACAAAAAATTTGCTATGTTTTAAATGTTGCGCGTGTGTGCATTTTCAGTCACATCTAGCTCTTTGCAACCCCATGGGCTGTAGCCCCCCAGACTCCTCTGTCCATGGGATTTTCCAGGCAAGAATACTGGAGTGGGTTGCCATTTCCTCCTCCAGAGGATCTTCCCAACCCAAGGGTCAAACCTGTGTCTCCTGAGTCTTCTTGCATTAGCAAGAGGATTCTTTACCACTGAGCCATCTGGGAAGCCTTTAAAATTTTACAGCTACTGAATTACATAGTCATTTGGCAATAAAATTTCTGTAAAGAAAATTCAAGCACTTGAACTAGGTAGCCTTTAGAGTCTTATCAAACACTTTTAGTAAGTTATAATGAAATTATAACATTGCCTACAAATAAAGTGTCTGGGATATTTACAAACTTTCTCTTTAATCCTCACCACAGAACTGAAAGAAAGCTTTATCTTTTTAACACATGAGTGTATTGAAGATGAGAAAAGTTTAACACATTGTGCAACGGTCTATGACATTTGGAAAGACCTGGATATTATAATCTTGGTTCTGCTTTTCCCATTGCAAGATATTATAAAATAGAATTGGGAATTATCCTATAGATTATATCCTAAACCATTCTAGCCTTGATATTTTAAGACTCACATATAGGACCACCATTCAGTTACTGGCTAATCTGTATTTTCATATCTCAAACTCACTTACTTGTTCTTGAGTTATATCTTTCCATTTGGATTAGCTCTGACTATTACAAAGTACTTTCCTATGTGAGCTGCCATCTGCTTTCTATTCTACTCAATTCAAAACCTATGTTTTTGTTTTTGTCTTTTTTCCTTGTCTTTGTCTCCTATGGTGTCCCTCTTGAAGGTGTTTTTATTTAAATTGGGGGAGTACAACATGGAGACAGAGCTCAACAACATAGTAAGCATTTCTGCAATAGGATTCTACCTTCAAACAAGCTCTTTTTTTTTTCAAAATAAATTATAGTTTAAAATAATTAGGCTAACACATTCATTATTTTTTTACCATGAAAGTTTTATTCATATCCTTTAAAAATGTGACTTGAGTTGACATGCATAATTTCCCTTCACATCCTTTTTTTTTAAGTGGAAAAGTTAAATAGGGTATATATTAACACAGAATATCATTTGGCAATAAATAGGAATGACGTATTGATACACAGCACATAAACGATCTTGAAAACACCAAGCTAAATGAAAGAAATCAGATACAAAAGCCACATATTATGGGACTCCATTTATATGAGTATTCAGAATAGGAAAATCCATAGAAGCAGAAAGTGGAATAGTGATTATGAATATACTGGAAACCTTTGGATGGTATACTTTAAATGGGTGAATTGTATGGGATCACTCATTATTGTTTTGATCTACTCTTGCAGACCCCTTTGTTATATAAGATATTGTAATAACAAGCATAATCATAAGTCAAAAAAAAAACAAATTCTTTCAGAATCAAGGCTCAGTTGGCAAGTGCGTAAAAGGCATAGAGTAGAAATCACTAAAGAACAAGACTCACTACTTCCAGAGAAGTTAATTAGAAAAGGCAATATAAATATCTTACAGAAATCTAGAGTATGTCTCTGGGGGAAGAGAACCATAAATTCTAGTTGGAATCTCAGCTGTTAGGGTTGGCCAAATCAATCAGATACCATGCCTATACTTAAAATGGGCAGAGAGAAGAATAGCAGGCGCTGACAACAGGAAGTCATGTGTTAAACCAAGAGAGATCACGCCACAGGCACTGCAGTACTCACTCCTGGAAGTTGTGCTTTCAACACAGTAGTAGTTACTTCCTGAGGCCAAGGCAAGATTTCACTTTTGCAGGCACCAATCATTAACAAAGCAGCCGTGGGCAAACAAAAGATACCTGATTACTGGGTTACAGTTCAACTTAATATGTAGGTCAATTGCTAGACCCTTTTACCTAATTTATCTATTTATCAAGCGATATTTTCGTTTTATTTCCATTACTATGTGAAACTAAGTTGCTATCACTCAGGAGACAAAGTTTAGTTTTTTCAGACAGAAATGTGGCTGTTTGTCAGTAGTCTAAAATGGCAGATAATCAAGCTACTTAACTGTAAAAATATTCAGAACATTGATAAGTTATGAGTTGCCTGATGCACAAAAGGGGTACTGCGCTCTGAAATTTAATAATAATCACTGAGCCTTATGTTCCAATGTGCCTAATATGTTTTGTACTGTCATTTGGGCATCCGTTGACCCAGAGATAGATATGCTTCCCATTTTGGTTTTAGCATATCACTGAAGATAATGTGAGTTAAATACAAGTAAAAGAACATTTTAGGTCAAATTATTGTACTTATTTACTCTAAAGAATATAAAGATTCCTTAGCAAACACAACTTTGATTGCTGAAGCTGAGATTCTGTACATATATAGGAGTTCAAAAGATCAAAATGAGAACTACTGCTTCATCACTGTTATATGATGCTGATATAAGCAATAAAGAGGAGCTAAATGTGATTCCCTTCTTTTTTTTTTTTTTTTTTAGTTCTTCTAGTTTCTAATTTTATGAGTTCCTAGCAAACTAGAGTCTTCTGGGAAAATACTACTTCATTTTAATGGAAATATGGAAATGAAAATAAAGTTATAAAAATTTTATACAACACACACACACACTGGGAAATAGCTCATAATTCTCCATCATCCAGCCATCAGCTTTAGACTTCATTTTTTGTCCTAAGATTTTAGGTTCAGATTCTCAATGGAAACATTTCTCAATATAATTTTCTTAAAAAAAATTATAACGTAACTTTATTATTGCACTTTTGTATTTCAGGAAAAATAAAGAATGGTATCCGTTCAAACCTCTGTCCCATACAAAAGAAATCTAGTAACAATAACTGGAAAGAACTACTGAGCGGGTTGGAGAGCTAAGATAAAGTTTATAACGAGAGCCATGAAAAGCATTGGAAAGCTGTCATCATTTGCTAATGCATTCTACAATGACTGCTTAAAAGCAAGTAAGATTTTTTTCTTAAATCATATCTCATGTCACTTCTGATATATCATTTTAGCTACCTTCTGCGGTTGTGCTTATTCTACTGTGATTGAATCATATTTGCTTTCATTTTATAGAAGTATGACAGTCCTGGGGAGGAAACAGTCAGGGTAGGAATAATACAATAGAGATAAGGAAGAAATTTGTATTTCAACTCATTTTATTCTGATTCCCATATTTTGGAAATAGCTCCCTCCAATCTGACTGAAGTTATGCTGCAGGGAAGGATCAATTTGCTCTCTAAGTTGTATTTAATTATTAGCTTTCCCTCTTAGTTGGGAGGATAATGCACAATGGTAGAATTGCCATTCAGTTGGAACTTAAATTTTCTAGGGAGGAAAAAACACATAATTTGCTTTTCCATTCTCTGTGATTAATTTCTGGAATAGGAGATGTGAAGGAACCTGAGTGATGCTGTGCCCATCAAGCTGTGGTGGGTATCTGCTTCAAAGTAGTTAGTAACTTTGCAACCAGATTTCTGTAGGTGTCACTTGTGTGCAATGATGCAAGGGAAAATATGAGGAAGATGAAAAGGAAATGATTAACGTAGTTTGTGTTTCAAATTCCATGACAGTTTAATAATGTGTACTGATGATGTATTTTGACAAGAAAGGTATTTAATAATCATTAAACAAAATTTCCATTCCCTATTAAGAGCAGACTATGTTATAACATATTGCCTAATTCCTTGTTAAATTCAATATAAATTATATAACAGATTTTATGTATATAGCTAAAGAGGAAGATCCCTTTAGTTTAGTTTCCTAAGAAAATAAACATTTTTAGGGAAAATTGACTTTCAGGTTATAACTGAAAGTTTGATTTTTATTTTCAAAATTATCATTCAAAGATGGTAAAATGAATATTGTTTCACTGTGGTGTTTTTCAGGAAAATACTTGTTAAATACAATATTCAAATTTGCAACCTACAATATATTTGTTCTCAAAGTCATTAAAAATTTTCCATGACTTAAGTTCAGGTATTGTTACTGCTGGATGGAAATGGGCAGAGACTCCAGTGCCTGGCTCTCCCCACTGTTCTCCTCACCACTGCCCAGGTATGAGCTAAACATGCTCTTTGTAGGTGGGATTAGGTGGCTGTTTTCCTGTTGAATAAAGCGTGGAGGCACTCTTCTCATCTCTGTGTATCTGCGACAATAAAGAGGCTTCTGGACCAGAAAATAGATATTCCTTTGCATCCCAGTAGATGATCAAATATATTAAATTACATCTGATATTTAGAATTATAAAAACATGTGATTGGTTTCAGGGAAATTCAAGAGAAGAAAATCACTCTAAAAGGAGACATCCACATTTTTAGCTAGGTTTAGCACTAAGGTCAAGTTATTCAAAAGTAGCACATGACTCTGAACACATACTTGAATCTGCACATGTCATTGTAATTGTTAAAAACATTGCTTATATTTTGTGAGTTTGGGGTTGGTTTGACATTGTTCTATATATTTTTATATTTCATGTTCTTATATTTTTCAATATTGTCTAGACTTTCATATGACTTCAAATGAGAAAAAATATGTTGGAGAAAAAGAATTAAAGTTGAAATGGTTATATGGTATATAAAGAAAAATTAAAGACCAAATAAATTTAATGGCATGAAATATGTTGAATATTTGCTGCATGAAAAGTTTAGTTAGAATGAATCAAATCACATTATAGAGCTCCCTTTACATTTAATAGAAAATAATTGTAGTGGATATCAAATAAACAGATGAAGAGATTTTTTTTTCTTATGAACCAATCAGCTCAGTGTTTGTTTAAATGAAAAATAATATTCTATTTCTAAAGTGTGCCAATTAAGATTTAAACATAATATCAGGTGATTATATGAATCTATAATGTCATATTCATAATTTTGAATATTCTTAGCTAAAATAATTTTATGCTACATGTGAAGTTAGGAACTGTTACAGTACTTTGAGATTACTCATGGAGTTGAACATGTCTGAGCAAATTTGTGAACTGCATAGTTTAAATATGCAGATCATGAGGAACTTCTGAGAATTACTCAAATTTTCCCTTCCCTTTTACTAGAAAAGAACAGTACCAAAAATCTTACTGATACCTGAAACACTATAATGTGCTTCCAAATATCCTTCTAATATTTATTTCTGTCAGCCATCTACATTTTCTTGCCTTGCTTTCTCCAGCGTTTTCTCATGGATGTTCCTCAATTTTTATCTAGCTATCAAATTAATACCTGCTAAGACTTAATAGTACAAATACTATAAGCCTTCCCTAAACTGCCTCCTTACCAAATTATTAAGGCACAAATTGTTAAATGACATCTCCTAGTTTCTAGATTTTCATTTACTAGAACTTTTTCTGAGGAATTATAATATAAATGTATGGAATCAATGTATCGTACACCTTAAAATTACATAATGTTGTATGATAAATATATCTCAGTTTTAAAAAGCTATCAACATTTAACTTTAAATATGTGTAATTGTTCCCCAGCTCTAGAGGTCAATAGTTTTGGCACATAGGCTTAGCTGCTTCACAGCATGTGGGATCTTCCCAGGTCAGGGGTTAAACCAATGTACCCTGCATTGGCAGGCACAATTCTTTACCACTGAGACACAGGGAAGCCCTTGGGCTGATTTTTAATGTGCGGCCAGTCTTGCAAACCACTGGCCATTTTCAAACATTAGGACTTCTTTAGAAGCAAAGGGTAAGAACTAGAAAAATCTTGATAACTGGATTTGCATTAATTTATGGTATCAAGGAGTTGCACTTCTTCAAAGGAGAGCCTCAACTATGATTAACAATTTAGATAAGAAAACCTGTCAGAGATAGCAAAGAGAACTAAGCTTCCTTAGCAACAGAAGGAAGAGGTGAAAATGGACACTTGCTGAGAAGCCCAGGGGAAGTATAAAATGGAGAAGAGTAAATGCCTTTTTCTCTCATCTCCTGATAGAAGGCTATAAAATACTACAATATACTTAGATTATAATTGTAGAAATTTAGGATGATGAGACAGTTTTAACCCTGTGCTAATATTCTCTGAAAATAAATAGTATCCTGGAATAGCTACATAATATATGCAAAACACACTTATGTCTTATTTTGGCATGAATTATTTAGATGATCACTGCAATGCTCTACTCATTTAGCCTGAAATTAAGTATGGTTTCAGTCTTAGGCTAAACATTAGGGAATTACACTTACAGCCAAAACAAAATGACTTTGTCCTGCATCCCCTTTCATTCTACCCCCAGACTCATTATGTCCCAAATTATATTTTAGAGATACTATTAGGATCTTTGTATTCAAAATGCCTTCTCCATCATTGGAGAATGATTAGAATTTGATGACAGACAGGCTAGTATTCCTTTTCTCAAACAATTTCCATATGGCAATCAAGCAAGAAGATAGGGGTTTCCATTTTTCTAACATGTTTGACTAAATATATTGAATACTTTCCTGTTGTAAATACCTAAAATACTGGATGAAAACACTAGAAAACAAATATTTTAAATATAGAGCTGTACTTTAAGTAAAAAGAATATCTATGGTTCAGATTAATGAAGAGATGGAAGAGTAGAGTGGTAAATTTATAAGCTGATGTTGTAGCTTTACTGTCCAGGAACAGTAAAAAATTAAGAAGTTAATTTAGTAGCTTTGTTCTAGTGTCCACATCAGAACAGAAGACGAAGTGGGGATGCTGGTAATGAGTTGCAACTGAGTCTTCCCTCTAAACTTGGAATCCACAAAGTGATCAGCTGTCAATGAAGTGATGGAATTAAAAATAGTCCTCCCACCAGCAACTAAGATAAACCAAAACCTTTTTTTAAAATTATTATTATTATGACATGGTCTCTGTCAGTCAGTTCAGTTGCCCAGTCATGTCTGACTCTTTGTGACCCCATGAACCACAGCACGCCAGGCCTCCATGTCCATCACCAAACTCCTGGAGTCTACTCAAACCCACGTCCATTGTGTCGGTGATGCCATCCAGCCATCTCATCCTCCGTTGTCCCCTTCTCCTACCCTCAATCTTTCCCAGCATCAGGGTCTTTTCAAATGAGTCAGCTCTCTGCATCAGGTGGCCAAAATATTGGAGTTTCAGCTTCAACATCAGTCCTTCCAATGAACACCCAGGACTGATCTCCTTTAGGATGGACTGGGTAGGATCTCCTTGCAGTTCAAGGGACCCTCAAGAGTCTCCTCCAACACCACAGTTCAAAAGCATCAATTCTTCGGCTCTCAGCTTTCTTTATAGTCCAACTCTCACATCCATACATGACCTCTGGAAAAACCATAGCCTTGACTAGACGGACCTTTGTTGGCAAAGTAATGTCTTTGCTTTTTAGTATGCTGTCTAGGTTGGTCATAACTTTCCTTCCAAGAAGCAAGTGTCTTTTAATTTCATGGCTGCAATCACCATCTGCAGTGATTTTGGAGCCCAGAAAAATAAAGTCAGCACTGTTTCCACTGTTTCCCCATCCATTTTCCATTAAGCAATGGGACCAGATGCCATGATCTTAGTTTTCTGAATGTTGAGCTTTAAGCCAACTTTTTCACTCTCTTCTTTTACGTTCATCAAGAGGCCCTTTAGTTCTTCTTCACTTCCTGCCATAAGGGTGGTGTCATCTGCATATCTGAGGTTATTGATATTTCTCCCAGCAATCTTGATTCCAGCTTGTGCTTCCTCCAGCCCAGCATTTCTCATGATGTACTCTGCATAGAAGTTAAATAAGCAGCGTGACAATATACAGCCTTGACGTACTCCTTTTCCTATTTGGAACCAGTCTATTGTTCCATGTCCAATTCTGACTGTTGCTTCCTGACCTATATACAGGTTTCTCAAGAGGCAGGTTAGGTGGTCTAGAATTCCCATCTTTTTCAGAATTTTCCACAGTTTATTGTGATCCACACAGTCAAAGGTTTTGGCACAGTCAATAAAGCAGAAATAGATGTTTTTCTGGAACTCTCTTGCTTTTTCAATGATCCAGCAGATATTAGCAATTTGATCTTGGGTTCCTCTGCCTTTTCTAAAACCAGCTTGAATATCAGGAAGTTCACGGTTCACATATTGCTGAAGCCTGGCTTGGAGAATTTTGAGCATTACTTTACTAGGAGATGAGTACAATTGTGCGGTAGTCTTGAGCATTCCTTGGCTCTTCCTTTCTTTGGGATTGGAATGAAAACTGACCTTTTCCAGTCCTGTGGCCACTACTGAGTTTTCCAAATTTGCTGACATATTGAGTGCAGCACTTTCACAGCATCATCTTTTAGAATTTGAAATAGCTCAACTGGAATTCCATCACCTCCACTAGCTTTGTTTGTAGAGATGTTTCCTAAGGCCCACTTGACTTCACATTCCAGGATGTCCAGCTCTAGGTGAGTGGGAGTGATCACACTTTCATGATTATCTGGGTTATGAAGATCTTTTTTGTACAGTTCTTCCGTGTATTCTTGCAACCTCTTCTTAATATCTTCTGCTTCTGTTAGGTCCATACCATTTCTGTCCTTTATTGAGCCAATATTTGCATGAAATGTTCACTGGGTATCTCTAATTTTCTTGAAGAGATCTCTAGTCTTTCCCATTCAATTTTCCCCCTCTATTTCTTTTCATTGATCGCTGAGAAAGTCTTTCTTATCTCTCCTTGCTATTCTTTGGAACTCTGCATTCAAATGGGTCTCTAGATGGAGAGTAAAAAATATCCCCCTTAAAATTTGAAATCATATGTATAGCAGATGCTTTAGAGGCTCTCTATATATCACGTTTCCTGAACCATCTTCAATTTCAGCTCCAGTGATGGTGATACTCTCCGTGTATTTAGCAGACTTCCCATTTCAAGTTACTACCTTCTACCCCCAGTTTTTTTCTGAAGCCCATAGCACCTGTTGAACAATCCTCAGTCAGTGAAATATGGGAACCAGGAAAAATATTTCTCAATTCCCTCCCTTCAAAGGCAAGATTCTGAGGCACATCCCACATTGTATCTCAGAAGACCCTTTGGAAGTTCGAGCCCCACTTCCCTCCAGGTATGTCTATAGTGCAATAGCCTGCCATTTATTGGTATCACATCTTTTCTTGCTTTATCATCTTTACTCATTCATTCTGATTTCTTGGGATCACCCCCAACATAGAACACCTACATGCAAATCATTGTATCAAGTAACGCTTTCAGAGAGATGCAAATAAAGACAATGGATTTTTCACCCCATGTAAATCTGGGGTTCAAATTTATATAACAATTATGATCTGGGAATTCTTAAGCTAAAACTATCAATGTCAAGTTGTACACAGATCATTGAATCTTTGCATTCACCTGACAATAACAAATACAAACAATCTGGTATTAACATTCTTCTGGTGTCTTTTCAGGTCAAATCCCTCTAAAATGGGTTCTAAATACAAAATTACAAAGCAAGAGAAAAAATGATCCAGTCAAAGGAGTGTGAAGAGCTAAAGACTGTATTCCTTGTTGCCTAGTGGCTTATATTACACAAATCTCATCACCTCATAGTTTCTTTGGATTATGAACTCAGTCTCAGATGGGATAGTTTGTCTCTGCTTTCACACTGTTTGTGGTATCAGCTGGAAGACTTGAGGGTGACTCGCTGGAACTAGCTGAAGACTTCTGTCTCAGTCTGTTCTGGCTACTACAAAAAATACCTTATATTGGGTGGTATATAAATAAAAGAATTTATTTTTTAAAGTTCTGGAGGCTAGGAAGTTCAAGATCTTGGTACTGATATATTAGGTGTTTGGCGAGGACCCACATCCCAGAAGTGGTTTCCCAGGTGACGCTAGATGTAAAGAACCTGCCAGCAAAGCAGGAGATGCAGGTTTGATCCCTGGACTGGGAAGATCCCTTGGAGGAGGACATGGCAAACCACTCTAGTATTCTTGTCTGGAGAATCGCATAGGCAGAGGAGCCTGGCGGGCTACAGTCCATGGGGTTGCAAAAAGTCAGACACAACTGAGGTGACTTAACACACACGCCCTTCCCAGACTGCACTTTCTCCCTGCGTCCCCTTGTGGTGGAAGTCACAAGGGATCTCTGTGAAGCCTCTTTTATGAAGGTATCGGTCCCATTCATGAGACTTCCATTGCCATGACCTAATCGGAGAAGACTCTTGAGAGTCCCTTGGACTGCAAGGAGATCCAACCAGACCATTCTGAAGGAGATCAGCCCTGGGATTTCTTTGGAAGGGATGATGCTAAAGCTGAAACTCCAGTACTTTGGCCACCTCATGTAAAGAGTTGACTCATTGGAAAAGACTCTGATGCTGGGAGGAATTGGGGGCAGGAGGAGAAGGGGATGACAGAGGATGAGATGGCTGGATGGCATCACCGACTCGATGGACGTGAGTCTGAGTGAACTCCGGGAGATGGTGATGGACAGGGAGGCCTGACATGCTGTGATTCATAGGGTCGCAAAGAGTCAGACATGACTGAGCGACTGAACTGAACTGAATCACCTTGGGCATCAGGTTTTTAACATATGGGTTTGGGGAGGACACAAATGTTCAGACCTAAGCCTGGAAAATATTACGTGGGTGGACAATTACCTATCTAAGAATTGTGTTACTAAAAGGAGAATGTGGATATTGAGGAAACAAATTGTAGGTTCTGACACAATGGTAAAAAAACAAAGACCCTTCCCAAGAGACCATTAACAAACATAAAGGGTTGAGGATTTTACATAGGCTAAAGCAAGTTGGAGAGAGAAAAAAGATGAAGAAAAGGTGATAAAATAGGATAGATGGAATTGGGAAAGGATAGTAACTATGAATTTTTTAAAAAATTGGTAAATAGTATGAATCTTAATTTTGAGAAGCACACTGAATCTGGAGCAAGATAAAACAAAATTACACATTGATATATTGTAGTAAAACCAGATATAAAAAAGACCTTTAAAATCAACATAAGTACCCCCTAAAGAAAAAGAGTCTATATTGTTTATTAAAAAATCTGCATTTCAATGAATTGCTGTGCTTAAAGGGAAATAAATAAATCTCTAAGCATCCCTTGAATAAATAACCTAACAAACATACAAAAAAATGACCTGAATCCTAAGAAAAAGTTGAGGAACAGTAAACTGCCTTCAAGACACAAAGGGAAAGGTAAACAGAGCTAGTATGGGATAAACGCTGCTATTAGCATTGTGCTCTAAGACTAAGCCAGAGAGAGCTGATCTCGGAACCAGACAGTATGTTTGGAAGCCTGGTCGCAGTTCTTACAAAACCAAACTCCTAGGAGAAATAATTTCTTATACCTCCTGGTGAAACATTGATTTTAGACTATCCAAAGATTGCGATTAAATAAATCAAGCCATAGTGAATGAGGTGCCAGATGCAACAAGTATTTAGATTCCTAATGGCATCAGATATTGGAATGATTAGAAATTGAATGTAGAATGATCAGATATCAAATGTTTAAGCAAGTAATAGGTGGATCACAAAATCAGTAAACTATAAAATGTTATCAAGAATGAGCAAATATACGACACTGCTCTGAGTTTTCTATAAACATATACACAACTTAGAAAATGTATTAGCCAAATGCTTTCAGATATAGGATAATGGGCTACATAGGACTGTAGCCCAAGGAAAAAAGAAACAGGCAAGATGAGCCCCATGATCTGCCTGGAAGTATTTTCCAAACTGTGCTGCAGAAGGCTGAGTGCTCACTTGATCTCACTGATCAGAGATCAGAGTAAGGGGATCCTGAGGTACCTGGAATGTGGCATCTGTAGAGCAGAATACCAAAGAAAAAGAAATACCTGGAGGAGGAGATTCAGGAACACACAAAGAAGCCTCCTTTCGTCTGTTACTAAACACTAAGTTGTACTTGCATGGAAGAAATTTAATAAGCTGGGAGCTTTTAGGTGAATAATTTCTAGAGCTCAAACAGGAGGGCTGCTGCTGTTTTGAGCTCAAATGTTTGCTTTCAAGCCAGCCAAAACATCCAGTGGAAACATCAGAGGGGTCATGCCTTAGTATCTCAGTTAAAGTAATCCTTAAGTAAAGAATCCTCTAAACCTACCCTAAAAAGCTTAAAAGTATCAACCTGACAATAATCCTAACCTTAGATCTAACCTAGAAAATAGGCAGCTAGAGAAAAATAACATGTTATTTACTGAGGAATCAAAATAAGAGTATTAGCACATTTTTCATCTGAAACACTATCATCCAGAAAACAAGGAAACTGAATTTTTAATACATTAATATTTTAGCAGGACTTTAGTAGAAATTGACAAGCTGATTCTAAAATTTCTATGTAATGCGAAGAATCTAGAATAGTCAAAGTGAATTTAAAAATGAAGAGCAATGTTGAAGAACACACAGTTCCTGATTTTAAGATGTATGATAGGTGACAGTGGATATGTAAATTAGTGAAAGAGAATGTAATCCAGAAATGTATGCAAAAAATATGTAGTCAGTTGGTTTTTATCATATTTGCTAATGTAATTTAACGAGGATGAGGTGAAGTGAAGTGAAGTCGCTCAGTCGTGTCCGACTCTTTGCGACCCCATGGACTACATGTAGCCTACCAGTCTCCTCTGTCTATGGGATTTTCCAGGCATTAGTACTGGAGTGGATTGCCATTTGAGGTGGTAAATGGTAAATTAAACAACTGAATACTAATAAAGAAGATAAATTAATCTCTCTCCTGTACAATAAAGAATAAGGGCTGCCAGATTAGTGAAACTCAGGAGTTCAGTGGTTTGGGGCATCATGGGGCATCTAAAAGTAAAGGAGAAATGATTCCTTATTGCACTGCTCACAATCAGGAAGGAAGCTCAACTTTAGGTAGAATTTTTGGATATAGGAGGCAGCATATTCTACATCTGTGGATGCTGCTCCAACCCATATATTAGATGTTATAAATGTTCACATTCATCAGTGTACACTAACTCTGGAAGAAGAATTAAAGTACTAAAAAACAAACAAACAAACAAAAAAACCCCTTGGTTCCCAGAGTGACTTGCTCAGCTGACAGCAACCTCAAAGTGCTGGCATGATGGGCATGTGAAAATGGGAAGTGTGGTGGGATGAAAGAGTCTATGCATGCTTTTCAGGTATAGGCTCCCTATCTCCAACACCAGTAGGTTTATTGCCACTGCATGACATCCAGACATACAGAGACAAACACCAAATTCTCTAATAGCCTAATAACACCATCCTGCATGGAGAGCAATCAGTCACATGGTACAACAATGACATGGGCAGTTAACATTTCCATGAGGTGCTTAGCTCAGATATGAGACCATACAAAGATGGCATGTCATTTTCTAGGATTTGTAATTATTCTAAATCAAAAACCTAATGTGGTTTTGTTTTCTCAATAGTTAGAATACATGAGTCAAAAATCAAGATCTTAAAATAGGAATAACTCAACATCACCCCAGTTATTTAACACAGGTAGAATGCAGTGGGCCCTGGGACAAACTTAAGTTATGACTTTTTCCTGAATACTTAGGGCAATTTTTTTCCAAGGAGCCAGGTGAGAAGTTCACTATACTGGAGACACTAGTCAATCTGAACTTCAGGAAGAGGTAGAGCTCTTGCACAAGCTAAGATCATGGCATTTGGTCCAATCGCTTCATGGCAAACAGATGGGGAAACAATGAAAACAGTGAGAGATTTTATTTTCTTGGGCTCCAAGATCACTGCAGATGGTGACTGCAGTCATGAAATTAAAAGACGCTTACTCCTTGGAAGAAAAGTTATGACCAACCTAGGCAGCATATTCAAAAGCAAAGACATTACCAACAAAGGTTTGTCTAGTCAAAGCTATCGTTTTTCCAGTAGTCATGTATGGCTGTGAGAGTTGGACTATAAAGAAAGCTGAGCACTGAAGAATTGATGCTTTTGAACTGTGGTGTTGGAGAAGATTCTTGAGAGTCCCTTGGACTGCAAGGAGATCCAATCAATTCATCCTAAAGGAAATCAGTATGGAAGGACTGCTGCTAAAGCTGAAACTCTAATACCTTGGCCACCTGGTGCAAAGAACTGGCTCATTGGGAAAGACCCTGATGCTGTGAAAGATTGAGGGCAGGAGGAGAAGGGGACGACAGAAGATGAGATGGTAGGAAGGCATCACCAACTCAATGGACATGAGTTTGAGCAAACTCCAGGTGTTGGTGATGGACAGGGAAGCCTGGCATGCTGAAGTCCATAGGGTCGCAAAGAGTCAGACACAACTGAGCAACTGAACTGATCCACTTGAGTGTCTCTCTCTGTCCAATATTGAGAGTAAATGCAATAATACAGCAGTTGGTGCCTGAGAAGGCATAGCGACTAAGGTTATAGATGCCTCATGAATGATGGTCTGAGTTATCCAAAGTTAGGTCATAGAAACCAACAGAGATGCTATTTAAGAATGAAGGAAATGGAAATCCGTAGTTAAGGAATGTGTTTCAGCTTGACTGGCTATCAGGCAGTATTGTAGACTGAGTGGCTTACATAGTAAACATTTATTTTTCACATTTCTAGAGGCTGCAAGTCCAAGATCAAGGTGCTGGCAGATTCAATTCCTGATGAGGGGTCTTCCTTGTGTTGCAGATAGTTTGCATAAACTTCTTGCTACGTCCTCACAAGATGAGGGTCGGATCAAATAGAGAGAAAGAGCACAAGAGGGCACTGGTCTCTCTTCCTCTTCTTATAATGACAGTGACCCCATCATGGAGGCCCCACCCTCATTACCTTATCTAAACTTAATTATCCCCCAAAGGCACCTACTCCAAATACCATCAGGTTGGGGTTAGGGCTTCAACATATGAATTTTGGGGAGAAACATACATTCAGTCCATGATAAGGAGGGTGATATTGAGTATCAGTCACAGCTTGGAGATCTGCTACACAGTTGGTAGCTGTGGTTTTCTTCTCCCATGAGTTTCCAATAGGAAAATTAATAAATAAATAAAACAGAAGCACACCAGAATTAGGGAGAAGCTGCTACTCCTAATACATGTGTGGAAGTGGATTCGAATAGAATTTAAAAATGGGCATTTTAAGTTCCAACGTGGACTTGTACTTTAACACCTATTTGCTGCTGCTGCTGCTAAGTCTCTTCTGTCATGTCCGACTCTGGGCGACCCCATAGATGGCAGCCCACCAGGCTCCCCCATCCCTGGGATTCTCCAGGCAAGAACACTAGAGTGGGTTGCCATTTCCTTCTCCAATGCATCAAAGTGAAAAGTGAAAGTGAAGTTGCTCAGTCGTGTCCGACTCTTAGCGACCCCATGGACTGCAGCCCACCAGGCTCCTCTGTCCATGAGATTTTCCAGGCAGGAGTACTGGAGTGGGGTGCCATTGCCTTCTCCTAACACCTATTGACTTAGCTATTATTCTGTGAGCTCACAGAGTGCTGTTGCCTGGTGGAACTGTCTTTCTGGAAGTTCTTCTCCCTTCCCTGAAGCGCAATTGTGTTTTGTTGTTCAGTCACTAGATCATGTCCAACTCTTTGCAACCCTATGGACTGCAGCACATCAGTCTCCCCTGTCCTTCACTAACCCCCAGAGTTTGCTCAAATTCATGTCAATTGAATTGGTTATGCTATCTAACCACTTCATCCCCTGCTGCCCCCTTCTCCTTTTGCTTTCAGTCTTTCCCAGCATCAGGGTCTTTTCCAGTTGTGGATGCTGCCAGGTCACTTCAGTCGTGTCCGACTCTGTGCAACCCCATAGATGGCAGCCCACCAGGCTCCTCCATCCCTGGGATTCTCCAGGCAAGAACACTAGAGTGGGCTGCCATTTCCTTCTCCAATGCATGAAAGTGAAAAGTGAAAGTGAAGTCGCTCAGTTGTGTCCGACTCTTAGCAATCCCATGGACTGCAGCCTACCAGGTTCCTCCATCCATGGGATTTCCAGGCAAAGGTACTGGAGTGGGTGTTGTGGATGCAAGGATATAAAGTCCTGGTTCAGTCCCATTATCTCAGAAGAACTTTAAAATGCCATTTGAAACTCTCTGTGGAGTACACTGAAGGTTTTTTGTAAAAGAACCATAACCCACTTCCTTTGTCTTTTAATTCTTTCCCTTCTCCTGCAGCAGTTAATTCTAAGAACACTGCCTAATAAACCTCCTGTGCTAAATTTCACTGTAGTCTGCTTCCCAAAGAGCATGACCTGCAACATCGAAAACTTGAAAACAAATATGCAAAAGTGAGACTTAACAAAGCAACAAATTCCTTCTTTGAAATGATTAACTGAAGTGACAGACCTTAAGCAAGACTGATCAACAAATCCAGAAAACATAAATTTAAAATATCAGGAAAGGAAAGGGGATATCACTGCAGATCTTAAAAATGTGAAAACTATAATAAGAAGATATTATCAATAACTTTATCCCACCAAAAAATTAAGTTTTGATGATAAGGACATATTTCTTGAAGATCACAATTTAGCAAAATAGATATTAGAAGAAATAGAACCATAAAAACTTTGCTAAAAAATTTGAAAGCAGAAAAATTGAAAAAATACACAGACAAACATAACTTTCCAAATTTTGCAAAGAATAATTGAAATGCATTTAAGCAATAGATCCAGAATTTGAAGATCTTTCCACAAAGAAAATTAGAGTTTCAATGGTTTTATGGTGAAGTCTACCAAAATGTTAAGGAATAAATCATTTAAATTCTGTATAAAATACCACTGGCTAAAAAATGAAAGAAAGAATGCTTTCTGAATCCTTTTTGAGTCCACCTAGTATAATACTGATATAAGTTTCAGGTGATAACATGCTAAAAGAAAATTATAAACTTAGAAAATCCTATAATAAAATGTGGAAAAGTCTAATTTGCAGAGAATCAGAACAATGATAGGATAGTTTGATATTAGAAAATCAATTAATATAATTAATAATATGACAACAGATTAAAGAAAAATATCACTTAATAGCTGAAGAAAATGCAATGATAAATCCTTAATCCAATAAACAATAACTAACAACTAGAGCAATATGATTCCTAATGGTGAAACATTAGAAACATTTCCTTTAATACCACAAATATGACAAAGATGCAGAATGTTCCTACTTCAAGTTAACATGGTGTTAGAAGTCCTAATCTCTGTGGAAATATAATAGAAAAGAACGACAAACAAAAGGCTTGATGAGGAAGAAAACATGAGCCACACATAAAATTCTCTCTATGTAATTATTATATTATTGTCACGGTTCTATAATTGTTTTGTCCTCCTCTGTTACTCTTACTTCTACTGATCTGGAAACTTGTATATGAGCAAAAGAGTTATGTTTAGGGTGAGGCAAGTAAAGCATTTATCTCAGCCCAAAATGTGAGGGAGCTCTGAAATAATCTAGCAGTTAAATAACATTTTTAATGCAATATTTTAAAGGTAAAAGTCAATGCCAAAAAATATCTATGGTGAACATAATTATAAATAAAGAAAGATTATCATTGGTTTAAGACCCTGTGTTGGGTAGAAAGAATAGTTTTTATTTTATTTTATTAAATAATTATTTCTAACAAGTACCTGGTTTCCTGGCAGGGCTGCATTTCTGTCACGTCACATGGAGTGGGTTAATGAGGATGGACAGTAGCCTAGGAGCAACTGGGCAATGTATGGCTTTTTATCTAAAGAGTGCTCACAGAAGCAGAGTGCCCCAGAATCAGACATGGCTCCACATGGCACTGGTGAAGAGCTTTATTCTTTTTGCGTAGTCTGGGTTTTCCCAGTTCTGATCTACCATCATGATCCCTCTGTTCAATTATGATGACCTAGATTTATTGGACTTCATTCTTTCCCCCAGACTGTCCCTGCAGTGGCCTCTGGGGGTTCCTTGCCTCACCCTGACTTTGAGTACAGAAGGGCAGACTCTAGAGAATTATAAAGAGGGAAAAATGTTCTGCAGTACTTCCCATTTCCGTGTTATATCACCTTGCTTCTGTCAGGCGAGTGTACGCTCCTAGGGTCTGTCTTGTCACAACAAAGGTTTGGAGTAACCGACATTAAAGCCCTTGGTGCATCACAGTTCTCAGGTCTTGGACAGACCGTGTTATAGCTCTCAGATCTCGAACGGACCATTATAGCTCTTAGACAAATCAGTGTTACAGCTCCGTGTTGCAGCTCTATTTTATTTAGAAAATAGCAGGAAAATCCATCCTTGAGGCATGAGGGCATGCCGACCCAAAGACGCAAAAAGAAGAGAGTGGAGGAGCGCCCCAGCACGCGGGAGATAGAGAGACCCCAGCCCTTTGGCTCCTCTTTTTATATGTCTTTTCCTCTCCCTGGGCCTGCTCTATGTAAATTGGGCTAGCCAGGACTGTTGTTTGTTCTACCTGAGGTCCTCACTCCGGTCCTTGGACCTTCCTTGGTTCTATTTTCGCAGGCTTTCCCCTTCCTTATCTTTTAGCCACCGCCATTCTGGACTCCTATTTCCTATTCTAATTGCCTAACACTTCCTAACTATGCCCCTTTCCCACTTTCTGACACTCATTTTTTTCATGGTATTTTCCCTTTTAATCATCTCTAAATATTAAAAGAATTTGTGGAATAAATTCACTCTAAAATATAAAAGACTGAAAATATAAAAGCTGAGTGAACAGCCTCTATATACTCTACACAGAAGGAGTTTCTGTTTTATACAAATCAAAGTTTTGCTAACTAGAACACTAAATATTAACTAGTGAGTGAACAAATGGAGCCTTACTATATCTCCTTAATTTTTTTGTAACAATTACCTCTTCTTGAACTATGCATAAAGGCAGTTTTAAAATATAACACACTAGAAACACATAACATCTTTACCTATTATCCTAGAGAGGAGGAAAAATTCTTTTCCCTTCTACCATCCTAACTCTGGGAGTTGGTGATGGACAGGGAGGCCTGACGTGCTGCAATTCATGGGGTCGCAAAGAGTCAGACACGACTGAGCTGAACTGAACTACCTTCCTAAATTCTCCAGAAATTAAACTTCTGGACCAGAAATTAAACTGACCAAAGACAGATTAACAATATAAAAACAAAATGAACTTTATTAGCTTTTGCATCATGCATACACATGAGAACACCCAGAGATGAGTAACTCCAAGAGATGGTTGGAACTTGGGCTTACTAGCACCTTAACAAGAGACAGTAAAGTTCTAGAGAAGTAGGAAGACAAAGGAAAAGGACTTTGAGCTTCTAGGGTGGCAAATTGTAGGAAAACAGATATATGGAAAAGGAAAATTAATGGTTTAGATAAGAGCTAGTTTTAGCAAGGGTTGTTGTGGAGATGCCACTGTTACAGTCTCTAGGTTGACAGAGGTCTAAAGTTGTCCCTTGGAGAAGGAAATGGCAACCCACTCCAGTATTCTTGCCTGGAGAATCCCAGGGACAGGGGAGCCTGGCAGGCTACAGTCCATGGGGTCACAAGAGTTGGACACAAGTGACTAAACCATCCCCAGCAAAGTTGTCCCTGGTAATTAACATCTGTCCTGCCTGGTAGAGATGGGAGAGGAGACATACTTGCAAATTTATGTCCTATTAATCCTTTCAGACATATAGGGGTAGTGCAGAGAGCTTTTCTTGTACCTAATTTCTCTCAACTGCCTTCAGCTCAAAATAATCCTTATGTCAAAGTGGCACATTTTAGAGTGACATACTCTGCTATTCTACAAGGCCAAGAATTTTATTTACAAAAATAATGTATCTGGATGTGAGCATTAAGGACACTACTTCTAAGAAAATTAAATTTTTGAAGTCTTAATTAAATCCAAAATAGGCAATGTGTGCCAACACTACAAAAGACTTCAAAAGTCTCTTCATCTGCCAACTGTTTCCCAATTTGAGCATGAATTTTATTCCTCTCTTGAGTGCCATATTATACTCCCTGAAACCTGCACAACTGTCATTGAAAACCAGAAGGAATATAGAGTGTTAGGTATTATATAGACTTTACTGAACCCTAGTCCAGTGACTAAATCCCTGTAGTTGAATTCCTGAGTTTATAATTTAAATGTTTGTTTTTTATTTGGTGACTCTGGGGAAGGGAATTTGGGTAGAGACAATAGCTAGCATTTTCTAAGCACTTACCATGTGCCAGGCATGCTTCTAGGTTGTTAATTTGGGTTATCTCATTTACTCCTTACAATAGTCCTATTTAATCTTCTTTTGCATACTTTTCATGTGAGGAAACTGGGAGATATATATAGATTATGGAACTTGCCCTCACACAGTTAGCATATGAAGGGAAGCCAGTGAGATACACGTACTCAGCAGGGAAAAAGGCTCCACAAATCACATTTATAGTATACTTTTCTAAATCTTTTACTCACTATCACCAATTCATAGTTGACAATTATTGTCTCTCTCTTTCATTAACTCATCAATTTTCCATGACTTGGTAAGCTTAACTTAAAAAAATATCTCATAATAACCATCTGCAGCCCTTTAAAAAGTTTGAATATATTTACATGTTACATAAAGACCAGTAAAAAGGAATACCTAAAAAAATTATGCAGACCACTGATCAATCCCAAGGAATTCTATATGCTTCCTATTCCAGCTAAGATGCTGTATCAGACTACCCAAATGTGAAGAAAACAAATTCCTGCTCTCCTTTCCCATTCAGCGGGTTGAATGATAGGCAAAAACAAAACAAAAACAAAACAGCTCATTAAAGCAACAGTAACAACTGAACATTTAAAAACAGAATTATTTCAAAGTTCTTCCTTCTACTTTTAAAAAATATTCACCCAAACTACATATTTACTCATACAGGGCAAATTGTGCAAAATTTAATGCACAGAATAACACAATTGGTGTCCATTATAATGAAATAAAACAAGCATCAAAGGCACAATATTCATAAAACACCTAGAATCTATAACCCACTAAAATTCAGGCTACCAGCCAAACACTACAACAGCTTCAAACATCAGGCAGCTTCAGCTGCATGATTCGAAACTGATAATGCATAATTTCCAAAGAGCTCTAGGTAGGTAAACAGCGGTGATGCAATGAGTTATTTGTGCCAGGTATTTTTTTCTTCGCTGTCTGATTGTTCCAGCTCCCCAGAGGTTAGGAGTCTATCACCTGCTGTTCCTCAGCTGCTGAGATCAGACTATAACACAGATGGAGGGCCTGCGTTCGCAAAGCTGCTGCTTCACGGAGATAAGGCCGCACTGGAGAAGTGCTCAGCTTTTCCTCCCTCTGAAAGAGCCTGAACAGCCATCAATAATACACAGTTACGTCTCAACTGTTATGTTGAACAACACTGCCTTGCACACACAGGTGAAATTTGATAAAAAGGAGTTACTTAAGTCACTTGAAATGCCTATAGCTTCATTATTTCTAGCTCTTGGGTTATCTCTCTTTCCTCATTTTTTTTCTTCTTTCTCTGCTTCTCTCTAATCTACTGCCAAAATGCAATGATTTAAGGACCCTGTGGAAATATTGGGTCACATTTCTCCACCAGTTATTTGCCTTGCATGTTTCTGGTGAGCTATTCTTTAGCCACTTTGTTATTCTGCTGATATACATGGCATTATATCTCTAAGTATGAGAACACTGCAAAAATCTACTATGACCATTCGGAAACACGTATTATACGTGATTTTGATCTTGCAATTAGAATAAGCCACTTTTCAGAAGTCAATGAAAGATAGTTGCAATCCCTAGCATCACACACATTTATACAGTTCTTGATTTTATCAAGAGACAGATTGTTTCCCCTGAAAATTCCTAAATATGCAAATACAAAGTGCTCACCCACCTTCCTGCCACTGGAGAGTGGTAGAAAGGGTCAGATTGTGCCACTAAATAGTACTTCTTATAATTACCAGGTTGATGAAACAACTTCATCATTATTGACAACAGATTTTTTTTTTCCCCCTGTGAGGTAGAAATCTGCTTAGCTTAGAACCAGAGGTCAATTATTGCTTAATGTTATCAATATATTTTTATTCTTTCCCTCCTGACAGGTCCTCAAGTACCATGTTTGGTGGCTAAATTTTCCCCCTTCAGCCACTCTGGGGATTCTTGTGTAATATTTTTAAAAAGACTTTAATCTGATGCTTCCACACTTCAGAAGTTTATTGGGAACACTGGGCACAGGTATACCTTATGATACAGAACCAATGATAAGAAATTCACTGTCACATAATTTTAAAACATTGAACTGATTAACTATGCATTGCCTGAATTATTACTATATATTTTAAACCCATATATTTTAATGTTTTCCCATTATTTCCTTAACTTCTCTTACAGTTGTTGTTTAGTCACTAAGTCATGTCCGACTCTTTTGTGAGCCATTGGACTGTAGCCCGCCAAGTTCCTCTGTCCATGGGATTCTCCAGGCAAGAATACTGGAGTGGGTTGCCATTTCCTTCTCCAGGGATCTTCCCAACCCAGGGGTTCAACCCCGTGTCTCCTGCTCAGCAGGCGGATTCTTTACCATTGAGCCACCTGGGAAGCCCTCGATTACAGCAATAGAACCCTATCTTTCATTGTTGATAGAGCATTTAGATTCCTCCATTAAACTCAAAGTAAACTGCTTCATCTGCTTCCCTAGTTACTCAGTGGTGAAAAACCTGCCATGCCAATGCAGGGGGCTCAGATTCGATCCCTGGGTCAAGAGATTGCCTGGAAAGGGAAATGGCAACCCACTTCAGTATACTTGCCTGGCAAATCCCACGGACAGAGGAGCTTGGCGGTCTACAGTCTGTGGGGTCACAAGAGAGTCAGATACAGTGTAGCTAGTAAACAACAACAAACTTTCTTACCGGAAATCAAGTCTTGGGAAAGCAGTTAAACATGACCCACCAAAGACTGAACTACCTGTTCACATTCTATCATGAAAGTGGGGTAACTTAAATGGAAGTTTGTTTTGTTTTTGTAAACTTATGTTGTCTTACCTATACTTTTAAGTCATTCTGCCAAATGTTGTCTTCGTTGTTAAATTGTTAAGTCATGCCCAACCATTTGCAACCCCAAGGACTGCAGCATGCCAGGCTCCTGTATCCTTTGCTACCTCCTGGAGTTTGCTCAGATTCATTTCCATTGAATTGGTGATGCTATCCAACCATCTCATCCTTTGCTGTCCCCTTCTCTTTTTGCCGTCAATCTTTCCCAGCATCAGCGTCTTTTCTAGTTAAGTTGACTCTTTGCATCAAGTGAAAGTGAAAGTCGTTCAGTTGTGTCTGACTCTTTGCAATCCCATGGAATTCTCCAGGCCAGAATACTGGAGTGGGTAGCCTTTCCCTTCTCCAGGGGATCTTCCCAACCCAGGGATCAAACCCAGGTCTTCCGCATTCCAGGAGAATTCTTTACCAGCTGAGGCACAAGGGAGGCCCATCTTTACATCAGGTGGATAAATTATTGGGGCTTCAGCTCAGCATTAGTCCTTTCAGTGGATACTTAGGGTTGATTTCCTTTAGGATTGACTGGGTTGATTTCCTTTAGGATTGACTGGCTTGATCTTGCTGTCCAAGGGACTCTGAAGAGTCTTCTCCAGCACCACAGTTCAAAAACATCGGTTCTTCAGTTCTCAACCTTCCTTATAGTACAGCTCTCACATATGTACATGGCTACTGGAAAATCCATAGCTTTAACTATCAGACCTTTGTTGGCAAAGTGATATCTCTGCTTTTTAATACACTCTCTAAGTTTCTCATAGCTTTTTTTCCCCAAGGAGCAAGCATCTTTGAATTTAATGACTACAGTCAATGTTTGCAGTGATTTTGCAGCCCAAGAAAATAAAATCTGTCACTGCTTCCATTTTTTCCCCCTTGTATTTGCCTTGAAGTGGTGGGACCCGATACCATGATCTTAGTTTTTTAAATGATTTAGTTAATGCCACCCAAACCCATAGGGCTTAATATCTGCTTCTATCATATTTATGCAAAGTATGTGAATCATATAAAACATGCTCATTGATAGCTGATATTTGACATCAGGCAAATAACAAATCTGATATACTGAATAGTGGGGTGGTAGATATGATGACAGATTTCTTTGAATGACACACCTTCTAAGCTTTGACTACCAGCAAGAAATGTATCACACTTGACAGAGAATTCTGTGAGAACAAGAGAAAGCATAAAGAAATTATTAATTCTAACAGCATCTTCCATCCTCTCTAACCCCAGGTATTTAAACATAAGCAATTCTTTAAGCGATTCTCAGTACTTTTCTCATAATGAAAGTGTTCTCAAAAGTGGGGTCTGACTGCTCGCTGTTTAAAAGGCTCAGAATATTACCTACAGCCCATGAGGATCCTGGACTTTGCTTAATGACTAAACCATTATTCAATCTCGGTTGATTGTTTTCTTTTGTTTATGCATTTTCTCACTTCTCTGATTAAACTCATTGTTGGCTATTTATTTATTTACTTATTTATTTATTTTCACATACAGAAGACAGACTGAGGACCCTGGGGAAGGACCATAGAGTCCTGCTCCATTTCAAAAGCACTTTAAAACTGAAGAGTAAATGTCACCATTGATAAAAATATTTAAAAATATATCTAGAATGCTGTACAGCAAATTTCTCAAGGCAAATGGTCTCAATATAAAACCTCTGTCTATGTATGTGTGTGTGTGAGAGAGAAATTTCTTTTTGATTTGCAGTTTCACTTCATTTAATAAGGAAGTTAAAACCTATTTTATTGAAGGACCTAGCTCCTCCATTTTGTAAGGTTCCAGGAAAAGAGCTTTTGGAAATCCAAGAGCCTTTGGAAATCCCCTGACCTCACCCCACCACCCACGAGCCAATTGGACCCCAGACCAAAATCTCCTGACTTGTGGTATACCTAGACAATGGGAACCAATCAGAACCCTTGGCCAGCCCGGGAAATGGGGACCAATCAGAACCCAACACCTAAACTTTCCTCAGAAGGTAACCAATTAGACATCTCCCAACCTGGAAACTCCCGTTTTTCAAATTTTTCCCGCAAAAATACCCTATATAAGCAATGTAACCCAGAGCTCAGGGCTCCTCCCTATAGCCGCTGTGCTGGTATCGATGGGAGTCCCAGCTCGAGCTTGGTAATAAAAACTCTCTTGCTTTTGCATCGGATATCGGCTCCCTGGTGGTCATTGGGAGATTTTGCTACTTGGGCATAACATTATTAAATCATATCAAAAGTGATATCTCCAATAACAGTCAACTCATGTTCTTTACACTCAGAAGAAATTAAATATTTTATATCTCTAATTTTCAAATTGTATCCTGACTATAAGATATATTAGTTTTCAGTTCAGTTCAGTCGCTCAGTCGTGTCCGACTCTTTGCGACCCCATGAATCGCAGCACGCCAGGCCTCCCTGTCCATCATCATCTCCCGGAGTTCACTCAGATTCACGTCCATCGTGTCCGTGATGCCATCCAGCCACCTCATCCTGGGTTGTCCCCTTCTCCTCCTGGCCCCCAGTCCCTCCCAGCATCAAGGTCTTTTCCAATGAATCAACTCTTCGCATGAGGTGGCCAAAGTACTGGAGTTTCAGCTTCAGCATCATTCCTTCCAAAGAAATCCCAGGGTTGATCTCCTTCAGAATGGACTGGTTGGATCTCCTTGCAGTCCAAGGGACTATCAAGAGTCCTCCAACACCACAGTTCAAACGCATCAATTCTTCGGCGCTCAGCCTTCTTCACAGTCCAACTCTCACATCCATACATGACAACTGGGAAAACCATAGCCTTGACTAGATGGACCTTAGTCCGCAAGGTAATGTCTCTGCTTTTGAATATGCTCTCTAGGTTGGTCATAACTTTTCTTCCAAGGAGTAAGCGTCTTTTAATTTCATGGCTGCAATCACCATCTGCAGTGATTTTGGAGCCCCCAAAAATAAAGTCTGACGCTGTTTCTACCGTTTTCCCATCTATTTCCCATGAAGTGATGGGACCGGATGCCATGATCTTTGTTTTCTGAATGTTGAGCTTTAAGCCAACTTTTTCGCTCTCCTCTTTCACCTTCATCAAGAGGCTTTTTAGCTCCTCTTCACTTTCTGCCATAAGGGTGGTGTCATCTGCATATCTGAGATTATTGATATTTCTCCCGGCAATCTTGATTCCAGCTTGTGTTTCTTCCAGTCCAGCATTTCTCATGATGTACTCTGCATGTAAGTTAAATAAGCAGGGTGACAATATACAGCCTTGACGTACTTCTTTGCCTATTTGGATCCAGTCTGTTGTTCCATGTCCAGTTCTAACTGTTGCTTCCTGACCTGCATATAGATTTCTCAAGAGGCAGGTCAGGTGGTCTGGTATTCCCATTTCTTTCAGAATTTTCCACAGTTTCTTGTGATCCACACAGTCAAAGGCTTTGGCATAGTCAATAAAGCAGAAATAGATGTTTTTCTGGAACTCTCTTGCTTTTTCCATGATCCAGCGGATGTTGGCAATTTGATCTCTGGTTCCTCTGCCTTTTCTAAAACCAGCTTGAACATCAGGGAGTTCAAGGATAACGTATTGCTGAAGCCTGGCTTGGAGAATTTTGAGCATTACTTTACTAGCATGTGAGATGAGTGCAATTGTGCGGTAGTTTGAGCATTCTTTGGCATTGCCTTTCTTTGGGATTGGAATGAAAACTGACCTTTTCCAGTCCTGTGGCCACTGCTGAGTTTTCCAATCCTGTGGCCACTGCTGAGTTTTCCAAATTTGCTGGCATATTGAGTGCACTCAGCGCAAGCGGCTGCGACGGCCGGCGCCCTCAGCGCAAGTGGCTGCGATGGCCAGCGCCCTCAGCGCGCCCGAGAGGAGCCTCCCCACGTCCAAGATCACGGGCGGCGGCCAGGAGGAGCCACCCCGCATACGAGGTCAGGAGCAACAGTCTGGAGGAGCCACCCTCACGTCCGAGGCCAGGGTCGGGGGCTGGGAGGAGACACCCCACGTCCAAGGCCAGGGAAGGTGGCCGGGAAGATCAACCCACGCCCAAGGAGTGGTGGCTGCGCTGGCGCAGGAGGGCCTAGAGGAGCTATCCCACGTTGAAGGTCAGGAGGGGCGGCGGTGAGGAGATACCTCTCGTCCAAGGTAAGGAGCGGCAGCTGTGCTTTGCTGGAGCAGCCGTGAGGAGATACCCCACGCCCAAGGTAAGACAAACCCAAGTAAGATGGTAAGTGTTGCAAGAAGTCATCAGAGGGCAGACACACGGAAACCATACTCACAGAAAACTAGTCAATCTAATCACACTAGAACCACAGCCTTGTCTTACACAATGAAACCAAGCCATGCCTGTGGGGCAACCCAACATGGGCGGGTCATGGTGGCGAGGCCTGACAGAATGTGGTCCACTGGAGAAGGGAATGGCAAGCCACTCCAGTATTCTTGCCTTGAGAACCCCATGAACAGTAGGAAAAGGCAAAATGATAGGATACCAAAAAAGGAACTCCCCAGGTCATTAGGTGCCCAATAACTCCAGAGGTCAGTGGAGAAATAACTCCAGAAAGAATGAAGGGATGGAGCCAAAGCAAAAACAATACCCAGTTGTGGATGTGACTGGTGATACAAGCAAGGTCCGATGCCGTAAAGAGCAATATTAGTTTTAGCACTAGATAATTATTTCATTAAATATATAAGAAACTATTGAAAGGTTTTTGCTGAACTATGAAAAGACGCCAGGATTTTTGGCCTCCGGAGGAGAAGAATTCAATCCAGGGCCAGAGATGAGGCTTGATCACTCACAGCTTTTGTGTAATAAAGTTTTATTAAAGTATAAAGGAGATAGAGAAAGCTTCTGACATAGGTATCAGAAGAGGGCAGAAAGAGTACCCCCCTTCTAGATTTTAGCTGGATGTTATATAGTCACCAGCACTCTGTTAATGAAAGAAAGGAATGTCTTAAAACTCAGAGAATGACACCAGGCCCCTCATCTATAAGATGTATTTTGGGATAATCTTGGCACCAGATGAGTCATCCCAGGCCATAAAACGATTGACTTGAATCTTGTAGAAAGGCAGATTACCATACAAATAGTTTCATTTACACAGATTAGGGAAAAAATGTCTAAGTATAACATACTGGTTTGTCAAGTCGGTTCTGAGCCATTAGGCAGAACCAACTTGAAGACAGAGTCTGGGGTAAATGCATAGTACATTAACATAGCTTAAGACAAACATTTCCGCAAGAAAAATGCATTGGTTAACTCAAGGTTTGAGAACAGTTAAATTCAGGTGGAACCAGTATTGGCAACACAGTATTTTAAGAGAAACCTCTTTTTAAGTTTGTATAGAGAAGGGGGGGAAATATATATANATCAGAAGGAAGAAAAGTCAGAGTTTGCTACTTCCCTCAAAGAGGAGGGGGACCCACCTTGAAGTCCGGATTGCCTTGGGCGATACTCCTCAAGGGGAGCTCCGTGCTGCGACCAGCCTGGGGTCCCTCGTTGCTCCTTCTTTCAGAGCCGCATGGTGTCACTACCTCCGTCCGTCTGCTTCGCGTGCCCCACGTTGGGCGCCAGTTTCTGCAGGGAGCGCTCCGCAGAAAGAGAGAGAGGCAGTGGAACTTCCCTCAGCAGAGAGAGCTGAGGGGTCCCAAGGAGAGGTGAGTCTGCTGTCCGCCAAACCAGCCCCCCGGCGAGCGAGAGACAATCAGACGCAACAGGGGTTCCGTCTAGTGCGGTTCCACTTTATTGTTACAAACTCCCTGCTTATAAAGGCAAGTGGGGAGGGGTTTGCAAGGGAATTTCCATAGTTACACCAACCACGTTAAAGGTCAAACCGTCATGTGCCATCATTATAATGGGAGTCTATGATGATCTACGTGCACAGAAATCAAGAGAACCAATCAGAAGTTTTGACAGACAGCATAGACTACGCCCCCATCTCTTCCGCCAGGCGCCATCTTAGTTTCCGTCCGCAATGCTAGCCTTTTTCTTTTTCAAGGTTTCCCATGTAGGGCCCAACAATTCCCATCTGAGAACACCCTCAGACATCCCCAGAAATAATGTTTTATCAGCTATCAGGTCATCCCTTACCTCAGTCAAGTTGATCATGTAATTAAGTTTCACACTTCCTCCCAACAAAAACAATGAATAATACTAGTTACTGGATAAAAATTTTGTAATTTAGGTTGCTTCATGTTCTTTGCTTTCTACAAATCTAAACCATAACCTAATCAACTGATTTATAATTAATAATAGCTGTTGATAATAGACTTTTATGTTATTTGGCATGAAATTATGAAGGATTTCAAAGAACTGAGTGATGTTGTTTAAATAAAACCTCTTTCATTCCTATCAACTTATACAGATAAATAAGTTCCTTTACTGCTTCAAGTAATAAAATGGAAGCTATCGGTAGGGTTGATTATAAACCATCTGTGCTGTGCTTAGTCCTTCAGTCATGTCAACTCTTTGTGATCCCATGGACCATAGCCCACCAGGCTCCTCTGTCCACGGGGATTCTCCAGACAAGAATACTGGAGTGAGTTGCCATGACCTCCTCGAGGGAATCTTCCCAACCAGGGATCAAACCCAGGTCTCACACACTGTGGGCAGATTTTTTACTGTTGAGCCATCAGGTGAGCCCTAAACTGTCATATCCTAGAAATAACTCACATTTATCCATAGATAAGTTTAGTAAATAAAAATTGCATTATTAATCTCATTGAGATATGCATGTTGAATGTTAATTTTATGTTGTTTGCTTGTTAAATTAGTAATATGTTTATGCCAAGATCAATTACTAGTAATAATTATAAAGAAAGTCAATTTAGAAGAAAAACACTTTAATAAAGCCTTATATAACAAAATGTGTAACAAAATGTAAAATTTTATTTTGTGTACATATTTTGTGGCAGAATTAAGATGGGGTGTTTAATAAGAGTTTTTAAAGATAAAGCAACATAGTATTAACATGAAATTTAGTGATCGACTAAAATGGAAATATGAGTTCAAGATGAAAAAGAATATAACTTTTCTGAATATTATAGAATAGGTTATCTATATTTTAAATGGTTGACAAGAATTTCAAATCATTGTGCTCAGGGAAAAAAATAGAGATGAAATATCTTCCTGCAAGGATTTATCCTGAGCTTTCTTACAGAGTGCTGAGGATCTGATAATTTATATCCATCTACTGCACTCCTTTTGTTGTCTCTGATTACCTTTGCTAGAAGAAAACTTCACCAGAATATCTGATGATATTCCTTCTAAAACTTTACCTGTGTTTTGTTTGCGTTTCTGAAATCTTTGTTGTTGTTCAGTTGTAAATTTGTTTCCAGCTCTTTGCGACCCTGTGGACTTCAGCATGCCAGGCTTCCCTGTCCTTCACCATCTCCCAGAGCTTGCTCAAACTCATGTTCTTTGAGTCGGTGAACCATCCAACTATCTCATCCTCTGTTGTCCCCTTCTCCTCCTGTCTTCAATCTTTCCAAGCATCAGGGTCTTTTCAAATGAGTCAGTTCTTCCCATCAGATGGCCAAAGTATTGGGGCTTCAGCTTCAGCATCAGTCCTTCTAATGAATATTCAGGATTGATTTCCTTTAAGACTGACTTGTTTCCATTGTTTCCCCATCTATTTTTCATGAAATAACAGGACTGGATGCCATAATCTTCATTTTTTGAATGTTGAGTTTTAAGCCAACTTTTTCACTCTCCTCTTTCACCTTCATCAGGAGGCTCTTTAGTTCCTCTTCACTTTCTGCCATAAGGGTGGTATCATCTGCAAATCTGAGGTTATTGATATTTCTCCCAGCAATCTTGATTCCAGCTTGTGCTTCATCCAGCTCGGCATTTTTCATGATGTACTCTGCATATAAGTTAAATAAGCAGGGTGACAATATACAGCCTTGACATACTCTTTTCCCAATTTTGAAGCAATCTGTTGTTCCATATCTGGTACTAACCGTCGCTTCTTGACCTGCATACAGGCTTCTCAGGAGGCAGGTCACCTGCTCTGGTATTCCCATCTCTTTAAGAATTTTCCAGTTTGTTGTGATCCACACAGTCAAGGCTTTAGCTTAGTCAATGAAGCAAAAGTAGATGCTTTTCTAGAATTCTCTGAAATCTTAGTGCTTATCATTTTAACCCTTTTGATTGTTTTGGTTATGGTATGGGGCACAGATATAAAAGATGTTCTCTCTCTAAATTTATACTCACTTATCCCAATACTGTTTTGTGAACAAATATCATAACCCTTGATGCTTCATCAAACCCTATATTTCCTTGTGAATTTGTTTCTGTACTTTGTTTTATTCCATTGATGTGTTTGTCTTGTGCTGTGACTGATCTTTTTATTTAACAATACTATGTCTTTATAGATATACTTTAAAATTTATCTGGTATAATTACCTCATTATAATTTTTCTTCAACATTTATATATTTGTTCTTTCAGATTAACTTTAGAATCATTTGTTTTTTCAACTTAAAATTACCTTGGGATTGCTGTTGGCATTACAGTCAATTTACTATCACTGGTTTGGCTTATCTCTCTTGGATCAGTGGAACTATTAACCACTATTGAAAATAAGTTCTTGGCTTTTCAACTTGAAGCATGCTACTATAAGCAACAGTTTTATGAACCAATTGGAATATAAACCAGTTGGACTTGTGGCTTTCATTGCTCTGTGTTGGGAGAGGGATAATTGAAATCATGGATTTTTTTTTTTAATCTAACCATGGTGTTTTCACACATATCTTTTGAAATTGGATGTCTTGCAAAGGTTTTTTTGCTGATTTTCAGGTCAACTGTTTATTGAGGTCTTTCCAGCACCTCCAATTTGAATTTTAGGAACTCTGTAAAGTTTATATTCTAAGGAAAGCCATTGACCCAGATTTTATTGGGTGAAAGAAGCTTAATTGTACTATATTTATGTAGGTTAGAAAAGAAGGGAGCCCTTTTACACACTGATTCTTTTCTCTGGGAATCTAATCTCCCTCTACTTACTCTCACCATGTTTTATGTTTCTCAAGTAAAGATTTAATTTTTTTTTTATGAAAGCCTTGCTGATTAATTTTTAGTTTGTTGTACTGTTATTTATTTTATTCTTGTTGTGACTAAAATACTTCTACATTGCCCTTTTAAAAAGCTGGCTATTTCTGGTAATATTATAGACAGCAAAGATATGGTATCAGTTCAGTTCATTTCAGTCGCTCAGTCGTGTCCGACTCTTTGCAACCCCATGAATCGCAGCACGCCAGGCCTCCCTGTCCATCACCAACTCCCGGAGTTCACTCAGACTCACGTCCATCGAATCAGTGATGCCATCCAGCCGTCTCATCCTCTGTCGTCTGAGTATGGTATATTTTGGGGCTTCCCAGGTGGTGCATGGTAAAGAATCTGTCTACCAATGCAGGAGGCACAAGAGACACAGATTTGATCCCTGGTTCGAGAAGATCCCCTGGAAGAGGAAATTGTAATCTGCTCCAGTATTCTTGCCTGGAAAATTCCATGGATAGAGGAACCTGGTGGACTACAGTCCATTTGGTAAGAAAGAGTCAAATATGACTGAGCACAAATGTTGTATTTTGTCTTGCATCTTGCTGAGTTTTCACGTAAGTTTGGCTACTATTAGAGTTAATGTACTATGTTAGATTATGTACTTATATTTTCTATCTGTTAATGATAGTGATTGTTATCATTTGCATTAACTTTCTATTTTTCAGATGACTAAATTCTCAAATTTTATTACTAAATTTATTAGAAGAATAATGTGAATAACACTTGATGATATGGGGCTTTTTGTTATTGTTTACTCTTAATAAGGAGTTTCTTATTGATTCCTGATAGTCTTTAATAGGTTAAAGGCATTTTCTTCTAGTCTTAGTTTGTCATATGATTTTTTTTTAAATAAAGAATACATACTTATTGTTTCCAATTCTTCTTTAGTATCTAAAGAAATTTTTATACATTTTTATCCTTTAATGTAATAACGTATTAGCTTATTAGATGTGTGTGTGCTAAGTCACTTCAGTCATATCTGACTGTTTGCAACACAATGGACTGTAGCCATCCAGGCTCTTCTGTCCATGGGATTCTGCATGCAAGAATACTGGAGTGAGTTGCCATGCCCAACACAATGGACTGTAGCCATCCAGGCTCTTCTGTCCATGGGATTCTGCATGCAAGAATACTGGAGTGAGTTGCCATGCCCTCCTCCAGGAGATCTTCCCAACCCAGGGATCCATCCTCTGTTTCAAGTTTCCTGAGTTGGCAGGAGGATTCCTTACCACTAACACCACCTGGGAAGACCAAGGTTAATAGATGTCTAGTTCTAAAACATTCTCAAATTTTACCCCATAATTTTCACTTTCATTTTGCATATTTCTTTTATTTTTAATTGATATATTGTTATTGTTACTTCCAATGTTGAATATATATTTTTTTCAGTCTTTCTTATTTTCTCATAAAATACTTAAGAAATTTTTCTCTGAAAAATTTCAGCAACATCAAATATTATTTGATATGTTTTATTCCCAGTTTCAGTCAGTTCTAATATGTTATATTATGTTTACATTTCCTATTTAACCAAAACAATATTTAGAAATAAAAAAAATTGATTTTCTCTTTTCCTTCCTTCTTCTGTCTCTCCTTCTCTTTCTTTCCCTCCCTCCCTTTTTACCCTCTTTCCTTGCTTTTTTCCTCCCAACCAGTTCCACTAATTTCACTAATGCCATTTTCCAAAACTGGAATGTATGTGTTTTGGGCTTTACTATGTCACTGTATTTTTAACCAGACACTCAAAACACTGCCATAGTGACAAACACCATGGCTTACTCACTCAATAGCTATACTCCAATCTTGCTTACTAACAAAATTTTAATTTTGTTTTGACATCAATGTTCCTAGTATAAGAAGATCAGTTATCATTGGTTCTGATCATTCACACCAATCTTATTCTCTGGGACAGATCCTTGCTTTCATGACTGTCCTTATGTAACTACAGGTGGACACGTAACATAGTTCTAACCAATGAGTTATAGTTGGGAGTCTCCTGATGGAGCACTGGGGAAAGGGATCTCCTTCTAGACAATAGTGTGCAAGGCATTTATGCCATTGAAGGAAATCTTTTAAATATGTGACTATTTCAGCTGTGGCAATATCAGTTGATATCTTAGGGAAAAATAAGAAAAGTACAGGAATATTACAGAAGGAACAGGTTTTTCACGCTTTTCTTTGTAATAGGCTTTCTGAATTTTAGCTGTGCTCATGGGTACTTGAAGTAAAGCTAAAATGTACCAACTTTTCTTGATGCTACTTGCTATCAGGTTGTTAAAGATATGCAAATTCCAATAGTTTCTTCCTCTCCCTTTTCTCCTACTGTTGTGATGAAGATAACATGGCTTTAGTTAATGTATCCTATACTATAAGGTGAATTAGGAATGGAAGCATTATAAATATAGTGTAACAAGATGGAAAGACACCAGATCTCCAATTCTGTGGAGCATCTTTCTGGCCATGGACCATGCGCTTGAACGTTTATGTAATAAATAATTAAATTTCCATGTATTGACCCTTATTTTAATTTGGAGCTTCCTGTCCCTTAAATCCCAAACTAAACTAACACTGATCCTGATCCAGATTCTTGATTTGCAAGTCACATAGTGGAAAGGGTAACTGGTTAATTTCAGGTTCTCATTAAGTAAAGTAATAAACATTTTCTTACTTTGTGGTTGGCTTTTCTGTTGTTGTTTAGTCACTAAGTTGTGTCTGACTCTTTGTGACCCCATGGACTATAACCTGCCAGGCTCCTCTGTCCATGGGATTTCTCAGGCAAAACTGCTGGAGTTGAGTAGGCATTTCCTTCTCCAGGGAATCATCTGGACCCAGGATCCAACCCTGTTCTCTGCATTGGTAGGCAGATTCTCTACCACTGAGCCATCCTTGAAGACAAATCATTCACCATCATTAAAAATTAAAGCTTCACGTATATATCCATCGGAGAAGGCAATGGCACCCCGCTCCAGTCCTCTTGCCTGGAAAACCCATGGATGGAGGAGCCTGGTAGGCTGCAGTCCATGGAGTCGCTGAGGGTCACAACTGAGCGACTTCCCTTTCACTTTTCACTTTCATGCATTGGAGAAGGAAATGGCAGCCCGCTCCAGTGTTCTTGCCTGGAGAATCCCAGGGATGGCGGAACCTGGTGGGCTGGTGTCTATGGGGTCGCACAGAGTCGGACACGACTGAAGCAACTTAGCAGCGGTAGCAGTATATATCCATAGACTATTGTCTATATTAACAAGTTTTCTACGTGAGAAAAAGAATTTATTAGATTTGACTCTGCTGGGATACATTTTGAGACAACATTATACTTACTGACCTACACTGCTAGTTTCATAGGCAGAGTTTTTAAAGAGAATAATCTTCCCTACAAGATAGCATTTAAACTTCAATATTTCATAGCTATATTACATATTTTTCAGCATGATATGATAATCTCCATTTAATTTCATAATTGACTTCATATTTATATATATATATATATATATATACACATATTTATCTAGGTGTTTGAATTCTAATGTTCAAAATTCTATTTCCAGTCAGTTATGCCCTTTGTCATGATATAGCCCAGATACAAAGCTCTTAATTTTTCTCGTTCAAACAGCTATGTAAGAATGGCATAAATAAATGCTTTCATCCAAATGAGCATTCTTTCGAGCCACTGTATATTATAAAGATTGTGACTAGCGGGTTGTGTTTAGAAAGTTAATATGTGTAAAGTTAATCCTTAATTAAAATAACGAATATTCTGGGGGCAATAGTATCACGAGGAAGACAGAAAAGTAGAAGGTTGTTTCCTTTTTCAGTTGATTTGTATTTCAGGTTCATTCTGTGTCTTTAAACTGTCAGCCTTACTACTGCTTGAATATCTCGGCTCTGCGTGTACGAACACAGTCAACTCTTTCATTGCCTTGAGCATTGCTGGAGGATATTCAAGCTATTTGCTGATCTCTAGCTATGTTTTAACCAAACTTTATTTTATAAGGAGTCCCTAGGCTCAACTATGAGGCATTTTTAGGCCTCCTTTGATTGATGCTTCCTGCCATGGCCCTTAGTGATTTGGTAATATTTTAAATCCCTGCCTAAGTTGTTTTACTATTAGATAACTAGTGTGGAGAGCTGCCAAAATGTTTGCATCCTTTCTTTGTGGCCAAGAATAGATTTAATGGTTCCTGAGAGAATTTTACTGTTTGATGGCTTTTCCCATTCTCATGTCAGCTTTCTGTGGTTTCACAGAAAACTTATTATCTTTGAAGTCCGGCCTCCTGTACCTACCCTTCTGATCCTACTCCTTCCAAATTTTCTTTTCTCAGAACATAGAATTAAAAGTCAACCACATTTGATTCAGAAACTATGCCCTACTAGTATTTGTCTTAGGCCAAGATACTGACCTCTGAGTCACAAGTTCTGTAAGATGCACTCTGGGGTAAGTAAATAGCTATGATAGAACAATGCCAGCGCCAGGTCATAGTGAATAGTTTAAGTTCAGTATAAGTTCAGAAATAGAGTAATTTCAGTTACTCATATTGAGTTATAATCAGTCCTTTTGTATTGCACGATTAAATCATGAGAGATTTTTAAATAGAAAATGTAGTTTGTAGTCAACATTTATCTATCTATATTAATATTTGCTAAAGTATTTGTTTCTCTTCCCTTTAGTTCTGAACTGCCTGCTTGCTAACTCTGAATATTACTGATTTTGTAGGCAATTATGTATTTTCTAAATTAGAAATGTATTACTGAAATACAGTACCATCTATTTATTACCCTGGGATCAGTTCAGTTCAGTTCAGTCGCTCAGTTGTGTCAGACTCTACAACCTCATAGACTGTAGGATGCCAGGATTTTCTGTCTATCACCAGCTCCCAGAGTTCACTCAAACTCATGTCCATCAAGTCAGTGATGCCATCCAACCATCTCATCCTCTGTCATCCCCCTTCTCCTCCTTGGGATGCATATACCTTGGGATGGCTATATGCATTTTGGAATTTACTGAATATCTATTTTGATGATAAAACCACCTATCAGTAATTTAAAAAAAATCAATTTGAAGTTTTCAAACTTGTATTCAAGGAGATTATATCTTAAAATGCAGGTGATATTTTATATTCCAGTCAAGAGCATTATTTTGCTTCCTTTAAGCTTTAAATAGTTCTTTATGTAAAGTCTGATAAATGGACCCTTTATTATTTCAGTGAATTACACTAGCTTTCTATTACTCGGAAGATTTGGCATAAGCAATAAATCTTTGTATTCAACATGACTTTTTATGTCCCCACAATTACCTTAGTCTTTCATGGACTTTTGTACTTATACTTTAAAATTCATAATTTTCTTTTAGTTCTGTAGCAATATTATTTTAGTTTCACATGTAGGAAAATATTCTTTGTAATTTCTGGGGGAATGAGAATATTTTCTGAGCAGTGTATACTACTTCAACCTCTGTGCACTGGACTTGAGACTTGATAAATCTAGAGCCTAGAAATTGTATATTCTTCTGAGAAATCCCCCTGCTGGGTATCTCAAAAGTTTTAGGGAAATTAAAAGTAATAAGCCTCTAGGAATAGAGAAACTAATTACAATTTTTTTTTTTTAATTTAAAGCATCTTTCATGAGTCATTGTTCAAAAAGACTACTGAAGAAACCAGTCCATTAGAAATAAAAGATGAGGATTTCTGTTTCCTTCCACTTCAGATATAGAAAGAGTTACAAGAGAATTTTCCTCCATCTTAGCAATAAGAGTCTTTAAGTCAGTTTCATAAACTCACAAAGACACGAACATGCAAAGATACCTATTGAATTATAATCCACAGAGTAATTAACTTGACCTAGAAGAGAAGTGACCCATGTCTGCTTTTGTATCTGGTGAAACAGCAGGAGAAAGAAGCCATCATAGCTGTGACTAAGGAGAAAACAGATCCTTTTAATAAGTCCTTAAAGACTGATAATGTGCTGGTATGACAGTTTAGAATCCCAGGGAGGTAGAAACAAAGAAAATTTGCAACTACCTGCCAAATCTTTTCCACAAGCTTCTTTTAGCACTAAGGAGAAAACTGTGCACAGCATGGAAGAGCTGAGACAAATTCCACCTGGGATTCAGGTATGTAGAGAATGCCAAAGTCTGAGGGGAGGGCAGTGCACCAAGAGAAATCCTTATGCACTTAAGGAACTAATTGTATGATAGTATGATGGGCCTGCTAAAATGTAAAGGCAGGGAGGGATAACAGGGAAAATCTCCAGGCCTCTACACCTTCTACTGAGTAGGAGACAACATCTGTTTATGTCTGAAGGAAAGCTGAGAGTAAGCCTTCAGATGCAGGTGCACAAAGATACCTGAATGCTGAGAAGCATGCCGAAGGGAGAGAATTTCCATAGACACTCTGGATCTCACAGTGAGCATGAAGCATGAGGCTGGGTGTGGGAAAGAGAGATGAGATAAAACTCTCCAAGGTGCCTGATCATGGAGTCAAATGAAGTCTGAGGACAGGGAAGCAGAGATGCTGCAGGCATTCAGAACCCAAGTCTACTAAAAGAAAGGTTCTGAATTTACCTTCAAATAATTTGAGACCTCACTGAATTAAATATAACAAAAGCAGCAATAGATTCTAGGCCAAGCTCAAAGGCAGACAGGGTTGATTTAGAAGAAAGAGCATGCTTTTTTCTAGACATACATATTATTTATTTTGGAATCCATTTTTTTTTTTCAAATTTTATGACATTTAAGAGAAATTTATTAGATAATAAGAAAGAAAACTAGACTGATAATCAACAATGAATCAGGCAGGAGTCATTGAAATTATCAATCAGTAATTTAAAAATAACCATGATAAATATGTTAAAGGGTTTCATGGAAAAGGCCAGCTATTTCAAAGTAACTATGACAAATACATCATAGCATCTAGAGAAAAAGGCAGAAAACAGCAAGAATGAGCAGATGGGATGTATCATCAGAGGAACAGATATTATAAAAGATTCAGTCAATCATTTCAGTCACTCAGTCGTGTCTGACTCTTTGTGACCCCATGAACTGCGGCATGCCAGGCTTCCCTGTCCATCACCAACTCCCAGAGCCTGCTCAAACTCATGTCCATTGAGTCAGCGATGCCATCCAACAATCTCATCCTCTGACGTCCCCTTCTTCTCCTGCCTTCAATCTTTCCCAGCATCAGGGTATTTTCAGTGAGTCAGTTCTTCGCATCAGGTGGCCAAAGTATTGGCATTTCAGCTTCAGCATCAGTCCTTCCAATGAATATTTAGGACTAATTTTCTTTAGGATGCATTGGTTGGATCTCCTTGCAGTCCAAGGGACTCTCAAGAGTCTTCTCCAACACTACAGTTCAAAAGCATCAATTCTTCAGTTCTCCGCTTTCTTTATGGTCCAACTCTCACATCCATACATGACTACTGGAAAAATCATAGCCTTGACTAGACAGACATTTGTTGGCAAAGTAATGTCTCTACTTTTTAATATGATATCTAGATTGGTCATAGCTTTTCTTTCAAGGAGCAAGTGTCTTTTAATTTCAAGGCTTCAGTTACCATGTGCAGTGATTTTGGAGTCTCCCAAAATAAAGTCTGTCACTGTTTCAATTGTTTCCCATCTATTTGCCATGAAATGATGAGACTGGATGCCATAATCTTCATTTTTTGAATATTGAGTTTTAAGCTAGCTTTTTCACTCTCCTCTTTTACTTTTAACAAAAGGTTCCTTAGTTCTTCTTCGCTTTCAGCCATAAGGGTGGTGTCACCTGCATATGTGAGTTTTTTGATATTTCTCCCAGCAATCTTGATTCCAGCTTTTGCTTAATCCAGTCCAGCATTTCACATAATGTGCTCTGCACGGAAGTTAAATATGGCTAAATATGCAGGATGACAATATACAGCCTTGACGTATTCCTTTCCCAATTTGGAACCAGTCCATTGTTCCATGTCTGGTTTTAACTGTTTATTCTTGACCTGAATATAGATTTCTCAGGAGGCAGGTCAGGTCGTCTGGTATTCCCAGCTCTTTAAGAATGTTCCACAGTTTGTTGTGATCCACACAGTCAAAGGCTTTGGCATAGTCAATAAAGCGGAGGTAGATGTCTCTCTGGAACTCTCTTGCTTTTTTACGTGATTCAACAGTTGTTGGCAATTTGATCTCTGTTTCCTCTGCCTTTTCTAAATCCAGCTTGAACATCTGGAAGTTCTCAGTTCTTCTACTGTTGAAGCCTGACTTGGAGAATTTTAAGTATTACTTTGCTAGTATGTGAGATGAGTGCAATTGTGCGGTAGTTTGAACATTCTTTGGCATTATCTTTCTTTGGGATTGGAGTGAAAACTGACATTTTCCAGTCCTATGGGCACTGATGAGTTTTCCAAATTTGCTGGCATATTGAGTGCAGCACTTTCACAGCATTATCTTTTAGGATTTGAAATAGTTCAAGTGGAACTTCGTCACCCTCACTAGTTTTGTAGTGATGCTTCCTAGGGCCCACTTGACTCTGGACTCCAGGATGTCTAGCTCTAGGCAAGTGATCATACCATCATGGTTATCTGGGTCATTAAGAACTTTTTTATATATTTCTTCCATGTATTCTTGCCACCTTTTCTTAATATCTTCTGCTTCTATTAGGTCTGAACCATTTCTGTCTTTTATTGTGTCCATCTTTGCATGAAGTGTCCCCTTGGTACCTTTAATTGTCTTGAAGGAGTTTCTAGTCTTTGCCATTGTATTGTTTTCCTCTATTTCTTTGCACCAATCACTGAGGAAGGCTTTTTTTATCTTTCCTTGCTATTCTTTGGAACTCAGCATTCAGATGTATATAGCTTTCCTTTTCTCCTTTGCCTTTAACTTCTCTTCTTTTCTCAGCTATTTGTAAGGCTTCTTTAAACAAGCATTTTGCCTTTTTGCATTTCTTTTTCCTTGGGATGGTCTTGATTACTGCCTCCTCTACAATGTCAAATATAAATGCTAGAAATGAAAAGTATGGTAACAGAGATGAAGAATCCCTCCTATGAGCTATCAGCAGATGGCATATACTAGAGAAAAGAATCAGTGATCAGTATCCTTAAATATACGTCAAAGAAATTTTTCAAATTTAAATAGCAAAAGTCAAAATGGTTAAAAAAGAGAGAGAGGGAAAGAAAGAACAGACCTTGCAAGAAATGGGATAATATAAAATAGTGTAGCACATCATTTGGGGCTTCCTAGGTGTTTCACTGGTAAAAAATCTGCCTGCCAATGCAGGAGTCACAGGTTCAATCCCTGGATTGGGAAGATCCTCTGGAGTAGGAAATGGCAACCCACTCCAGTGTACTTGCCTAGAAAATTCCTTGGACAGAGGAGCCTGGTGGGTTGCAGTCCATGGGGTTGTGGAGTTCGACACGACTGAATGACTGAGCATGCATGCAACACGTCATTTGGAGTCTAAGAATGAGAAACATCTAGAGAGAAAGAAAGACATTACATACAGTGGAACAACATTAAGAGTGCTGCTGATTACTTACCAGAAATGACTGAACCCAGATTTTGGAATTGCATCATTCTAGTGTGGGAAAGTCAAGGCTATGGTTTTTCTGGTGGTCAATTATGGATGTGAGAGTTGGACTGTGAAGAAAGCTGAGCGCTGAAGGATTGATGCATTTGAACTGTGGTGTTGGAGAAGACTCTTGCGAGTCCCTTGGACTGCAAGGAGATCCAACCAGTCCATCCTAAAGGAGATCAGTCCTGGGTGTTCACTGGAAGGACTTATGCTAAAGCTGAAACTCCAGTACTTTGGCCACCTCATGCGAAGGGTTGATTCACTGGAAAAGACCCCGATGCTGGGAGGGATTGGGGGCAGGAGGAGAAGGGGACGACCGAGGATGAGATGGCTGGATGGCATCACTGACTCGATGGACATGAGTCTGAGTGAACTCTGGGAGTTGGTGATGGACAGGGAGGCTTGGCGTGCTGTGATTCATGGGGTCGCAAAGAGTCGGACATGACTGAATGACTGAACTGAACTGAACTGGAGTGTGGGAGAATAAAAATCATGCACAGAAATTTCTATATTTAAAATAAATATATTTTAAAATATATTTAAAAATAAAAGTGAAATAAAGACATGTTCAGATAAGCAAAAGTTTGAAGAATTCAGCTAATGCAACCTGAACTACAAGAAATGTAAAAAGAAGTTCTTCAGGCTGTATACAATGAATGAAGAATGCCAGAAAAAGCAAATATGTAAGTGAATATATTTCTAAATTTCTACATCTATGTCCATATGTTTATATATATCAATATCTTTATCTCTTTAAATATGTTTTAGGTACTATTGACAATTTAAAGTAAGATAACAACAGTGGATTTTGAGATCTATAGCATATGCAGAATTAAATATAAGGACACAAAGAACATGAGCATGATAATTTGGAGTAAGCTTTTATTGGATTCTTACATAGTTTATAAAGTAGTAGATTATTTTTGAAGTTATATTTGATAAATTAAAAATGCATAAAGGGAAGCACAAAAATGAATAACACAAAAACACATGACTAAAAATCAACAGAGGAGATAAAATGGAATGCTAAAAATATCAATTTATTCTGGAGATATCAGGAAAAGATGAACGATTAAGAGAGAACAGACATGCAAATAGAAAACAAATACCATTTTAGTAGACTTAAACCAAAACATATCAATTATTACTTTAAAAGTAAAGTCATTTGATTCCTCCAGAAAGTTTACCCAAGACAAAGTTAGAAGCTCAAAGTATTTATTCATGAAACACTTGTGATAAATAATAAAAGGGAGAGTCAGTAGGAATGTGCAAGAAAAGCCTTCATGTTGCAAAAGTATATTCAATACCATAAAGAAAATGGATTGTGCAAAAAGAGCATCACATTGTGAAATATCATTCTGTTCACATTGTGTTAAAGGCACATGCAATGTGCCATTGTTGTTGATGTTGACCTTGTCACCTGGCCAAAGTAGTGTTTGACAGGTTTATCCACCACAGAATCACTCCACTCTTCAATACTCTATTTTTCAGAAGTGAGTCACTGGTACAATTCATGTTCAAGGATTGTGAAGAAGTTAAGCTCCTCCTCCTTGATGGAGGAATAGCTACATAATTTGGAATTCTTTTTTTAAATATAAATTTATTTATTTTAATTGGAGGTTAATTACTTTACAATATATTATTGGTTTTGCCATACATCAACATTAATCTGCCACAGGTATACACGTGTTCCCCATCCTGAAGCCCCCTCCATCCTCCCTCCCCGTACCATCCCTCTGGGTTGTCTCAGTGCACCAGCCCCAAGCATCCAGTATCATGCATCGAACCTGGATTGGCAATTCGTTTCATATATGACATTATACATGTTTCAATGCCATTCTCCCAAATTATCCCACCCTTTCCCTCTCCCTGTACATTTATCTCTTCTCTCACATTTAGTCATTCAATTACTTAAGTTAATACGGACTTACGTATATTTATTTAATACTTTGTGTTATTGCTCAAATAATTCCAGCTTTGAGCAATTGGTCAATTTGTTCCAGTAGCTTTGGCCATTTGGGGCTCTTTCAGTTGGGCCCCTGTGTCCATTTGGCATTCACCATTTCTGTTCTTTTATTTTTTTAATCATTTTCTTACTTTCTGGCACTACAAGATACTCCAGGTTCATTTTGTATATTCCCTGAGCCATCGCTCTATTAAGCCATTTCTCCCAGGAAACCTGATACCTTTTATTGGAGAATGGGTTCATAAACAAAGATCTGGGAGCTGGGTAGACTTAATTCCCTGTCATTGTTGCTTCTTCAGTTCAGTCTCTCAGTCGTGTCAGATCTTTGCTACCCCATGGACTGCAGCACACCAGGCTTCCCTGTCCATCACCAACTCCTGGAGCTTGCTCAAACTCATGTCCATTGAGTAGATGATGCCATCCTACCATCTCATCATCTGTTGTCCCCTTTTCCTCCTGCCTTCAATTTTTCACAGCATCAGGGTCTTTTCCAATGAGTCAGTTCTTTGTATGAGGTGTTATTAGCATACTAATTTGTATATGCACACACATATATAATTATTTATCGATCTGTATATCTGTATCTATATCAAGCTAAACACGAAAGTGAAAATTGCTCAGTCTTATCCGACTCTTTGCACTCCCACAGCCGATACAGTCCATGGAATTCTCTAGCCTAGAGTACTGCAGTGGGGAGTCTTCCTCTTTTCCAGGGGATCTTCCCAACCCAGGGATCAAACCCAGGTCTCCCGCATTGTGGGCAGATTCTTTACCAGTTAAGCCACAAGGGAAGCCCAAGAATACTGGAGTGGGTAGCCTATCCCTTCTCCAGGGGCTCCTGACCCAGAATTCAAACCAGAGTTTCCTGTATTGCAGGCAGATTCTTTTCCAGCTGAGCTGTCAGGGAAGTCCCAAGCTAAACATGGATTCATACAACTGTCTCTCACTCATCCATTAACATATGGTTCATTGTAGTCCCCCTTCTCCTTATTTACATGTGACTCTCTTTCTAATAACGATAAACCTAGCTCACAACATTCACCATCTATTAATATTTACTTATTTGTTAACTGTACTATACATACGCAGTCTTTTCAGACTTGTTAACCCACGCCCCTGTAAGAAACAACCAGAGGACAGTATTTAGTTCAGATGGAAAGAATCATCTTTGGGAAAAAAATAGGTGCTGTTATTTAAAAGATGTTATCTGGATATACATTAAAAAAGCAATGTTTCTAAGTTGGTTCAGTTCAGTTCAGTCGCTCAGTCATGTCCGACTCTTTGCCACCCCATGAATCGCAGCACGCCAGGCCTCCCTGTCCATCACCAACTCCCGGAGTTCACTCAGACTCACGTCCATTGAGTCAGTGATGCCATCCAGCCATCTCATCCTCGGTCGTCCCCTTCTCCTCCTGCCCCCAATCCCTCCCAGCATCAGAGTCTTTTCCAGTGAGTCAACTCTTCGCATGAGGTGGCCAAAGTATTGGAGTTTCAGCTTTAGCATCATTCCTTCCAATGTTTTCAAATGTTAAGTGGGTTAAGTCAAATCCAATAAATCAAGTTATCAAAAACTGTCATAAAATAATTCAAAATCTGTGTAAAGGTTTTGTCTTGCTGTACTAAGAATGACATAGGCATAAATACATATCACTGGTATCAAGATGTTCTGAGGAGATAAAAGACATATAAAAAGAGAGGCTTCATTAGTGGCACATGATCATTAAGGGCTGCATGATATGTGTATAAAGTGACACTGGAGATAAATATTTTGAACTATTATGTCTGGGAGATCACTAGTTAATAATAAGTAAAATGATAATGTAAGGGTAAGAGTTCATAGGCTTCTTATCTTATTTCTTTCACTTCCTTAAGTTTGGGAGCAAGGTTTACCAAGATGGCATTCTTGATTTATTACAGGTCTCAGGTAGTCTTGAGATTGCCAAACTTAGCCTTGAAACAAATCCAGGGAGCAGCAGATATGTCCAAATGTTACTCTCATCCATGGCAATGAACTGTGATTTTGAGATCCATTCCAACAAAGTAATCTAAGAATCAGGAAGCCAGCAAGCCAGAATTTGTTTTATTCTACAAAGATACTTAAAGATTATGATGGAAATACAGGCTTTGTTTATCATATACCTAAAATATATTCTTACTATGGGTTGGTTTTACTTTCTTCAATTTGCAAAAGACTGATGGAAAATCCACTCTAATAAAAGATAAAAGAACTAAATTAAAATGTTAGCTCTTTCATTGACTTATTTGTTTAAACTTCTGAAAGTCACTTTACCTCTGTTAGACTTATTTTAATTTTTCGTACACTAGAAAGTAATTCTCTCAGGATGCTATAAATAAAATTCAAGTAAAATAAACAGGTGAAAGGAAGTACATGATCGAATTTTTCAGGCTGTCTCAAAAAGCTGTTTCTTCACTGCAGTTTAGGCAACTTTGTTGTATCTGTGATGCAAAAATAATTATTATGTGTTGTGTTTGCAGTTTCTAGTTACCTGTAATAATTATATATGTGGTGCTATTTTATTTTTATAATCTTTACTATCTTTTATCAATAAAAGATAGTAAATAATATATATCAATAATATATATATTTATAAAGTCCATTGATATTGGCAATATAGTTGCTATTAAAAACCTGTAACACTTATTTATTACCAAATTATTACATTTCTTA
>SJYQ01002609.1:39761-60623 GCA_006410935.1 Redunca redunca | reverse complement strand
AAATTATTACATTTCTTACCAAATTATTATATTTGGTATCAAATTATTAGAGATGGATAATGTTTTAGTTTATTCTAATATTTACTGATTTTTATGGAGATAATGTCTTAACTCAAAATAGCGATTTTATTTATGAAAACCTTAGTCATTGTAGCACACCAATACTGGAGCTGGTATTTTCTGGATGGAGATGCATTTCAGTAAATCACATGAGGGATGTAGTTTAGGATTAGCACTTAATCTTAGCTACATCATGAGCAGCGTTATCTAAATTTAAATATACAGAGTTTTTAAAAGAAGGCTTAACATGTATCTATTATTGCATATAAAATCTCACTTAAAAATCCAAAACAAATTCCAGAAAAATGGACTTCATTTTCCCATGCAGGCCAGTACTATCCAACCATGTAAAATCAGAGTTGAATTTTGTGGTTTGAAACATCCTATCACAGATTTTCATACATTATAAGCCACAATAAGTCAAAACCTTCATCTGCAAGTCCAATGGCTCTATGGTCTGGTCATCAGTGAACAATGCTGATTAAGGAGCTAAATGTCATTTGGCAATTATTTCATGACACAATGATTATCTCAAAGTTGTTAATTCAACAGAAGGACTTTCATAAGAAGAGTACATTTTTTGAATACTGTTTTATTCTCCAGTTAAGTGCCCATTTACTCTTTGTTTTTCACCCCCCCAAAAATCTCATGGGGCAAGTCAATATGTAAATAAGTCATTAGCTAAGGGAAAGGGAAGTTTAAAAACCCCCAACTCAACACTAGTAAGATATCAGATGGGTTCCTAGTAATAAGCATATGAAAATGATAGATATATTTCCTACTTCTCCAGGAGTTTCTATCTGACCTAGTTGCAATTGTTGAGTGTGTTTTCTATACACAAATCTTGAAAAACTGCTAAGAGAGATTTGGAAAGCTTTGTGATTTCTAAATGTGTTTTAAAAGTGAAATAACTCTGGTTGAAGAGGATCAATAAAAATAAAACATTGGTTTTATGAGATTAGGGGAAAAAAAGTAAAATCTCAGTGATCATATAAACAAGAGGTAAATTAAATTCCTAATAAAATATAATGTAAATATCTGTATTTCTTGTTCCCAGGAGTCAATAAAAGTAAAAACAAGTTTTTATCCCAGGAGAAAAACTGAAAAATAGACAAAATAGACTAAAAAGAGAAAATTATAAATTGCAGGGGCTATTCCACAGCTTAGGCCACTTGCAATCAAGGCCCTTCCAAAAATGACAGTCAGCAGGTGAGATCTGTGAGCTAGAGAAACAAGTGCAGTGCAGATTCCTCAGGCTAGACAATGCAGAGGTGATTGCTTTCCCAGAATGTTTCAGAACTATATCTCTCTACAAACACCCAACATAGCCCTGGGTGGTGCCAGATTTTGTTGACAAAATAATTTGACATAAACTCTTCCAATATAGAGGAGATTTTCAAGAGTTACCACACTGCCATCTAGAACTTATATACTTTTGTAGTAAAAAGAAAAAAGCAAAGAAAAAAAAAATTACCTTTGTGATTCTTCGTTTCAAAGAGCCCATTCAAAATATGAGAAGTTTTGTGGAGGCAAAATAGACCACACAGAATAATAAGAAAATTTAAATAGCTTTGTAAGAAAAATGGGCCCTAGTTTGTCACATATAGAGTATCTGACATGGAATACTGAAAATTCAGTGATAGATGAGACTAGTGTAGGAGGAAGAAAAAAGTGAGTTGGATATATTCAATTTGCTGTAAAACAAATCTCAGGAGAGGAGTGGGATTTATATTACCTCAATAGCTGGGAGAGAAGTTTGTCAGGGAAAGCATGAAAATGATTAGATGTTATAAATGAACTAATCAGCATTTCTTCAGGGGCTTCTCATTTCTCAAAAGGCACTCCTACTTGGTTCCATACTTACTCCCTAAAATGCAGAGAGTAATTGTCCTGACTGCAATTTTGAGGTCACGTTGAGGATGAAAGACAGAGTGGATTTGTGTCAGTGTGTTAAACTTGCATATAAGTAAAATATTGATTGATTTGTCACAATTATTATAAAGCTGACCTTTTAGGTTCCTGCTATGGGCCGTTATTAAGGTCATAACCCAAGTAGTGACTGATTTTTGTAAAAACTTTGATCTAATTAAATCTTCAATCACAAATATATTATAACCTGGTCAAAAGTATATATTAGATTTACATGAAAAAATTAATATTCTTCCAGAATTTTAAAGAGAAAGAAATAGACAAGGACAGGAATAAAACAATGATCCTTTCTGCCATATAAACTTTGAGTCAGAACAATATCACTGTGGAATGATTAAGGTAATTTTTTGTTGTTGCTATTGATTTCAATTTATCTGGCTGTGCCAGGTCTCAGTTGTGGGATGTGAGATCAAGTTCTCTTATTAGGGATTGAACCTGGGCTCTTGCATTGGGAGCTAGAGTCTTAGCCACTGGACCACCAGGGAAGTCCCTAAGGTAATATTAATAATAACTTTTATTTATTGAGCACTTAATAATCATGTGGTAACTGCTGGTTCTTCTTAGACACGGGATACTGTTCCAAGTGCTTTCATACCGTATTTCATTCAATCCAAATAATAGCTCTGGAAATAAATTTGCTATCCCTATTTTCCATACAAACAAAGTGAGTTGACAACATTTAACAACTGGATCATAGGATAGAAAGCCCAGAGATAACCCATGCACCTTCGGTTGTTTTTATGTACGTGCATTTATTTGTGATATGAAATATTTATATCTTTATTAATTATACTAGTGATATTGAATCTTTCTCTATTTTATTTTTCTAGTGAGATTAAACATTTTGAACATATTATGTATGTTTGTTCAAGCATGTTACTTTCCAGTGGTCATTGTAATAAACTGTACCTTAACAGGTAGACGTGTGGTTTCTCTATTCCATAGAAATCAATGAAAACTGCAAGGAGTCTGAATATAAGGATTGAAAATGATTTAGTAAAAGTATATATTTGGAGAATCTATACTGGAAGGTTTGTTTTCCTATGGTCTCTTTTTTGAAGAATCCTTTATAAAATGTTTTAAAATTGCTTTCAGTCTTATTTCTAATTATACAAAGTGAGTATCCCAATATATATGTTTGCAAATATAAACTGAGTTGTATTTATGGTCTTTTTTTTTTTCCTAGATTTTTTTTTTTTACTGTTGTAGTATGTGCAAAAATTATTATTTTCTGGATTCTTGCTTTTAATTTCCTTATATCAGATTTCGGAGAAGGCAATGGCACCCCACTCCAGTACTCCTGCCTGGACCTAGAAAATCCCATGGATGGAGGAGCCTGGAAGGCTGCAGTCCGTGGGGTCGCCGAGGGTCTGACACGACTGAGTGACTTCTTTCACTTTTCACTTTCATGCATTGGAGAAGGAAATGGCAACCCACTCCAGTGTTCTTGCCTGGAGAATCCCAGGAATGGGGGAGCCTGGTGGGCTGCTGTCTATGGGGTCACACAAAGTCGGACATGAATGAAGTGACTTAGCAGTAGCAGTATATCAGATTTTAATAATAAATGTGAATTTCATTTTCAAAAATTTGATACCTGTTTTTGCTGCATATCTTAAGAGTATGATACTGTGTTCCTATTAAAAAATTAAATATTATACTTCACTTATAAGGTTAGTAATCTGATTTTCTTCTTACTCTCTCCCTTTAAATTAAGCTACTTGCTTTGTGTTATGGTCAAAATAGGCAGCATCTATTCATCAATTCTCTTTCTAATTAGTTTCTCCTCTTATATCTAAAAATCATAGATGCTGCCTTTTCCCCTACAATTTTTACCTATCACCTTCTTTCATCACAGTCAGTACCACGTGAACCAAAACATATATACAGTATCGAACTTATAAGTATTTATGTATTTTACAGGTAGAAAATAACAACTGTTTTTAAGTTTTATCAATATGTTTTCTACAAACTAATTGCTTCATAAAAATCAAACATTTATTGGATATCCATTGAGTGAAAGAACTTTATGAATATAAAGAATCAACAAAGCAATTATCTGGCTTTGTGATGTTCACATATACAAATACACATTTAAAGCTTTTCAATATGAAGAATGAGGAAAAGAGGCAATTTTATGCAGCTTTTTCTCATCAATATTAGGAACTTTTATTTCTGTGGTAGTTTTGAGATATTGTTGAAGTGTTGGGGAAAATGAAAAACCAGAGAGCATGATAATGATGATAATCAGGTATCTTTAATTTTTACCTTCATAGATGGGTCTGGATCTATTTAAAAAAATATATATATTCTTTATTTATTTGGCTGCACCAGGTCTTAGTTGTGAAATACGAGCATGTGAACTCCTACGTCGCAGCATGCAGGATTTAGTTCCCTGATCAGGGACTGAACCTGGGCATCCTGTCCTGGGAGCATGGTGACCCAGCCACTGGACAATCAGGGAAGTCCCTAAATCTATTTTTTAATTGAAGGATAAGAATTCTGCCTACCAATATAATGTAGACTATTTTAATTTGGGGAAATTTACAGCAGAAGCAGGGGAAGGTAACATTATGGTTAGCTCTCTAACACTGTAAAATCACACCATGGTGAGAAATTTGAGGGAAGGTGGTTGGAAAAGAAGCAGTGGGAAGAAAGACTGACTGGACCAATCAGCAAAGTAAAACTGCAGGAGAAAGTGTATAAATCATCACAGGAGCAAGTGGACTAAGCCAGTTTATATCAATAACTAATGAGTATCCTGGTTGGGGTGGAACTCTCTTTGTAAAGGGAAGAAGAAATGCAGATACAAGTCAGGGAAGGATAAAAGCCTGAGTGAGATGATAAATAGCTTTCCAAATTATAAATACTGCTTCTCAATGAAACCAATGTGAGTGGAATAATTTATGGGTATTCAAAAGAAAATGTGGCTACAGACAGAATCTTATGGGAGTAAAATACTGAAAAGCACTAGTTGAAAAGGAAGTAAATGGATTTAGTTCACACCAATAGGTCTGATGTGCCTTCAGAAATGGTATTTTCCCACAGTTCTAATTATGAAATCCTCAAGATCCTTAAAACTCTTCCATCAGAGTGCAACTTTTAACTTTACAGGTTTAAGAAAAATAAGTTTTTTCATATAAATATAAAACACATTAACCTTGGCTTATTGTTTTTCAAAATCCACGTTGTTAATCTAGACTTTAAGAAACATAAGGAGAGTATTAACATATCACTTATATGCCATAACCACCATGCTCATTACATTGAAGGGTACATAATTAAGACTAGCAGGATGCTTCAACAGGGACAAGTTGAGTGACAATAAGTAAAGAGGGCAGAACGTTAAAATCATAATGATAATGCATAATGATAATAATTGATGCACTGAAACACAACTTCCAAAATCATTTTGATAGTCTGGGGAAATTTTCTGGTATTTATAATAAGGTATCCTTTTAAGAGGATTAGTTTGGAGCACTCCATGATGGTAGAGTAGAAAGATTTCACTAAACTTGACTTTTACTATGCTTGGTGAAAATCATTCAATCTCCTGAGATTTGATTCCCAATTTTAAAATAGCTTTCTGGGATTGTTGCAAGGATTAAAAGATCGTCTTAATATTTTGCCAATATTAGGTACATATTAAATGTTAGCTTCCTTCCTCTGTTTTAGGCACAGACACAAATATTAGCTGCAGAAACAAGTCAATGATTCCTTTTTATATTTGTGCTATGGAGGAATGCTACGTTGATTTTTTTAATGATAAAATATATAGTCATTACTGTAAGATTTGCTAAAAACTGTTTTCCTTGTAAAATACATATGTAAAGATGAACCCACATTTTAGGTGTTACGGTATAAAATATGAAAATAGCATTACAGAGAGCATTACATACAAGAAATGAAAAAAAATAAGTCATTCTCATAAATGTGCTAAAAAATGGTTGAATCTTATAAACTTGTAAAAAGTTTCCCAATATCATCTTTCTGTGACAAACCAAAAATTTCTTTCAAAGACTGAAGTTTTAATAATGCCAACTTTAATAACACCTGCTATGAAAGAGGCTGAGATATAGTAAAATTTACTTACTGAATATAAAAGAACACTAAACAGTAGATTAGAGGCAAACATGGTAATAGTTATTACATAGATGGCAGAGTTCACTGTTTTATATCTTAGTCAGTGCTCTCTTTGGGGGCACAAGCACACCTCGTCTGGTAATTTTTGGAGATTTATTGGAGGCATTTCTTTAATTGCTAAATTATTAAAGGTGATGGTGCATTAGTAGATAGAGACCAAGAATGCTAGACATCCTGTAAAGCATGGAGAAGTCCTGTATATTTTAAAAAATTCTCTGGATACAAATTTTGAATGTCCCTTTTTGCCACTTAAAATTACCTGACTCTAGGAAATAACTCTATAGGCATATATAAAATATTTTTCATGGTTGTAATATATACCAAATTTTCCTGGATTTCATCTATATATCAAAGGGACATTGTCCATTGTTTTGTTTGAATTTTGCCAAAAGTCACTTTTCATTTTGGAAAATTATATTAGAATGGTAATGTTGCTTGTGATATTTGAGCCACCAATGTAACGTACTTTTTTGGTTTGTATTTATAATTATTACATTTTTAGAGATTCTTTATATAAGTGTGTGCTCAGTTGCTCAGTCCTGTCTAACTCTTCACAGCCCCATGGGACTGTAGTCTGCCATCCTCCTCTGCCCATGGAATTTTCCAGGCAAGAATACTAGCGTGGGGTGCCATTTCTTACTCCAGGGGATCTTCTTGATCCAGGGATCAAACTCACATCTCTTGCATCGGATGCATTGGCAGGCATATTCTTTACCTCTAGCACCACCTGGCAAGCACTTTTTGTTGTTGTTCAGTTGCCCAGTCATGTCTGACTCTGTGACTTCATGGACTGCAGCATGCTAGGCCTCCCTGTCCCTCACCATCTTCTGGAGTGTGCCCAATTTCTTGTTCATTGCATTGGTGATGCAGTCCAGCCATCTCATCCTCCGATACCTTCTTCTCCTTCTGTCCTCTTCTTTCCCAGCATCAGGGACGTTTCCAATGAGTCGTCTTTTGCATCAGATGACCAAAATACTGGAGCTTCAGATTCAGCATCAGTCCTTCCAGTGAGTATTCAGGGTCAGTAAGTGTAAATATGCTTTTTAAAGTTCTTATTTAAAACTATATGAAGAAAATATGTCAATGGTATTCAGGTGATTATGTAACACTGTATTTTATAGTTTGTCCAATAATTGAGAAATTTCTTATATTTCTAATCTGTGAACACATTTTCAAATGAAGCAATAAAAATTAGTGAAATTTCATACAAATTTTACTGAGAAACACACTGATTATGTTAGCAGGGATATATGATATTTCCAAAATTTATAGAAAAGTTTGAAAACTATATTAATGTCACCAGATTGCTTTAAATATATCTGATTCAGAGGACCAAGTTCAGCTCAGTTCAGTTCAGTCACTCAGTCGTGTCTGACTCTTTGCGACCCCATGAATCGCAGCACGCCAGGCCTCCCTGTCCATCACCATCTCCCGGAGTTCACTCAGACTCACGTCCATTGAGTCAGTGATGCCATCCAACCATCTCATCCTCTGTCGTCCCCTTCTCCTCCTGCCTCCAGTCCCTCCCAGCATCTAAGTCTTTTCCAATGAGTCAACTCTTCGCATGCGGTGGCCAAAGTACTGGAGTTTCAGCTTTAGCATCACTCCTTCCAAAGAAATCCCAGGGCTGATCTCCTTCAGAATGGATTGGTTGAATCTCCTTGCAGTCCAAGGGACTCTCAAGAGTCTTCTCCAACACCACAGTTAGATACATGCAAATAGATTGCTTTCATCTGAATGGCTACTAGAAAGAGTGGTTAGATTTTAAATTTTCGGTTTAATTTACGAAACTGGATTGAGTAATAAATTCATTTGAAACAGATGAACATTTTAGCCAAGATTTTCAAAAAATTTTAATTGAGCTGTAAACCACTGTTGGGGCCAAATCATACTTTATTCAATCTAATTATGAAGGGTTTTGGATGGTGTTAAAACTTAAACACACTTCTTCAGAAAGAAAATGATTACTCTAGATTTTCAACAACATACTTGGTTGAAATGGCTGCCAGAGCCGCAGTGCAAAAGTACCAATATCAGTACACACATTTTAGCAGAGGAAACATGAGCTTCCTTTTAATATCCTTTGAACACCTTTAATAGCATAGATAAAATTTAGGTTTCTCACTGAATTTCATTAATAAAGATTGTTTTAGATTGTATATAGAAGTAATTTAATTTTTGTAATGCAAAAATAAATCTAGGTTTTAGAAATCACATATTGAAATAGTTTATCTTGGTGATAGAAATTACATATGGAAACAAATTGGGGATATTCCTTATTGAAAATCAATTTTGCTCCGCTTCTGTCCTCAGAGGTTTATCACTCAGTTTGTCTATAGCAGCACGGCACTGTGGAAAGCACAATGCATGCCACAAATGAGAGCTGCATATATGATGTCAAAATTTCTATAGTCAGACTGTAAAGAGAAAAAAGCAGGGGAAGTTAAAGTTAATTATAGATTATATTGAACATACTGTATCCCTCAATTACTTCAACCTGTATTTAATAGTATAAACATCATTGTGCTATTTTACACCAATTTAAATTTTAATAAAAACCTAATTTAATTAAAATTGAATAAAGTTAATAATTCAGTTTTCAGTAGCACTAACCATATTTCAATAGCCATCTGGGGCTAGTAGTTACCATGTTGGATATCATCAGACTACAGTCTTTACAGTTATCATCATTAATAGTCTAAACAACAATTTACAACTATTAGTTAACCTAACATTGTTTTTTGTTTTAGTGTCCATCAGTTCAGTTCAGTTCAGTTCAGTCGTTCAGTCGTCTCCGATTCTTTGCGACCCCATGAATCGCAGCACACCAGGCCTCCCTGTCCATCACCAACTCCCGGAGTTCACTCAAACTCACGTCCATTGAGTTGGTGATGCCATTCAGCCATCTCATCCTCTGTCGTCCCTTTCTCCTCCTACCCCCAGTCCCTCCCAGCATCAGTCTTTTCCAATGAGTTAACTCTTTGCATGAGGTGGCCAAAGTACTGGAGTTTCAGCTTTGGCATCAGTCCTTTGAAAGAACACCCAGGACTGATCTCCTTCAGAATGGACTGGTTGGATCTCCTTGCAGTCCAAGGGACTCGCAAGAGTCTTCTCCAACACCACAGTTCAAAAGCACCAATTTTTCGGTGCTCAGCTTTCTTCACAGTCCAACTCTCATATCCATACATGACCACTGGAAAAACCATAGCCTTGACTAGACAGACTTTTGTTGGCAATGTCTCTGCTTTTCAATATGCTGTCTAGGTTAGTGTCCATACATATCTCCATTCTTCCATTTTCCTGCACTTATGGTAAGCTCCTCTTAAGTTCAAACCTACTATAAGGAGGTACAAGAACCTATCAATACCTCATTAGTTTTTTAATGAAGCTAATTATTCTTTCCTTTACAGTTAGGACATTTATGAGAATCAATATAATGTATAAATTTGCATTAATAATGTGCAATTTAGTTATTCTTACGTGTGGTTTCAGGTTATATTTTCTATAAATGCCTTTTTAGGCAGTAAAGGTGGAGAAGGCAATGGCACTCCCCTACAGTACTCTTGCCTGGAAAAATCCCATGGACGGAGGAGCCTGGTAGCCTGCAGCCCACGGGGTCGCGAAGAGTTGGACACGACTGAGCGACTTCACTTTCACTTCTCACTTTCATGCATTGCAGAAGGAAATGGCAACCCACTCCAGTGTTCTTGCCTGGAGAATCCCAGGGACGGGGGAGCCTGGTGGGCTGCCGTCTAGGGGGTCACACAGAGTTGGACACGACTGAAGCGACTTAGCAGCAGCAACAGCAGCAGCAGGCAGTAAAGGGAACTTTAGAAAATATTTGTTACAGGGGTTAGAGCCACCGATCTACATGAATACAGTAATGGTGGTTTCGTCCCTCAGTGTCAGGAAGAACAAGCCATGTTTTATTGGGTTTTAATGAGGGTATTGTGCTCATTGATTTCTAGGCTTATTAAACTACCATACCAGCTCAAGTCTCTGAACACTGTAAAACCTTACTGGCTATTACACTGATCTTCCTTCTTTATTGGATTCTTCTTTATCTCTTTCCTCTCCTTATCATTCCTGCTCATTTGACATTTTTCCTAAGGACACTAAAAATATGTTTTCTAATTAAGTGATCTAAAACATAAAGTGAAAATATCAAATTCTAAGAAAATGAGTAAGAAAACAGGTTATTGGTAATAAAAAGATAAAATATATTCAAGTACTTATCATGTCCTAGTCATTGTGTTAAGAGTTTAATATAAATATATTAGTTGATATATCTCAAAGCACTCTTTTAAAAATGTGCAATTGTTTATCTTCTTTTGCAATTGAGGAAGTTAATATTTGTCTTTGTTCAGACTAGGAGTAAGGAGTTGAGCTGAGAATTGCCCTCAGATCTTTAACTCCCCAAATCCTAATCTTGCCTCACAAGGAGATACAGTGTTTAGCAGATGAAGTTTAGCAGTGGAAGTTTATTACAATTGCATGTTGTGTGGTTTCTCCTTTAGTCCTTTTGTTTTAATCTAATAAACCATTGCTGGCAGCACTCAAATGAACAACACGGATGCATTTATGTAACAGTGCCCCATGTCCAAAAGATTATGTGTTGTTTCACTATCTATCTAGTTCTACAATCTTAGGTTTGTGCTAGTCATACAGCTGTTGCTAAATAGAGACTCCCCAGAACTGTCCGATTTAATATTGGTTTCAATCATTCTGCTGCCTGTGGGGTATTAGAGCATGACGGGGTTGTAGTTGCATTTCAAAAGCAAAGGACCTCACTGTTCTCAGCTCACATACAACCATTACATTGGTCCTACATAATTTGCCATTCTTGTTTCCCTTTGCTGTTACTTTACTCTTGGTGTATGGAGTAATCTGCTTGTTAAATTTTACAACTAGCTTATAAACTATGTTTATTTATTTAATTTTTTCTCTTCAGTTAGCTTGCATTAAGGGAAATAAAAATGTTAGTATATTTCCTCAAAATATTCTCTGTACATTAAAGGACACTCATGCTTTCAAGGGGACCAATTTTAATAGATTACTCTTACAGTACTCTTTAAAGAATAGGGATTATATGCTTACTTTGAAGGATTTGTCTAAGCAATTCTCTGATGCTAACTTTAGGCTTACATTTAACCCACCATCACCTGGACAGATGTAGAGTATGGATGTTTAGGAAAGTGGTTAAGATAGGTGCTTTTAAAATGGTAAGGAAAAATAATATTGTCAGTTCTAAAACTTAAATGTTTTCAGTATATCTATTAAATATATTAAAAGTTTTATTTCAGTTCAGTTCAGTTCAGTCACTCAGTCGTGTCCGACTCTTTGCGACCCCATGAATTGCAGCACGCCAGGCCCCCTGTCCATCACCAACTCTGGGAGTTCACTCAAACTCACGTCCATCGAGTCGGTGATGCTGTCTAGGTTGGTCATAACTTTCCTTCCAAGGAGTAAGCGTCTTTTAATTTCATGGCTGCAATCACCATCTGCAGTGATTTTGGAGCCCAAAAAAATAAAGTCTGACACTGTTTGCACNCCCGATTTGGAACCAGTCTGTTGTTCCATGTCCAGTTCTAACTGTTGCTTCCTGACCTGCATATAGGTTTCTCAAGAAGCAAAAAAATTTTAATCTTTTAACATTTTAGCAAAATCTTAAGTCTTCTTGTCTGTAAAAGAAAAATAATTATTAAAACAGGAGTTTCTCAGCCTGGTAATAAGGGTCAAAATAAATCATATGTGAAATTTAATTTATATATGAAATTTGCATGTATTATATTTCATAAATATCTTTGGTGCTTGGTATAATTAATATGAGTTCTATTTAAAGTCTATTTTTGATAAAATTTCTAGAAAATGATGAATTTCCCCTATAAATTTATTAATAGTTTGGATTTTTCCCATCCATTAAGACATTTTAACCTAGTTTTCAAAATAACAAAAAAGAGAAATACTATGCAAACACAAGATAGATTTCTGCAAGCTTAGAAAATATATCCTCAGGTGTGCTAAAAACCCTTACTCCATATTTTATTTTAATTATGAAAATCATCATTTCCTAATTATTTCTCTCACAGTGGTTTTAACATTTTTCAACAATTCCTCAGTCAAAATACATTGTCAATTTTCCTAAGCTAGATGAGATATAGCAATGTATTATAGTCGAGAGTAAAATTATTTAATTGAAATTTAGATGTGTGTCAGTCAGCTAGCGCTACAATAATGCTATATGACAAACCACTCACAAATTCAGTCATTTAAAAATGTTAAAAATTACTTTTCATATTCATGAGTTATCGAGTGACTGCATCGTGACTGGTGTAGGCTGTATTTCAGAAACTAGGCTCCAGGGTCCCAGCTCCAGATTACAGACTGAATTCAGGTTCAGGTTCAGCTCTGTACCTTATGATGACGAACATTTTGGGTGGCAGTTGCCCAGTGCATGTGGCCATCTCCGTGTATCTTATTGTGCAATCCAGTCCAAAAGATAGGGGCTTTCTGAAGGTATTTTCATTTTATAGTGAATCATCAGGGTTAAAGGCAAGCCAAACTCCACAACTACAGTTCAAGTCTCTATTTATAACTTCCAGTAGTATCCCACTGGCCAAAGAAATTTCATGTTCAAGTCAATGTCAAGATGAGGGCAAGTATATTTTGCCCATAATAAAGTTATACCATGGCCATAGCTGTGTGATCATATTATCAAAAAGTGAAAAGTTGGAAACAGTCTAGCATCTAGGTAAGTGTCATCTAGCATAACATAAATGGTTTGTTGAATGAGACGTACACAGGAGGATTCAAGCAGAAGACCAATTCTTATGTTCCCCACTTCAGGTGTTGTGATTTCCTTATATAAAAACCTCTTTCCTGGCCCTGAGTGAAACATCCCATCCTTTTTTGGTCAACCTGAAATTATAAAACAGGAAACTTAAACCTTAATTCAAATCCTTCTCCCTTCTTAGTGGGAAAAGTCTACTCTGGACTTAGAAGTCTGCAATAGAAGGAACAGTTAAGATTTGACACCTCTCTTTCTTGACACATTTTTTCTCTTTACTTGCTAGCCTTCAGTTCAGGGGTGTGAGAGGGCTCTTTCAGAATTTGTGGGAGTAGAGAAGGGGAAGTAAGAGGTGAGAGAACACCTTAAATGACCTGTAGAGTAAATATCATGGCATCAGATTCATTTGCAAAGCAAATGGAGAATTTCCTGCCCCCTTTTTTTTTTTTTCCTCCATGAAGCATTTGGTGGGATTTTTCACTTGTGTATTTCTGTTTTTTCACTTCTTGTGACTTTGTGTTTCTTTGATTAAGCTGCCAACAGCCTGTTCTTTGATAGTTTAGACTGGTTGAGTCAACAGCTATTCCCACTGCTTTCTAGTATGCTAAAACTAAGAAAACCTAAAACCACTTTAGCCTAGCTCTCTTGATTTTCATGCCCTGGATACAATTAGGATCTTGTAATCAGAAACATTGGAGAAGGCAATGGCACCCCACTCCAGTACTCTTGCCTGGAAAATCCCATGGACGGAGGAGCCTGGTGGGCTGCAGTCCATGGGCTCTCTTAAGAGTCGGGACACGACTGAACGACTTCACTTTCAGTTTTCACTTTCTTGCACTGGAGAAGGAAATGGCAACCCACTCCAGTGTTCTTGCCTGGAGAATCCCAGGGACGGGGGAGCCTGGTGGGCTGCCGTCTAGGGGGTTGCACAGTCGGACACGACTGAAGCGACTTAGCAGCAGCAGCAGCAGCAGCAATCAGAAACATATAATGCAAACAATAAATGGAGCGGTTGGTCTAGTAAAAAGCATTTGAAAAAATGCAGTTTCTAACAGGCCATTGAACAGAATTTTCTGATATAAGGTGATAGATGTGTACGTCAAAATCCTTGTTATGCTATTTTACTGAGGTAAAGACAACATACACAAAGATGGAAGAAAACCACATATTAAGCCCTTCCAATACCAGACAAACTGAGCCCAGGAGAAAGGTGGGGGTGAGTGGTACTATGTTCAGGGAAAGAGCGCCACCTAATGGTGCTTCCTGCAATAGACTATTCATATAGTCTGACCATTCTTTCTGTGTGAAGGATTGACAAACTGGGAAAAACTCTTAAAAACTAATCCAGAGGGATGGTACGGGGTGGGAGGTGCGAGGGGATTCGTGTTTGGGAACGCATGTACACTCGTGGTGAATTAATGTCAATGTTTGGCAAAACCAATACAGTAATGTAAAGTAAACTAAAGTAAAAATAAGAATTATAAAAAAAAAAAAAGAATAGTTATTGAAGCCATAAGTGATGGGTATATTGGGAGACAGTATAGATAAGTAAGAGAATAGGGCAAAGACAAGAACCCTGCTGTCAGGGGACGTTCAACATTAAGGGATCCAATATGTTCTTCTTTTGTGTGCTGTTTTTCAAGGACTCTCTATTCCTTATCAGTTCCTGGAAAACAGAAGCAAGCAGAGCGGCACGCAGTTCTCAGGACTGAGATCCTGAGAAAGGACACCTGCTTGGATTCCTTTCAGTGACCTTACTTAAATGTAATCGATTCAGTTATGCTCCTCTTACTCAGGATATGGAATGCTTTCTGGCCCTTTGAAGATTGTTATTTGCTTGGCTTTGTTTTTGCTCAATATCTTTTACTGCCTAAAGCTGCCTTGTATGAAGATATATAAACATGCATTTCTGCAAATAAAGCACCCTTGTTTCACTCAAAAAAAAACAAAACAAAACAAAACAAAACAAAAACCCAAAAAAACAGAACTCCTTGGAGAAATAGTGGATTCCAGGCCTGATCAGGAATGTACAAAATTTGTTTGGATTAACTTGTTACAGTAGAAAGCAAGGCCACTAGATGTATCAAAGGAATTTAGGAAACAACTTGTGAAAGGCTCAAACTGACCAAAAATAGGAAAACATGAACATAAGTTGGAAAAGTACATTACATGGAAGACATAAAATACATTTTAAATCATGAATTTATAATGATACTGAAAAAAAAAACTCATATATCTTCTCAACAAAAGCTTGAGAACTAACCATTTTGAAAACAGTGAGTGAGTGAAGTCGCTCAGTTGTGTCTGACTCTTTGCGACCCCATGGACTGTAGCCTACGAGGCTTCTCCATCCATGGGATTTTCCAGGCAAGAGTATTAGAGTGGGTTACCACTTCCTTCTCCATGGGATCTTCCCAACCCAGGGATCGAATCCAGGTCTCCTGCATGGTAAGCAAGACGCTTTACTGTCTGAGCCACCAGGGAAGTCCTTGAAAATTGAGAAGTAAAGGAAAAGTATACATTCTGTTCTTCATGTGTAACCTTTAGGATAAGCTGGTAGTTCTCAACTGGGGACAATTTTGCCTCCAGGATAATCTGGCAATGATGTGGGGGCATCTTTTTTTCTAGTGACTGAGGGAAGGGTGCTAACAGTATCTAGTAAGAAGAGGCCAGGGATGCTACTAAGCCTTCTGCAGTGCACAGAGCAACCTTACACACAGTTATCCAGTCTAAACATAGCACCTGGGTTGAGAAAGCTTAATTTAATTCAAGTAGCTGAAGAAATAGAAATTTTCTTTTTAGAAGTATTCTTGTTGATGTTTAAAATAAAATACTTTCTGCAAACTCTAAAAAAAAAAAAAACTAATACAATTTCTATACTACACTCTTCTTATTATCCTATTAACCCTCATAAATAAACTAATTCACGCAATGGGAACATGCATTTAGCAGGAGATGCTGTTGTGGCAGCTTTCCAGTTTGACAGGCAGCCACCTGATCTTGGCTGGATGAGCAGTTGGAGGTCCAATTCTTTGGGGTGGCCTTTGGCCCATTCCTACCATCTCAGGCATATTTCAATCTCATCAGTCCTTCCAGAAATTCTCTAAGCCACTTTATACCCTGCAATAAATCCCCTTCTGTTTAATTAGCTAGAATGGATTATTTTTTCTTGTACTAAATACAGAAATATTACCTGGAGATGTTAAAGGTCAGACTCTAAAGAAAAGAGAAGGCTGATATTGTTAAATTGATCTGGTATAGCTTAAAAATAGTAAATATCCCTATAGATACTTAAATTTAAGATTAGAGAATAATTCAGTGGTAATATATGACACATATTTGTGAAAGATCTACTTATATTATTGCCTGGAGTCACTTAGAATAAATAAGCACTTATTAAGTCATATAAAGACTGTGTATTGAGCTGGATATTTTTAGCTTCCCTACAGGATTTATAGGGAAAATAAAATGATAAGCTTAGAGCTTTAGAATTCCTTGCTAACTGAATTATCAGAAGATATCTCTTATGGTTCCCCTAATAGAATCTGATCCCTGAAGGCATAATGTTAACATACAAAAATCAGAAACACAGTCATATTCTCTGAGTTGCCAAATTACAAATTAAGCTGAACTTATAGGTTCCCTAAATATCTTAAATTTAGGGCATCTACTACTATCTACTAACAATCACCAAAATAAACTGTCACAATTAATTTAATGATTTTCTGCTATTGGACTTTGGTGCCTAACTGAAGAATTTAAAGTATCTTATGAAAAACTGATACCGTGTTTACAGCAGAATGCAATAAAATGTGAGTAATCATATACAAAAAAAAATTAGGGCATCTAGTGGAAAACAGACTCTAAAAATTGAAATGGGATACTTTGGTGCATTCAGATACGTTTTAGTGTCTGAAGTCTAATTTCACTGAGCCTTGCCTGCAGAGACAAGTCTTGCCTCTCTGATACTGTTGTCTCTTCATTGTCTGAAACTGTCTCGAGTCACTTGTCACATAATGGGTTGTAACACAGTACATTCTTTATTGAATCTGACTTTTTATTCAATATAATATTTTTGAGAATCATCTATATGTTGTTGCATGTATTAGTAATTTATCATGTGTATTGCTGAATTATATGACATAAAATAATATACTGCAATTTGCTTATCCATTTTCCTATTAATGGACATTTGGGCCTTTTTCGGTTTGGGGAAATATGAAGAAACCTTTTATGAACATTTTTGGATGTCTTCTTTTGACATTTTGTCTTGTATAAATATCTAGGAGTGGAATTGCTTGGTCATATAATAGGTACTTAACTGCCAAAAAGCTTTAGAAAGTAGTTGTGCAATTTAGAGCAATTTAAGATTCTGGTTGGCTTAAATCTTTGCCAACAATTGGTGTTGTCAAGTCTCTACAATTTTAGCCATTCTACTGAGTCTGAAGTAGCATCTCTTTGTAGTTTTAAGTAATTTTCCTGATTGCTAATGATGTTGAACATATTTCATATGCTTACTGGCCACTTTTATATATATTTTTTGAAGTGCTGGTTCAAGAATTTACTCATGTGCTTTAATTGGGTTTGTCTTTTTATTAGTGAATTGCAAAATTTCTTTATATAATCTAAGTTTTAATTTAATGATTAGTGATTTTTGTGGCTTGTCAGATAAAACTGTGACTGCAAAATCAAAAAAGATTTTCTCCATTTATAGATACTTTATATTTAAGAGTTCATATTACTTGTCTTTCATGGTGATTTAATATTAAAATTTTTACTCTTGTCATTCTTTGGTTTATTTCTCCTTGCATATCATCTGCCATTCCTTTACTATCAAGCTTTTAAAATCCACCTCCTACCTCTTTCTAAGGTTTTTGTTTATCATATAATGCTGAATCTTGGTTTTATAAATCCATTCTGAGAATTTCTATTTTGGTAAGTTATCTTAACTCATTTACATTTATTTTAATAAGTGAATAGATGCAATTTTTTTGCAGGTATACAGAATTTATAAATTCTATAGTTTGTGCCTCATTTGGTATCTAATTTATTAAGTTCATTTAAAAACTTTTTCTTTACAACTTTCTTGATATCATAATTTTTTCTTCCCCTCCATATACCTGGCATGCATTTATTTCCGGGTTGTTCATTCTTTACCTCAACCTCCCAAAGCACAATTTTGGTATCATCTGAGTTTGTTATCTGTTTTTTTGAACATTTTTTGTTTACTACATATTTAGGCAGTAGTCAGTCCAGTATGCTACTTTCTCACCCTGACATTATTAACAATGTTAATAAACAGGTATTAATTAGCATCCTTTTGGATTTATTTCTGTCCTTATTTGGCTATTTCCTCCATGTTTAATTTCACGTAGGTTTATTTTTTTAAACTTTTGAGATTTTGTGCGATTGAAAGTAGTTTTATTTTTTGATTTCTTTACATGAGAATCTGCTAGTGTAAAATTATGCCATTAATTGATTTTATTTTTTCCCAGTAATTTGAAAATGATGTAACTGTTACACTGTTTTCTTGTTTCAGTGTCAGTGATTCATCCTGTTCAATCAATCTAACCTAAAGCAATCTGTTGCTTGCTTTAAGTCAGATCCATTCTTTCCTAGAAACTAGGAGAACTGTCACACTATTATAGATATTCTTGAGTTTCACTGTTATTTATCTAGATTGTGTGCATGAGAGAGAGATTCTTTTGAAGTATTTATGTTTCCTTAATTCTTAGAAATTATGAATTTTTATTATTTAAAAGAGTTCCATCCTTTTATGTTTTTTTCTTCACATATTAAGACACCAATCATTTTGATATTGTTGCATCTTATTCTACTACTTATATCCTTAACTTTCTTTCACATTGCTTATTTTATCTGTTTCTAGTATTTTCTAAAAGAAATTTTTGATCTTTTAACTTAGTAACCTGCTTTTTTACCAATAAATTCATATTTGATATTTTCATTTTAGTTTTTCTGTATTTTATATGTAACAGTTGGACTATCTCTTTTTATAANGTCAGGAAGCAACAGTTAGAACTGGACATGGAACAACAGACTGGTTCCAAATCGGGAAAGGAGTACGTCAAGGCTGTATATTGTCACCCTGCTTATTTAACTTACATGCAGAGTACATCATGAGAAATGCTGGGGTGGAAGAAGCACAAGCTGGAATCAAGACTGCTGGGAGAAATAGCAATAACTTCAGATATGCAGATGACACCACCTTTATGGCAGAAAGTGAAGAGGAACTAAAAAGCCTCTTGATGAAAGTGAAAGAGGAGAGTGAAAAAGTTGGCTTAAAGCTCAACATTCAGAAAATGAAGATCATGACATCTGGTCCCATCACTTCATGGGAAATAGATGAGGAAATAGTGGAAACAGTGTCAGACTTTATTTTGCGGGACTCCAAGATCACTGCAGATGGTGATTGCAGCCATGAAATTAAAAGACGCTTACTCCTTGGAAGAAAAGTTATGATCAACTTAGATAGCATATTCAAAAGCAGAGACATTACTTTGCCAACAAAGGTCCATCTAGTCAAGGCTATGGTTTTTCCAGTGGTCATGTATGGATGTGAGAGTTGGAATGTGAAGAAGGCTGAGGGCTGAAGAATTGATGCATTTGAATTGTGGTGTTGGAGCAGACTCTTGAGAGTCCCTTGGACTGCAAGGACATCCAACCGGTCCATTCTAAAGGAGATCAGCCCTGGGTGTTCTTTGGAAGGAATGATACTAAAGCTGAAATTCCAGCACGTTAACCACCTCATGGGAAGAGTTGACTCATTGGAAAAGACACTGATGCTGAGAGGGATTGGGGGCAGGAGGAAAAGGGGACGACAGAGGATGAGATGGCTGGATGGCATCACGGACTCGATGGATGTGATTTTGGGTGAACTCCAGGAGTTGGTGATGGACAGGGAGGCATGGCGTGCTGCGATTCATGGGGTCGCAAAGAGTCGGACACGACTGAGTGACGTCACTTTCACTTCACTGTAACAGTGAGTGTTCTCCTGAGAACCAGGAAAAATTGGACATTATCCATAATAACTCTACCTCTGTCTCTGTGTACATCTAATCAGTACCCTCTTTAGCACTGGAAATCCAGTCATGAGTGCCTTTAAAGCTAATCTGATTAGAAAACCTATTCCAGAATTCACAGAACTAATTAAAACAAACAAAACTCATTCTTAAGATTCTGCTCCTCTAGAACCACTGCTCTTGGTACCAGTTCTGTATCACTCAGCATTCTCTAGAGCAACAAAATTAATAGGACACACACACACTCACAGAGGGAGAGACTTGGTTCACATGATTTGGGTTGTGCTATTCTGAAACTGGCAAGTTTAAAATCTGTAGGGCAGGCAGGAGTCGATGCTGCAATCCTGAGGCAGAATATTTTCTTCCCTAGAAAATGTCAATTTTCCATCCTAAGGCTTTCAACTAATTTGATGAAGCCTATCTAATTACTGAAGATTGATTAATATCAATTGATCGTAGATATTAACTACATCTACAAAATGCCTTCATAGCAACACCTAGATTAGTTTCATTAAATAACAATTCAAAGCCTTGAAACAGTGACATGGTTCAGTAAATGACACAAATTACAAGGTTCTCAAATCCTTTTTCCATAATCTTTTATGTATAAGAAACCCTTTCCAAATCTTATCACTCTGTCCTTAACTCAGCAGCCCACAACAAAGAAATATCCTAAAATCTATAGTGTCAGTGTTGGAAAACCCTGGTTTAAAGTGATATTTATAAGAAGGAATGACTCTACTTAAAGTTAAGAGTGTAATATAAAGTATAAACCATTACTAAATGACCCTTAATATGCATATGATAGTTTAATAAACTTGTAATTAAATTCAGTCTTCTAGTACTGAAGTAATATGTTCTAACACAAGAAATTTAGAATCTTGAAAATAATAATTTGAAACAAAG
>SJYQ01002609.1:24209-36048 GCA_006410935.1 Redunca redunca | reverse complement strand
TATCCTTATTTCAAAACAGTAAGATATTACATAGAATTGAGATTTAAGATTATGTCTCTAATTATTTTATTGTGTTTAATAGTTTGAAATGACAAGATATGCTTAATATTCGGAGATCTTTTTTCCTAATACTTTTATCTCATATGCTTGATTTAACTCAGTAACTATCACTTTTTCTCTGTACTAGCATCATTTAAGAATATATGATTTTTTTGTTATATTCAAGTTGTACCACTAAAACATGAACATTTAAGTTCTTAATCTTGCTTTCATTTTTGGTGCATTGTGCATACCTGTGAACTTTCATGTGAACTGATATTTTAGGAGGCAAAATAGTCTACCATTTGGTCAAGAAATTTTATATCAGCACAAAAATCAACTATGAGGGTGAATGGAAACAAGATAGATTTGTATACGTATGTGTGTGTAGATAAGTGAAGAGAGGAACAGAGTTATATTGAACTAATGACATATCAGAATGAAAATAGACTTCAAAATGACAGTTTCAGAGGAGAGTAATATTGTTAACAAACTAGGCTCATTTTGCTCAATGCACAGCAAGATAAATGCTGGGACACTGAGGTTTACAGCAAAGACTGGGTTGACTCCAAAACCAGTTCAGCAAGAATACTGGAGAATAACCTTCAAATCCACCTCCCTGAAGGCAAGGGGCTCAGGGGTATTTTGGGGATAAAGAATAAAGAATCAGAGTGGTTTGAGGCGGGGGAAACGAGTGTAAATGTGTTGGAAAAGGGAGCAACAATTGTGTAACTATTATAGTCAGCTCTGTCTAGTTTCTGTGGCTCAAACTAGACACAGCTGACTCCAAGTTACTGGAAAACAACTCAGCAAATATTTAGGTTATGTGCTGCTTGGAGGACAGGCAAGTCTTTTGTAGCTACAATCAAAACAACCTTGATTAGTGACAACAGGTTACAGGTGAAATGCGTTTCACTAATGATTATCTACAGTTTCAGCAGCACTAAAATGCTGACATGAGTCATTTCTGAATTTGCTCTCCTTACAAGAACAACCAACAACTACTGCTCATGGACAGAACACCACTGAAAGAACCCTAGAACACAGGGTGATTCTGAAGCACCCTCTGAACTACAGACATCAGGTGGATGCCATAAGGGTAAGAGGAGCAGCTACACACCGACAGCGCTGGCATAACACAATGACGAGAGCTCTCCCTTGAGCTTAGTTTCTCCAGTGGGAAAAGAGAGCCCTCCTAAATCTCACTCCACGGGGATCACTGGGGAATCCGCTGGGCTTGACCCCTGGGAAAGTGATGGTGAAAGACAAGGGGGGAGGGGCTTGCAGTAACCAGCATGGGATCTCGGTAAAACGTCTGTCTCGGTTGAGGGCTTACGTGAGACAAGATAGGCAGTGTTAGGAGCAAATACTCTGGAGCCTGATGGGCAGGTTAAATTCTGGTTTTGCCGCTTACTAGAGGTATATTCTTTGGCAAATTACTTAGTCTCTATTACTCAGTTTCCTTTTTACTAAAGAATAATAAAAGAAGCTACCTCATATAGTTATGGTATTAAATTAGTCATTTTATATTAATCATTTAGAACTTATTTCTCATCAGCTGTAATTATTTTGTAGAAGTACTTCAAATATCTGGGGATATTAATGATAGCTAACTCTTCTGGTAGAACTTAATTTGTGCCAGGCGCTTGACACTCGTTAACGTTATTTAACCCACTCAGTCACTCTCTGTGTGCCAACAAGAAAGTAATGGCATATTCAAAACGAATAATGTAAGGAGAGGTGAACCTACTTAAAGAAGGGGTATTGATAGCATAGGACTATCACAGCAGGGGGCCTTTACCAACACTAGACTTGAAGAGGCAAACGGAGTTACTGGGACCTAGTGCATGTAACTCGGAGAAGGCGATGGCACCCCACTCCAGTACTCTTGCCTGGAAAATCCCATGGATGGAGGAACGTGGTGGGCTGCAGTCCATGGGATCTCGAAGAGTCAGACATGGCTGAGCAACTTCACTTTCACTTTTCACTTTCATGCTTTGGAGAAGGAAATGGCAACCCACTCCAATGTTCTTGCCTGGAGAATCCCAGGAACGGGGGAGCCTGGTGGGCTGCCGTCTATGGGGTCGCACAGAGTCGGACACGACTGAAGCGACTTAGCAGCAGCAGTGCATGTAACTATATGAAAGTTGCCAGACAGAAGCCGTAGTCTTGCACAGTTGGATGTAGCTAATCTACAGTAATTTGGCAAGAAGAAAGAATAAATACTGTATAGTATCACTTATGTGTGGATTCTCAAAAACAAACAAAAAAGTCAAACTTAGAGAATGAAGAAGTAATTGCCATGGGCTAGGGAGTGAAGGCGGAGAGGGCAAAGGCAACCCACTCCAGTAATCTTGTCTGGAAAATACCATGGGCAGAGGAGCCTGGTAGGCTGTATCCATGGGGTCGCTAAGAGTTGGAAACGACTGAGCAACTTCACTTTCACTTTTCACTTTCATGCATTGGAGAAGGAAATGGCAACCCACTCCAGTGTTCTTGCCTAGAGAATCCCAGGGACGAGGGAGCCTGTTAGGCTGCCGTCTATGGGGTCGCACAGAGTTGGACACGACTGAAGCAACTTAGCAGCAGCAGCAGCAGCAGGGAGTGAAGGAAATAGAGGTTGGTAAAAGGATATACATTTTTAGCTATAAGATGAATAAGGTCTGAGGAACTAATGTAAAATATGGTGACTGTAATTGGTAACATTGTATTGTATAATATAATTGAAATATGCTAAAAGAATAGAATTGAATGTTCTCATCAACAGTAACCAAGACAAGTATAGAGGTGATATGTATGTTAATTAACTACATGGTGGGAATCCTTTCACTATATATATGCATAACAAATCACCATAATAGACACTTCAAATATCTTGTTGTTGTTTTTCAGTCAATAAGTCATGTCTGACTTTTTACCACGCACGAATTGCAGCATGCTAGGCTTCTCTGTCCTTCACTATCTCCTGGAGTTTGCTCAAACTCATGTTCACTGAATCAGTGATGCCATCCAACCATCTCATCCTTTGTCACCCCTTCTCTTCTCACCCTCAATCTTTCCCAGCATCAGGGTCTTTCCCAATGAGTCAGCTCTTCTCAGCAGTGGCCAAAGTATTGGAGCTTCAGCTTCAGCATCAGTCCTTCCAATGAATATTCAGGGTTGATTTCCTTTAGGATTAACTGATTTGACCTCCTTGTTGTCCAAGGGACTTTCAACAGTCTTCTCCAGTACCACAGTTCAAAAGCATGAGTTCTTTGCTGCTCAGCCTTCTTTATGGTCCAACTCTCACATATGTACATGAATGCTGTAAAAACCATAGCTTTGACTATAAGACCTATGTCTGCAAAATGATGTCTCTGCTTTTTAATAAGTTTGCTAAGTTTGCTATAGCTTTTCTTCCAAGGAGCAAGTATCTGTCTTTTAATTTTGTGGCTGCAGTCACTATCTGCAGTGATTCTGGATCCAAAAAAATAAAATCAAATATCTTACAATTTTGTTAATTATATCTCAATAAAGCTAAAATTTATTAGAGGGATAATGCAGGCAGTATTTATAGAAATAGACATAAATATTATATACACATTATATTGAAAAAAGCATTTGCTTTGGCCAGATAAGGTATTTTATATTTGAGTGAGACAGTGATAGTGTTAAACTGAAAAAAGTCATGTTTACACTTTGGACATGGTTCAAGAAGAAAACATATAGGGAAAAACTTATGTGGTTTGAGGCTGTCCCCATTATATCATTTTAGACTGTTTCCATTTTCCTTCAATTTCTGCTAGGAACTGGTAATCTGAAACGAATCATAATGACATGGAAATTAATCCCAAGACAGGTGAGGAGATTGTTCAAGAGCACTGAGTCATATTAAAGGAGCTTAAGCCACTAGTGCCAGATAAATTAACTTTGTAAGGACATTTCTGCAGTCTTAACTTCTTCTGACTTTTTCTGAAGGACCCTTTTGCCCAATGTCTTGACTTCAACTTGTAAGTGGCATTATTTTTTATGGCTGAGTAGCATTCCACTGTATATGTACCACACCTTCTTTATCCATTCATCTGCTGATAAACACTTAGGTTGCTTCCATGTTTTGGCTGTTGTGAATAGTGCCGCTGTGATCATAGAGGTGAATGCATCTTTTGAGTTATAGTTTTCTTTACCATCTGAGTCACCAGGGAAGCCCCAAAATACTGGAATGGGTAGCCCATGCCTTCTCCAGGGAATCTTCCCAACTTAGGAAACAAACTGGGGTCTCTGGCATTGAAGGTGGATTCTTTACCAGCTGAGCCACCTGGGAAGCCCAGGTATATGCCTACGAGTGGGCAAATTCAACCTGTAAAAATAGTTATCCTCTATCCCCAGACTTCTACTTTTTTTCTTAATCTGCCTGCCTGCTCAGCTGCTCAGTTGTGTCCGACTCTATGCAACCCCATGGACTGTAGCCTGCCAGGCTCCTCTGTCCATGGGCTGTTCCAGGCAAGAATAATGGAGTGAGTTGCCATTTCCTCCTTCAGGGGAAGGAGGGATCGAACCCACATCTCTTGCATCTCCTGCACTAGCAGGCAGATTCTTTACCACTGTGCCTTCTTAATCTGAATCTCTTAATTAACTTGATTCTCCTAGCCCTGAACCTTCACAGTTCTGTCTTTCCCATTTGATGAGTCTCTGCTACTGCTGCTAAGTCGCTTCAGTTGTGTCCGACTCTGTGAGACCCTATAGATGGCAGCCCACCAGCCTCCCCAGTCCCTGGAATTCTCTAGGCAAGAACACTGGAGTGGGTTGCTATTTCCTTCTCCAATGCATGAAAGTGAAAAGTGAAAGTGAAGTCCCTCAGTCATGTCTGACTCTTAGCGACCCCATAGACAGCAGCCCACCAGGCTCCTCTGCCCATGGGATTCTCCAGGCAAGAGTACTGGCGTGGGGTGCCATTGCCTTCTCCAGTGAGTCTCTATAGCCAGTTATTTTTCAGATGCTGCTGGCAAGCTTTCCACAATTTTTTAAATCTCCTACCAATCCTTCTCAAGTAATCCTAATTCAATCTTTTCCTACATTAATTAAAGGACTGCTGTACTGAATGTTTATAAGAGAACACAAAGCTTGTGCTGTGAATGAGCTCATAATTTAGTCTGCCTCACTCCTTGATTATTGTGTCAACTACTTTCTGGCCGCCTTTTACCCATTTTTGTGCCAGTCTGATTAATCCTGAAAGACTAACTACCAGTTACAACACAAACAATAGATCTGATCATGTCACATCCTAATAATCTTTACATGAGCCTTTCCTGAATCACCAAAATTCCATTATGGATGAATAAATGGTGTGCAAGTAGTTCTAAAGTTAATGGTTCTTATTGTCTCCACTGTAACTGTTGGACAGTGGGCAGTGAATAAATAAAAAAAAAAAGTACATTCTCTTGGAGGAAAATCTCTGGGCTGTTTGATGATTCTATATTGATGAATAAAAAAAAAGCTCTAAGAAATTCTCCATAAGGTTAACATCTGGTTTATGAATTTGAAAAATACATGCCTTTTTTGTAATTAATTTAAGTTGCTATGATTCTAAAAGTTTTACAGTAGTGAATAGGACTATAACCTTCAAAAATTAATTAGGCAACTCTTTAATAGAATTTTTATTGCTCACTTGTCTTTTAAGAATACTGCATAAAACAGAGAAAATAAAACACCTAATTGCTGTATTAAAGGCTAAGCTATAAAAGGAATAAACTTAAGTAGTTTCTTGCCTATCATTCCTAAAACTCTCAAATCCTATAATAAAATTATCATTCTACAAATTTAAATACTCTAATGATGTTAGTCATATTAGATTCAGTCATTTTCATAACTTTAATTTAAGCTTTCCTAATTTTAAGAAACAAAAAGGAAGAGGAGATGGACACTACAGTACTGATTTAAAGGGATATTATAGTCGCTCAAGAATAAGTATTTCTCCTCCAAGCAGTGCCCAGATAGGGCATCTTTAATTATTACAATTTATTAGACTTAATAATTTTACTCACAACAGAATGAGACAGTTAAAATGTCACTTCACAGATAAAGAAATTGAGGTGCATAGCATTGAAATAATTTGCTCAGGGTCACATTGCTATTAAGAGCTGGAGCTGGAATTTAAGCCCCAGGTTTTGGTCATAGTGACATTCCTAGATCTTTCCATTTTGCACTGTTCTTCCAATCAATATTTTTACTAGACTATTTATCACTGCAAATATTCCAAATCCAATTACAGAAGTACTCAGGGGTGAGTTAAATTCTGGCCTCCAACTGCTGCTCATTGGAGATGTGGTAATAGTTCTTCAAGAACTGTCTTGATTTATCTGTAGTCTTCCTCTTGGCTTGTTTCAGAGGGCTGAAATGCTGCTTTGCCAAATACCTCATTGTTCTATTATTATCACTATTTGTAAGGTTTTCTTACATTTGCAACATAGTTTTCCAGACTCATTTTCCCCTGATTTTTATTTCTTCTGCATAATCTCTTTCATGTTGCTTTCTTATTCTCCTACCCAACTCATAATTCACTTTCGTCTTTTCTTTTCCATTCTATAGACATCTGCCTCTAGTTTAACCTTAATTCCTGTAGTGGAATTTTACTTTTTGTTTCCACTTATCCTGCAGTAATCCTTTCTTTTCCTTTAAAAACTTTGATATTTAGAAGAAAACATTTCATTCCTGAGCAAGCCCAGTAAGGGAAATCAAATTTTCTAAAAAACAATGTAAATATTCTTATGCTGCTTTTCTTCTTTCTCAAATTTAAACCACCTTCTGCTGCAAAAACATTTACATAAGTGACATTGTTCAAAGGTTTTTAAACAGAAATTCCTACTTGGTGAATTGCTGAATTTGCTTTTTAATCCTTTGCTATTTACCTGCATTTACATTTGTTCACCTTTTTTTTACATACGACTATGTGCTTTTCCTTGATGATGATGCTTTGAAAATAATACAAAATTGTTAAATAAATTTGCTTTCAATAACTAAAGTCCATTTAAGACTGAACCTATTGATAACTAAGAATAATTTGTAAATAGCTAGATTTCTTAACCTGAGTGTTTAGATAATAATTGCTAGCTCTTTCATCTCTTTCTTCATTTGTACTTTGTAATGACAATAGAATAGGTATTATTTGATAGGTATTCCTTACATATTAAAAAATTCCCTTACCAGTGTAAATTATACTTAGAAAAATCTGATCTATTTGATTTCCATGAAAATATATACCAGGTAAAATAAGAATCATTGAAAACTGTAGGAATTCTAAACACTTTTCACAGAGTTCAACTTTTTGAATAAGCTAATTCTTCTAAGTAACCACTTAGCATAGAAAGTGCAGAGTGCCTTCAAAAATATTGTACTGATTTGGAGTTAGAGTCATATGGCTTTTTCATTTTCTTTTGCCAGGCCTAGGTGCAGTGTTGTGCTGTGCCGTGCTTAGTTGTTCATTCGTGTCCGACTCTTAGGTGCACAAAATTTGGCATTTATACACCATCGGCTCTATATCAATTCTGGAAGACAGGTACAGATGTCCTGGAAAATTCTGACCATAAATAATTGAAAAGTGATTTCTTCATGTTAATGAAGCTTTTAGCTGCATCCTACCAAGATCACAATATACATGTTAGGATATGAATTAGAGTGTCTGGGGGACTTTCATTGTTGTTTAGAGACAATCTTTGTGTAGTTGAGCCTAGCCACCTAAAATAGATACTAATAGATAAGTAGCAGAACAGCGAGGTCAACTACCCTGATTGCACAGTCACTTGAATCCTTTCATCACAGTTCAACAATGGAAGGGTCACATGGTGGCAGTGGAAAAGTCAGGGAGGGGAAGGGAAGTTAGAGGATACAATAGGTTATCTTGGCTGGAGGTCAGATCTACAGAGTAAGTGGTCAGGCACTTGGGCACACATAGATGAAGTTCAGCAAACCAAGTGATGGCATCAAACGCCCACCAAAGGCGCTGGTGAACCAACATTCCCTGGTCAAAGTCTCCTGTCAAGAGTCTGAGCAGTCAGCAGCTTCTGGCTGGGCATGGAGTGTATTATTTTTGCAGAGCAAAAATAGCTTAGACTTTTATATAAGCACTTCATGAATAATAAAATGTGTTAAAAGTCTTCACATACCCGATTGATTCATATAATATTGAAAACCCCAAAGGAAAATGTCGTTTTTACGTTGAGGAAAGTGCTAGGAAGTCACAAGAACTTGACACTTGGCCATGTGTTCTGAGGAAAATGTTTCATATGGATCTTGTGCTCATTAGTAGCACTGTGTTAATGCTTGAACTCACACATGAAGCTTAGGAACATTTGTGCAATAAGAAACTACATAATTCCAACCCTGCAACTTGTTTCAATTCCCAAATAGAATAGATGTACTCTCCTTGTATTTGGCTTCTGTAGGTCTGATGAGGCAGAAAATTTTATGGAAATCCTGGGATGGTCATGTTGTGATAAGAGTTTCTTTGCAAAACTAGGTCAGCTGGACTCCTTATGGCTGAATTTTAAAAGGAAAACTGATGCTTTGGACTAATAATTACTAAACACTGGTGCTGCTGATACTGCCACTAGGGTTACTTTTATTTGTTTGTGTGTGTATATGAGCATGTACGTGCATACATATGCATATAAATATGTACTTAATACTTTATGTGAAATGAGATAAAGTATGCTCTTTTAAGCTAAACTGATTAAATATAAAGAATTATTCTTTATTTTCAGGTAATGAATTTCATACATATTTAAGAAACATTAATTGTTCTTTTGTAAAATAATTATAAAGGAACTGAGCTACAGTGAAATAGTTTTGTTTTTTTTTTAATTAGTAGAGACTGTGCCAGGCACTGTTCTTACCTATTAACACTACAAATTGGCACTGGTCACCTACTGCTGGAAGGGTTAGATAATGACCTGCTGCAACTGCTGGCCTACACCACCACCTGAAAGGAGTTCACCTTGGAGAGGTGATGAGGTACTTTGCACCCTGGAAAAAACTGAAAGAACAGGTCTTCAAATAGTTAGATATTTTCAGGAGATTTTACAAGCTCGATTCTTGTATCTTCTCATATCTAGAAAAGCACTGAAATCCTTCATGGTGAAGTCTGCTTCTCCTGACTAGAAGTAACCTTCATGAGACTAGCAGAAACCTGTGAAAAACACGGGCTGGCATTTACTCCCCCTTAACCAAAATCACGTGTATACTGGCCTTCCCCTCCACCACTTTCTCAGAACCATCTGAAATGTTGTCTCTTGGGCTATAGTCTTTATTTTGCCCCAGATAAAACTTACCTCATAACTTTCACATTGGACAATATTTTTTCAGTCAGCACTATTTACATATGCCACTCCTATGGTGGCTGCCTTAAAAAAGGGCCACATATTTTTTTTTGCTGCTCTCATGAAAACATGGAGTTTATTCCTTTTCCTTCCAATCTCTGTTATTTGCTGTGACCAATAGCAGGTGGCACAAATAACATTTTTATTACCTCCTAGCCTCAGCCTCAAGGTGTTTTTATAGATTCCACTGTTTCCCAGTTGGAATGCTGTTTTTACCTCAATGTAAGAAAATTTAAGTGTCCTCCAAAGAGGCCATAAGGAGGAGATAGATCAAGGCAGCCCAGCTAACCATCAGATATGTGAAGGTGGCCATCCTGAACCACCTGGGTCTAGCGAAGCTCCTAAATGATAAATTCATGAGTGATCCCAAGACAGGAAGTCCCAGAGGAACTATTCTGCTGATCCCTGCCCAGACGGCAGAATCCCGAGCAAATGAAGTGGTTAATATTTTAAGCCACTTACTTTGGGATGAGCATGTTATGCAACAAGAGATATCTAATGCACTTAATTATCTATTGTGTCACTGTTATGCTGTTATTATACCCATTTTATAGACGAGAAAACTGAGATTTGGGGATGTTAACAACTTGCCAAAGTCATACCCCAGCAGGTAGGGATTTCTTAGATTCAAGTATATGCAAAATTTTAGAACCTAGTATGTTATTTGTTTTGGTTTTAAGTATCCGTACCTATTTTTAAAAGTTGGTGATACTCTGTAGTCCTGTACATTAAAAAAATAAAATGCATTTTGGTAAAATAAAAAACTTAGAAACTACTCTCAGAGTATTTATCATATCATAGGGCATGAGACAATTATATTTAATGAAAACTCTCTATGTGCCCACTGCTCAATGTTTTATCTGAAGTCCCTGAAAGTTATGATGGAGGGAAAGTTTGGCACATAGGTGTTTTATTTGGAAAATGATTCCAGGAAATAGGAGTAAAGAAATAAGATAGAAAAATGAGAAAACTGTCCAAGGATACAAAATTAAGTTGGGATTTGTTACTGGTCACCTGATCTCTATCCAGTAGACCTTCTAAGGGGTCTTATGAAATTAGCTCATGACTCCTCACACTTTGAAGAAAGGGAGAAAACTTTATCATTAGGAAGAGTTGTTTCATGGATGCTAACTCTCCACACTTCTAGGTAACTCAAGCATCTTACAGTAGGAAAGAGGCAGCAGAGAGCACTGGCATGAGGAAAGGCACTGTCAAATGCATTTTCACAAGCTAGTCAGAGTTTGCAATGAAATGATGACCAGAACTTTGCAGGAGGAAGAGGTGAGGCCAGGAGGATTTGAAGTGGCCATAAAGATGCATCTAGGGTTCCCTAGTAGCTCAGGCAGTGACGAATCCACCTGCAGTGCGGGAGACCTGGGTTCGATTCCTGGGTTGGGAGGATCCTCTGGAGAAGAGAATGGCTACTCACTCTAGTATTCTGGCTTGGATAATTCCATGGACTATACAGGCCATAGGGTCGCAATGAGTAGGAAGGACACCACTGAGCGACTTTCACTTCATTTCACTAAGATAGATATTATACACATACTTACATACACATTTCTCTGGGAGACATGGAAAGACTATTGCTTTGTGCAAATTCTCAGTAAGGTTAAATAATCTTAGGCTGAATGCTCTAAAGCCAAAATTAGAAAGATTACTATAGGGAAGAAAATGTAAGCACTTTTCTTTATGACATCTGACTTCTGGAGATTTGCTTCCTGCCCAATGTCAAGAGCAAACTAAGAGAGGCATTAAACTGCATATGGTATTTGACCTTGCCTGAACTTTCTAGTTTGCAACCCTTTCCTCTACCTTTCTTTTTTTGCTTTTGAAGCCAAGCATTAGTAAAATACCATGCAAGAAAAAGGCTAAAATTCTCTTAATGAGCTACCCTTGCATTTAGTTATATAAGGTCAAAGGAATGTGCACTTTATATTTGAGCCAAGTCAACTACTCACAGCAATGTCAGTGTGAGAGAACCAATTTGAACTTAACATTAATTAGCTTTTTAGTGGGCTGTAAAACTTGTTCAATGTATGAAGTACTTCATTATTATAGGAGATTATGGTCATATTCTGAAGAACTGAGGCAGAAAGACCCTGAATAAAGCGAATTACTTATAGGTCTGAATTATAAGAAAGTTCAATGTGTTTCATATCTTTGGAAATGTTTTGAGATATTTGTGAGTTTTAAATAATTGTATTAGGCATGCAATGATAAAAGTGCAAATAAATACATATTTACAATTCATAGTTATGTGAAATAAGATTTCTTAATACCTGGTATTAATTTTTTAAAGCAATCAACTTACTGTCGCTTTAGTAAAGTACTGAATACGTTTATTGTTTATTTTTTTCTTGTCTTTTATTTGTTGAATACAGTTGATTTACAATATTGCTTTAGTTTCAGGTATACAGCAAAATGATTGTTATATACATACACACACA
>SJYQ01002609.1:0-13759 GCA_006410935.1 Redunca redunca | reverse complement strand
TGACTAATTTATACTTTCAATAAATGTTAAATTTAACCCACTTGTTTGAGAATATATCATAAATGTTACAATGCAATTTATTTTAAATAAAATATTTTGCTAATGATGGATAAATTAAACCATAATATGTTCTTATTAAACAGGTCAAAAGTAAGAACATTTTCCCCTGATACACATGTTTTTTTTTTTAAGTTCTTAAGGTATGCCCAAGGATATTGAGGAATTTATTATGTTTCTTTTTAGCCAATACTTCAGCTCCCATCTAGAAAGCATATCATATTATAATGTCTAAAACTCATTGTATTGTAGAGATTGTTTTGATTAAGATGTCATCTCAAGTCATATTGTTAAAATAGAAACAATTTAATTAATGATATTTTGGCAATTGGGCTTCCGTGATGACTCAGCAGGTAAAGAATTGGCCTGCAGTGCAGAAGACGCAGGAGATGTCAGTTCGATCCCTGGATCAGTAAGATTCCCTGGAGAAGAAAATGGCAACCCACTCCAGTATTCTTGCTTGAAGAACCCCATGGACAGAGGAGCCTGGAAGACTACAGTCCAAAAGGGTCACAAAGAGTCAGACACTCCAGAGAGCCTGAGCACAAGTATATTTCGGCAATTGACTTTCATATATACACAACATTATATTTTTTCTTACACAACGGAAAAAAATAGATTTCAAATCAAAACAGACTTTAAAAGTAAAGAACCTTTAAAATGTTTATGTCATATTATGGGAAAAGCCTTTATGACATTTTGCTAACAATCAATAAGGAAAATAGTGCACTGGAAACATGATTAAAAGAGTCTCCTCTCACTCGGCTCCCCTGGTTTTGCTTCACCTTTAGCTTTCTTTCTGAAGACCATCTTTGCTTCTCTTGTGAGTAAGCTGGCTACTATATCTTTCAAGATATATCCCTTAAAATTTTAGACTCCATTAACTACATCTCAAGTTCAAAAATCCCAGTGAGTGTTCTGATTAATTCAACTTAAGGCCAGGAAGTCCCTCAAAGATCTTTTATTGCCTCTCTTCTTAAATGGGCCCAATGAATAGACACTGATTTCAGCTTAGATAGTCTAAGAGAATAGCTCTCTGGGATTAAGTGTACTAAAAAAGTATTTATATGGGTACTATATTGGTGTCTTAAAAACTCCCTGTGTGTGGGTATTAGCTCAGATTCTCCTCAGTTGGAAAACAAGGCCTGATTAAATCCTCTTTATCAGAAGTTTGAAGTGAGGTTTGGGAAGATATATGAAAGTGAAAGTGAAGTTGCTCAGTCACGTCCAACTCTTTGCGACCCCATGAATGTAGCCCACCAGGCTCCTCCGTCAGTGGAATTTTCCAGACAAGAGTTCTGGAGTAGGTTGCCATTTCCTTCTCCAAGAGGGGAGATATATAGTCCAATGATAAAAGTAAAGCACTATGAGCTGTATTATTTTCGGTATTACTTCCGATTTCAGTCCTTCGCTAGTGAACCTGACAAAATTATTTACCTTGCTTTCTACATCTGTGAAATATGTATTATAAAAATCATACTTTCAAGTATTGCTAAAGGCTTTCTTTTCATTGAACAAATATGGTTGTGAGGCTAACTGTACCTGGTTCTATTTCCATGTATGGATATACTAGTTGTAATAAGATGTATGTCAAATACCTGCCTACATGGAACTTGGGTTTCATTTGGGAAAAACAAATAAGAACAAAGCAAGTAGAATACATAGATTCTTAGACAGTGAGAAGTGTTTTGGTATAAATAAGATAGTGAAGAATGGGAGTGCTGAGTGAGGTTACATTTGAAAATGATGTGATCTGGAGACTTGACCAATGGGAAGGTATTCGAGAATAGATTTAAAGGAGATGTAGGAGTTGAAGTAAGTAGCTGTGCATATATCTGGGGGAAGAACATTCTAGGCAGGGGAAATAGTACAGAACATTGCAAAGGCAGGCATGGTCTTGGAGTTTTGAGAAAAAAGCAGAGAGAACATTGTGGTTGGAGTGGTTAGCAAAAGACAGATATATTTTAAAATAGAGCCAGATAGATAGCAAAAAAATAAGCATATTTAGGGGAACCTTGTATGTTACTGAAAAACTACTTCTACTTCATATGCCATGGAAACTTGCTGGAAGTTTTTAGCAGTGACAAGATCTGATTGATCTGATTGATCTCTGGGATAAGATGTCTCTAGCTGTGTTTTGAGAATAAACTATATGTGCAGGGAAGGAGAAGCGGGGCTATCGTTTAGGATGCTATTAAGATAATCCAAGTGAAAGATGGACCAGACTGGTAACAGTGGAGGTGCTGTCGTTTGATTCTGAAAGTAGTGTGAAGATAGCCTTCCTACTGAAAGTTTGGAGATGAATATGTATGAACGAAAAATTGAAGGAGGAAAAGTTGACTCCAAGGTATTTTACCCGAATAATTGGAAAGATGAAGTTACCATTTACCAAAATACTGACAGTTATGGAAGAAGCAGTACTTTTGGAAGGAAGACCATGGTTTCTACTGTGTACACATTAAGTCTAAGATGCATATTAGATTGAAATAAGGGATGTTGAAATAAAAATTTGATGTGCGCGTGCTCATTCCAGAGATGTCCTAAATATAAATAAATGTGACCAATATATACCTAATGATATTTTTTCTACATTTACTATCCTGTCAATATGCTCTTCAATCCTTCCTTCATTTCCATGTTTCCATCTGGATTATTTTCTTCCTGCCTTCCTGCAGAGCTCACTTTAGCATGTTTTTGTTTGTTTTTAAGTACAAGTTTTCCAGCCCCCCCCCCAAAAAAAATGTTCTTTTACATTCTGTTTGTGTGAAAACATATTTATCTTACCTGTAGTTTGGAAGATTGTTTTTATTGATCATGGGCTTTTCAGATTGGCTGTTATTTTCTTTCTGCCTTGTAAAGTGTCATTCCATTATCCTTTGTCTGTCATAATTTCTATTGAGAAAATTTCTTTCTTATTGCTGCTCCTTTGAAGATAAGATACCCATTTTTTTCTTGGTGCTTTAACATTTTCAATTTAGCTTTTGAATTTTAGCAGTTTTGCTATGATACATGTTAGAGTGGTTTTCTTTATCTTTTGGGTTTTCAGAGCTTATTGAATCTGTGGCTTGATGTCGTTCATGATTTTGGGAACATTTTCAGACATTTTCTCTTCATATAATTCTTTTAATTTACTCTTCCACCTCTCCATCCATGTACATACATATAGAATGTTTACTATGTCCTTCAAGTCTCTTATGACTTTTTCTATATTTTTCATACTTTTTATCTTTACTGCAGTTTCAATATTTTCTATTGATCTGACTTCTGTTTTCTAAATCACTACTCTGGTGTATTTAATTTGTTACTCTTCTACTTTCTAAGCTGCTAATTCCAAATATATTAATTTTAGCTATGGCATTCATTTGCCTTTTTATAAATTTTAACTCTTTGGTGAAATTGGATACTTAATGAAACTAGTTTGTATATATCAAGGCAGAATGGGTGTCAAAAATGAGAGATAAATCAAGCATAAGGATCCTGGCAGGTAACTGGGTCACAGAAATCCTCTCACCACTGCCTATGGAGGTTTAGATGTCTAGGAAGAGTAAGTGTTATTTTGAGTAGAAGTTCTAGACTTCTCTAGATTTTTGAAGAGAAAGGAATTATGTAATAAAAGTAAAGTTTTTAACACTGTGCTTAATGCATGATTAGATACTTGATGAATGTTATTAGTACTAATATTACTAGACCTTGCTGCTACAAGCTTTGTGCTTTCACCTCCATGTTCTCTGTATCACGATAGCCTATGGATTTTGTGCCTGGGTGCAGTTAGAACCACTTACCTGCAGCTTCTGCTTTCAGCCAAGATAGACTGACTGGAATGAGACTTGTATTAATCCATTTGGGTTGCTATAACAAAATACCACAAACTGAAGGGTGTAAACAACAGAAATGTGTTTCCTCAGGCTTCTGGAGACCAGAAGTTCAAGATCAAGGGGCCAGAAGATTTGGTTTCTGGGGAGGCGGTTCTTTCCGGCTTGCAAATGGTTACCTTCTTGCTGTGTCCTCATAGTGTATCACTCTGATGGCTCTTCTTATAAGGACACTAATCCTGTTGGCTCAAGGCCCCACTCTCAGGACCTCATTCAAACTTAAATATTTCCTTAGAGATCCCATGTCCTAATAAAGCCACATTAAGGGTTAGGACCTTGACATGTGAATTTGAAGGGATATTCTGCCTGCATTGCAGGAGACAATCGAACCCACTTTCGTACCTGGGTTGGGAAGATCACCTGGGGTAGGAAATGGCAACCCATTCCAGTATTCTTGCCTAGAAAATCCCATGGACAGAAGAGCCTGGCAGTCTATAGTCCATGGGGTCACAAAGAGTCAGACATGGCTGAGCAACATTTACACTTTCACTCTTCAATCTATATAACACTAGCTGAAACAATTTAAAAAACAATAAAAATAGATGAAACAGTGATTCTCAAGACTTTGAAAATAGGCAACGAAGAACAATGGTCTCTCAGAGATGGAAACCAAATGAGGAGAGCCCAACAAATACTCGAGTTTACTGCCTATAGTAGATATCAGATGTTGGAACAGAGAAAGAAAGCAAGATGGAGTCTGATAAATCTCCTTAAGTACAAATGGTAGAACTGGGTGTCTGTGAAGGCCAGTTAGAATTTCTTTCAGAGTACTGTAAAGAAGAGAAAGGAACAGAGAGAAAACTCCAGAGATTCAAATACCCCATAAATATTTAGTTGAGCACTGCTCAGGAATCACATAGGAAGAAACTACCCAAATATGGAAAAGAATTGGCAGAAAGAATTCGATGGATAGTCCCCAGAGCTCACACCTGGCTAGAAATAAGTACATTTTCTATCAGTGAAAGTGGAGAACTTCATAATTCATGGGGCATATTGTAACATACTCAGTAGTGAGAGAGAAAAAAAATAGAACCTTGAATAAATGCTATTATATTACCATCCAAAAATTTAAAAGCAAGCCCCCAAAGATTACAGTGTTTCCAAGTATCTACATTCCAGAGTAAAGCTAAAAAATATTTATAGAAATACAAAAATGTTCAGCATCTAACACAGCAAAATTTAAAATGTGTCATTGTTGTTGGTGTTGGGTCTCTAAGTCATGTCTGACAGTCTACATGGACTGTAGCCTGCCAGGCTCCTCTGTCCTCCACTATCTCCCAGAGTTTGCTCAAATTCATGTCTATTATGATGTCTAGGATCCAATAAAAAGTTCCAGCCATGCAAAAATCAAAGAAGATAACCTTCATGTGGAGGTTATCATGTCAACTGACTTTGATAACGATGATAGCAGTAGTAGAAAAGGTCTTTGAAAGAGTATGACTGTGTTTTATATATTCAGGAAGTTTGAGGAATGATCAAAAATGTTAAGTAGAGAATGGGAAAGTTTAAACAGGAGAACTACAATGGATGAGATAAAACATACACTGGATATGATTGATGGCAAATAAGACATTGTGGAAAAGTGTAAACTAGAAAACAGTGATAAATAAAACATGGAGGAAAAAAATGACTTAGAAAGACGGTAGCACATCAGAGAGCTATGGGACAAACTGGAAGCAGTTTTTCAAGATGAGTATCTGTGAGATGGTGCTTCAAGGAGGGCAGCTGGTTTGGAGTTTATTAAGTTAAAAGCAATCACAAAAGGCCATTAGCCTATGTTAGGCTTGCCAAGATTGCTGTTGGTGCAGATGAATTAGAGGCAACAATCACGAGTTCACATTCATGCTGTTTTTCTGTTGGTTTCACTGGTAATTCTATGTGTGTCTTTTCTCCTTGGTTAAGAACTTCCAGTTTCTCATGCTGCTGCTGCTGCTGCTAAGTCACTTCAGTTGTGTCCAACTCTGTGTGACCCCAGAGACGGCAGCCCACCAGGATCCTCTAGTCCCTGGGATTCTCCAGGCAAGAATTCTGGAGTGGCTTGCCATTTCCCTCTCCCTCTAGTTTCTCATACCCTCTGCATTTCAGTTTCTGCAAATCCTCATTTTCATCATGCTAAAGAGTTTTCATAGTAATATAAAGCCATTAACACAGTGCTTGAAAATGAAAGTGAAGTTGCTCAGTTGTGTCCAACTCCTTGCGACCCAATGGACTGTGGCCCACCAGGCTCCTCCATCCATGGAGTTTTCTAGGCAAGAGTACTGCAGTGGGTTGCCATTTCCTTCTCCAGGGGATCTTCCCGACCCAGGGATCGAACACTGGTCTCCCGCATTTGCAGGGAGATGCATTACCATCTGAGCCACTAGGGAATCACAGTGCTTGTCATATACTTAAATATTTGATGAATGCCATTTAATTTCTTAAGTGCAATCTTGCTGGGAAAAAAAAAATCAAGTAGTTAGCTATATTGTGCAGCAATACAACAATTTATGACACATGATTTGAACTAGTGTTTTACTAATCCAAGGGTAAACATTTGTTTGGCAGGCTTCTCCTAGAGTTAAGCCAGGAGTAGTCATAGCCAATAAAATAGTTTAAAGTTTCACAGGGGCATTTTGATTTCATATGCAATGGGGCACTCTGGTTGAGACTGTAACCTATTGTTTTTTATACAAAAGGTTGGAAAAATAATAATTTATAAGTTGTATTTTCACTTGTCTTTTGAGGTAGAGATTTCAGTTTATATTAGGAGCAGGGTCCTTCATTTTAGGCAAATCACCTTAATGGACATTGGATTTAGCCAGTGTCTAGGAACACTGTTAACCAGGAATTATACCAGAGGTAATATATATTGTAGGTGTACATGTACTAGAGTTGTATGTTTAAGAAAGTTTGCTTCATTTGTTTGCAAGGCGAAGTGAGAAAATGAGAAAAATATATTTGTGTGTGTGCTTGAATGGAGAGTTTATTTCCTGAGTGAGGACACGGGTGGTTTTGCTGTTGATATTTATTCATGGGTGGCTTTTGTTGTTCACTTTTACTTTGGAGAGTTGCTTGCAGGTTATGAGTAATTGAGAGAAGAGACAGGAAAACTTACTTTATGAGAATATTCTTGAAATTTTGGATTCACATACTGTGATTTGAGGCACACATGAACAATTTGGGCTCAGAGTTGAAAAGGTAGGCATTTTTTTTCTGCCTGCACTCACAACCCAGCCTATTCTTGTATCACAGAGACTGAGACATTTTTGCAGAATCAGGAGAAACATCCCTGATGAGGCTATTACTTATTTTGTAAGAAACTCCATTGGCAGGTGAAATAGGACATTCCTCTGGGATGATTTAAGGGGCAATGACATGCACAGGGGGAGCTGGGGCAGCAGCAGAGGAAGACCCTGAGTTGCAACTCCAGAGAACTCACTACATTATGAGAACAAAGGACATTCTCCTCTTTAGATTCAAAGTAAGTAACAAGAGAGCATTCTGTTTTGCAGAATGCAGCATTATGAGGGGGAAACACAAACATCTGTAATATGGAAACATGACTTTATATTTATTCATATGTTGGTGAAGCCTTAACATTTGGTCTACTCATGATTTGCAGTTCATAGTAGAGAAGAACTAGGATCAACTGGCACATTCATATTCCTGATATCCTTATTAAATAACAGATTAACCTTGACAGTATAAACTATTCAGTTCAGTTGCTCATTTATGTCTGACCTCATGGATTGCAGCATGCCAGGCTTCCCTGTTCATCACCAACTCCTGGAGCTCGCTCAAACTCATCAATTGCCTTTTGTTAAAGGCATTTATGTTTGTTTGTTTTAAATTTATCGAAGTATAATTGATTTACACTGTTGTGTAAAGCACTTATGTTATGATATGAACATGGGAGCATATGACTCGCCCATCGAAAGAAAATTGGATTAATAATTTACTGAACATGGCCCTGCCCATTAAAACAAGACCCAGATTCCCACTCAGTCAGTCTCTCCCATAGGAAGCTTCTGTAAGCCTCTTAACCTTATCCATCAGAGGGCAGACAGAATGAAAAGGAGAATCACAGAAAACTAACCAAACTGATCACATGGACCACAGCCTTTTCTAACTCAATGAAACTATGAGCCATGCCATGTAGGGCCATTCAAGATGGACGGGTCATGATGGAGAGGTCTCACAAAACGTGGTCCATTGGAGAAGGGAATGGCAAACTGCTTTAGTATTCTTGCCTTCAGAACCCTATGAATATTATGAAAAAGCAAAAAGATAGGACATTGAAGGATAAACTCCCCAGGTTGGTAGGTGCCCAATATGCTACTGGAGAAAAGTGGAGAAATAGCTCCAGAAAGAATGAAGAGATGGAGCCAAAGCAAAACAAAACTCAGATGTGGATGTGACTGGTTAGAGAAGCAAGGTCCAATGCTGTAAAGAACAATATTGCATAGGAACCTGGAATGTTAGGCCCATGAAACAAGGCAAATTGGAAGTGGTCATACAGGAGATGGTAAAGGTGAAAATTGACATTTTAGGAATCAGTGAACTAAAATGGACTGGAATGGGTGAATTTAACTCAAATGACCATTATATCTATTATTTCATATCTTCTAAGGGACAAGAATCTCTTAGAAGAAATGGGGTAGCCCACATAGTCAGCAAAAGAGTCCAAAATGCAGTACTTGGATGCAATCTCAAAAACAACAGAATGACTCTATTCATTTCCAANACAGAATGACTCTGTTCATTTCCAAGGCAAACCATTCAATCTCATAGTAATCCAAGTCTATGCCCTAACCAGTAATGCTGAAGAAGCTGAAGTTGAACGGTTCTATGAAGACCTACAAGACCTTCTAGTAATACCCAAAAAAGATGTCCTTTTCATTAAAGGAGACTAGAATGCAAAAGTAGGAAATGAAGAGATACCTGGAGTAACAGGCAAATTTGGCCTTAGAGTACAAAACAAAACAGGGCAAAGGCTAACAGAGTTCTGTCAAGAGAACACACCGGTCACAGCAAACACCCTCTTCCAACAACACAAGAGAAGACTCTACACATGGATATCACCAGGTGGTCCATACCAAAATCAAATTGATTTTATTCTTTGTAGCCAAAGAGGGAGAAGCTCTATACAGTCAGCAAAAAGAAGATTGGGAGCTGACTATGGCTCAGATCATGAACTCTTTATTGCCAAATTCAGATTTAAATTGAAGTAGAGAACACCACTAGACCATTCGGGTATGACCTAATCATATCCCTTACAATTATACAATGAAAGTGACAAATAGATTCAAGTGATTAGATCTGATACACAGAATGCCTGGAGAACTATAGATGGAAGCTCATGACAATATTCAGGAGGCGGTGATAAATAACTACCCAAGAAAAAGAAATACAAAACATCCAAATGGCTGTCTGAGGAGGCCTTAAAATAGCTGAGAAAAGAAGAGAAGCTAAAGGAAAAGAAGAAAGGAAAGATATACCAATTTGAATGCAAAGTTCCAATGAATAGCAAGTAGAGATAAGAAACCTTCCTCAGTGATCAATGCAAAGAAATAGAGGGCAACAATAGAGGAGAAAGAATAGAGATCTCTTCAAGAAAATTAGAGACACCAAGGGAACATTTCAGGCAAAGATGGGGACAATAAAGGAAAGAAATGATATGGACCTAACAGAAGCAGAAGATATTAAGAAGAGGTGGCAAGAAAACACAGAAGAACTATATAAAAAAATCTTCATGACCCAGATAACCACAATGGTGTGATCACTCACCTAGAGCCAGACATCCTGGAATGTGAAATCAAGTGGGAGTGAACTGTGGCTCAGATAATGAACTCCTTATTGCCAAATTCAGACTTAAATTTAGGAAAGTGGGGAAAACCACTAGACTATTCAGATATGACCTAAATCAAATCCCTTATGATGATACAGCAGAAGTGAGAAATAGACTTAAGGGACTAGATCTGATAGAAAGAGTGCCTAATGATCTATGGACGGAGGTTCGTGACACTGTACAGGAGACAGGGAGCAAGACCATGCCCAAGAAAATAAATGCAAAAAAGAAAAATGGCTGTCTGGGGAGGCCTTAAAAATAGTTGTGAAAAGAAAGGAAGTAAAAAGCAAAGGAGAAAAGGAAAGATATGCCCATTTGAATGCAGAGTTCCAAAGAATAGCAAGGAGAGATAAGAAAGCCTTCCTCAGTGATCAATGCAAAGAAATAGAGGAAAGCAATAGAATAGGAAAGACTAGAGATCTCTTCAAGAAAATTAGAGATACCAAGGGAACATTTCATGCAAAGATGGGCTCAATAAAGGACAGAAATAGTATGGATCAAACAGAAGCAGAAGATATAAAGAGGAGGTGGCAAGAATACACAGAAGAATGGTACAAAAAAGATCTTCACAACCCAGATGATCATGAAGGTGTGATCACTCCCACTCACCTAGAGCCAGACATCCTGGAATGTGAAGTCAGGTGGGCCTTAGGAAGCATCACTACGAACAAAGCTAGTGGAGGTGATGGAATTCCAGTTGAACTATTTCACACTCTAAAAGATGATGCTGTGAAAGTGCTGCACTCAATATGCCAGCAAATTTGGAAAACTCAGCAGTGGCCACAGGACTGGAAAAGGTCAGTTTTCAGTTCATTCCCAAAGAGGGATAGTGCCAAAGAATGCTCAAACTACTGCACAATTGTACTCATCTCACATGCTAGTAAAGTAATGCTCAAAATTCTCCAAGCCAGGCTTCAACAATATATGAACCATGAACTTCCAGATGTTCAAGCTGATTTTATAAAAGGCAGAGGAACCAAAGATTAAATTGTTAACATCCACTGGATCATGGAAAAAGGAAGAGAGTTCCAGAAAAACATCTATTTCTGCTTTATTGACTATGCCAAAGCCTTTGACTGTGTGGATCACAATAAACTGTGGAAAATTCTGAAAGAGATGGGAATATCAGCCCACCTGACCTGCCTCTTGAGAAACCTGTATGCAGGTCAGGAAGCAACAGTCAGAACTGAACATGGAACAACAGACTGGTTCCAAATAGGAAAAGGAGTACGTCAAGGCTGTATATTGCCACCCTGCTTATTTAACTCATATGCAGAGTACATTATGAGAAACACTGGGCTGGAGGAAGCACAGGATGGAATCAAGATTGCTGGGAGAAATATCAATAACCTCAGATATGCAGATGACACCACCCTTATAGTAGAAAGTAAAGAAGAACTAAAGATCCTCTTAATGAAAGTGAAAGAGGAGAGTGAAAAAGTTGGCTTAAAGCTCAACACTCAGAAAACTAAGATCATGGCATATGGTCTCATCACTTCATGGCAAATAGATGGGGAAACAGTGAAAACAGTGGCTGACTTTATTTTTGCGGGCTCCAAAATCACTGCAGATGGTGATTGCAGTCATGAAATTAGAAGACGCTTGTTCCTTGCAAGGAAAGTTATGGCCAACCTAGACAGCATATTAAAAAGCAGAGACATTACTTTGTCAAAAAAGGTCCATCTAGTCAAGGCTATGGTTTTTCCAGTAGTCATGTATAGATGTGAGAGTTGGACTATAAAGAAAGCTGAAGGCAGAAGAATTGATGCTTTTGAACTGTAGTGTTGGAGAAGACTCTTGAGAGTCCCTTGGACTGCAATGAGATCCAACCAGTCCATCCTAAAGGAGATCAGTCCTGGGTGTTCATTGGAATGGCTGATACTGAAGTTGAAACCCCAATACTTTGGCCACCTGATGCAAAGAACTGACTTGTTTGAAAAGACCCTGATCCTGGGAAAGGCTGAAGGCAGGAGGAAAAGGGGACTACAGAAGATTAGTTGGTAGGATGGCATCACTGACTCAATGGACATGAGTTTGAGTAAGCTCCAGGAGCTGTTAATGGAGAGGGAAGCCTGGAGTGCTACAGTCCATGGGGTTGCAGAGAATCAGACATGATTTACTGAATGAAATGAATATCAGTATTAACAACACAGTTGGCTAAAGAGCAAAATAATATTAGAAGTCTATCTGGTAGTGAATGTCATCCTGAATATAGCTTATTGAAAGACTGCATGTGTGAATATGCAAAAAGGTGCCTGAGCCAGCTAGTGTTGGAATTTCAGCTCTTAAGTTACTTTGCTTTCATATACATGAATACCAAACACTTTCAAAAGTATTATAGATCTTGAGGAAAGCAAAATATGTGGAAATATATAGAAGTGAAGTGACGTCGCTCAGTCGTGCCTGACTCTTTGCAACCCCATGGACTGTAGTTTACAAGGCTCCTCTGTCCATGGAATTTTCCAGGCAAGAGTACTGGAGTGAGTTGCCATTTCATTCTCCAGGGGATCTTCCTGACCCAGGGATTGAACCCAGGTCTCCCGCATTGCCAGCAGATGCTTTACCGTCTGAGCCACCAGGGAAGCCCATGGAAATAAATAAGCAAACAGTAACTTTTAAAATGAAAAACTACTATCTTATCTGTAGACTAATTATGACTTGATATATGATATATCATCCATATATAAGATATGGGTGTGTCAGGTTGGTTTATTTCTTTTCCCTTATTCTTATCTCATTGCAATAAAAATTTGGAACAACAGACATGTTACAGCTCAGTTCAGTTAAAGAAGACAGATATTTTGTTAAATAGACACTCCCAAGACATGGGAGCAGGGGATTCCAAAGGAGTCATTGTTGTGCTAATCCCTCCTGGCTTCTCCCTTTTTATGCTTCCCATCTCCTCCTTTTGGTTGTACTCACCACCAATCAAGAAAAGGGATGCAAATGGGCATATGCTCAAGGCTGATCGACAAATGCAAGTTATATGACAACAGGTTCTATAGTGTATGTCTCCCCATAATTCAGTCTGTTATAATAAGATGTATATATGTGTAGAATATTTATGAACTTTAGAATATTTAATGGGCTTCTAGCTGCCTAAGGTTATTTGAGAAAACCTCTGTGGTTAGTTTATCCACTGTGTCCTTAGGGCACATGTGCGGGAGTTGGAAAAGCCTCTGTGGTTATTTTGTAGCATATCTGTGAGTTCTCCTGGGTGCATTGGGATGGGGTTCAGAGATTAGCTTGCATCCTTTTCAGCTAGGCCACCCCTCATTGCTCATGCCTAATTTCCTACCTAACAAGTGGACATGCATTTTTAAGTTTGAGATTCTTTTAAACTCAAAGATAGTCTAATAAGCAAAATCTCGAGAAAGTCCCACAGTAATAAGAACAGGAAGTCTTCCAACAATTCAGCATTCCTCACTGACATTAAGTGTTGTAGTGGGCACTTCAAGCATTTTGAAAATGTTGCATCCTGTCAGGGCAGCGGATGCAGGTTGTGATGCCAGTATCCTATCAATCCACAACTTAGTTGAAGTCACAGTTCACCACTGTGCCTCTGACAGAAGCACTCCTGTTCTACTTTTGACATGTCACTTAACTTGCTCCCCTATCTAACAGGTTCTTTTAAAAAGAAGAGTTTTTAAAACATAAACTAGCAAACTCTTTTTCTTATCAGAATTTGACCTCATATTACTTGGAGTTAGTCTTTGTTACTTTCCCAAGTGATTCATTTAAAGGACTCAATTTGTATTTTGCACTGCCTTTCAAATAGATACACAGGGCTAGAAGCATATTTAAGGATTTGAATTTTTCTTTGCTTTTTTATTTTGGCTGCACTTTGTTTCATATGGGATCTTAGTTCTCTGACCAGGGATGGAAACTGCTACCTCTGCATTGGAAGTGTGGTAGACTTAACCACTGGACCACCAGGGAAGTTCCAGAAATCTAGATTTTTCTTGTTGTTGTTTTTTTTTTTTTTTTAATTTATAAAACATAA
>SJYQ01002606.1:0-34448 GCA_006410935.1 Redunca redunca | reverse complement strand
GCAGGACAGAGGTGGGACGAGGGGCCCTTGCACCCAAAGTGACTGTGCAGCAGGAAACGGGAGTGCAGGTGAGTATACGAGGGTGAGGGAGGGTAGAGGAGGGCTGTAAGAGTGTGCGGAGTGTGTGAGAGCGAGGGTGTAAAGGAAAGTGTGTGAGAACACATGAGTGTCTGTGAATGAGTGTGTAAGGATGAGAATGTGGGTGAGAGTAGTGTGTGTGTCCCTATGTGACTGTGTGTCTGAGTGGGTGAGTGTACATGTGTGTACACACTACAAAAGCCCACCCCAGCACTACCCTGAAGAACCATGGTACTCAGTGGACGCCCCAGGGCCAAGCCCAGGTCTGCGGCAAGGCGCTTTCTCCGGAGGCAGAAGGCCGCTTCTGACAGCCCACAGGCACCTCTGCTCATGTCTGGAGAGGAATCCTGGAGGGAGACCACACTTCAAGTGTCCAGGTACCTCACAGAGATTTCCTTCTTACATGTTTTCCTCCTCAGGGATATCACGCAACAATGAGTTCAGCTCTGTTGTCATTGCTTCTGCTTAAATTTTACTTTGGACAAAGCCACAGAAAGAGTGACATTTTTCTCACCAGCTTCTCCAAAAACATCACTGATGCTCTGCACATCACTGTGTGCACGAAGGAGAGTTTAACCTCCAAAACCATTGAGAATCCCAACTGTGCTGAGTCCCGTGAACGAGCTCCCCAGAAGCCCACAGACACACGTGCCCTAGAAAGTGTGGCACATACCATGTTTTCAGATGCCACCACCAAAGTCTCCAGCATGGTCTCTCCTCCTGCCATTTATTCCCACTTGTTTCCCAGGTAATTCTGCCAGATCAATCCCTCCAGGTCAGCATCAAGCCAGCCTGAGCAGATCCAACCCGCGCCAGGATCTTGGAAACACAGATTAGTTCAACAGCAGCAGCCAACAATGATCAAAATGCATTCAGAAACTGAACACTTGTGCAGAGATAGACCCATTCTCCATCACAGAAGTGCAACACGAGCAAACAGAGTGAACCGATTGGCTCGCAGGCGGGATTGAAGGCAGTCTGCTGAGCTGCACCAAGTACAAAGGCCTCGCTCTAGGCACACATTGCCTCATTAAGTAAAATTACTTTAGCACAGTTATTTGAATTCCAACCCACGTTATGCAAAATCTGGAGTACAGTTTACCTCTGTTTTATCTTTGCAAAGATAAAGACTCTGCAAAGGAAACTCACAATGAGATCAAGATTGAAGCAATTTCTTTTCCATGTCAGCCTGTTAAGTCACAGGCCACCTTCTCCCCCTTGCACTCCAGACCAGGAGCTGGAAAAACGGACATGGATACACTGGCCGAGGCGACTTTACAGTAAAGGTGGATATATCACCCGAGGCGACTTTACAGTTATGGTGGATACACTGGCCGAGGCGACTTTACAGTAACAGTGGATCACTGGATGAGGAGACTTTACAGTTATGGTAGATCACTGGCTGAGGGAACTTCACAGTAATGTGGTGGGGGTGACACCTCCCTTGTCTCTGCACAGGGCAGCAGTCTGGTGGGAGGAGGAGCAGAAACTTCATTATCATCTTTATTTTGTATGACTTACAGCTTCTACTTCTTTCATTTCATGTTACTGATCAATAAAGTAGCAAGATGTTTTCTGTGCCCATTACAGATGACTGAGAAAAGATAAAAGTCCAATTATCTCTATTTCCACTGCTAAGTCGCTTCAGTTGTGTCCGACTCTGTGTGACCCCATAGATGGCAGCGCACCAGGCTCCCCCATCCCTGGGATTCTCCAGGCAAGAACACTGGAGTGGGTTGCCATTTCCTTCTCCAATGCATGAAAGTGAAAAGTGAAAGTGAAGTCGCTCAGTCATGTCCCCGACTCTTGGCGACCCCATGGACTGCAGCCTACCAGGCTCCTCCATCCATGGGATTTTCTAGGCAAGAGTACTGGAGTGGGGTGCCATTGCCTTCTCCCTATTTCCATTACTACCATTTATTATAACTAGAGGGTAGAATGATGAGAGAAGGAAAGCTGCCCTCCCCTAGAGCTCATAGTCTGAGAGGGAGCATGTCTGCTGTCTTCGTGGGCTCGGGACCCCATAACTAATACCACAGCCTGAGTATACCACAACAGAAATGTGTCATCACAGTCCCAGAGATGGGGTCAGAGACCGACGTGCTAGCAGGGCCGATTTCTCCTGCGCCCTCTCTCATTGGTGTGCAGAAGCTCCTCACCTTGTCTTCCCTCATGCGATTTCCTCTTGTAAGGACACTACTTGTATAAGGACAAGGCCACCCATAGGATCCCATTATACCTTCACTAGCTCTTTAAACCTAGACAGCATATTAAAAAGCAGAGGCAATTACTTTGCTGAGCAATGTCCATCTAGTCAAAGCTATGGTTTTTCCAGCAGTCATGTATAGATGTGAGAGTTGGACCATAAAGAAGGCAGAGCATTAAAGAATTGTTGTTTTTGAACTGGGATGCTGGAGAAGACTCTTGAGAGTCCCTTGGACTGCAAGGAGAGCAAACCAGTCAATCCTAAAGGAAATCAACCTTGAATATTCATTGGAAGGACTGATGCTGAAGCTGAAGCTCCAATACTTTGGCCACCTGATGTGAAGAGTTGACTCATTGGAAAAGACCCTAATGCTGGGGAAAATTGAGGGCATGAGAAGGGAGAGAGGATGAGATGGTTGGATGGCATGATCAACTTAATGGACATGAGTCTGAGCAAACTCCAGGAGATAGTGACGGACAGGGAAGCATGGTGTACTCCAGTTTATGGGGTCACAAAGAGTCAGGACTGAGGGACTGAAGGAAAACAACAAAACCTCTTAAAAGACCCTATTTCCAAGTCCATTCACATTCTAAAGTCCTGGGGGTTGAGGTAACTACCTATGCATTTGGGTATGGGGCCACATTCAGTCCATAGCACCCACCATCAAAGGCCTGAGAGGGCCAAAGGGGAATGAAGGCCATTCTCACAACGTCATCCAGGCAGATTTGTGAAGGTGGGGAACTCCAATGAGGGGTCCAACACAAACCTCCAAAGAATTACAGACTCCATGCAAAGGGATGGCTCCCAAAATGCCAGTCTTCAAGGCTTTATTAACTTATTTGCCTCCTTCAAGCACTTTTCCTTAACTTTATCAACCCTGGAATCCCTAATTAGGTTCACATTCCTCAGGAAACTGTTCTCCCACTGAGAGTTAAAGCTCAATTTAGCCTGTCTAATCCGAATGAGAACACACCGCCCTACAAATGCAATTAAGCCTTATTGGTCCCGCCTGTCCCCCACAGCCCCTGGATGCAGGGGGCGGGTGGAAGAGAGAAAAGGAAAATCACTGGGATCATTTCACTATAGTTTCCCTTAGATAAGTCTTCTAAAAACTATTTTTATTTTTCTTGCAATAATTTCTTGCAAGAATCCCACGCATGGCAAAACACCCCCCTCTTTCACTGTGTCCCAAGAGGCAAGGCACTTTAAAAAAAACACTGGGTGCACCACGAGGTAACAGAGGAGGGGCTCAAATGTCAGTGGTAGAATGGGGAAGACGGGGGAGAGAGTGTGTGCTCTGGGAGTCCTCTGCTTCAGGTGCAAAGGCCAGCAAACTCAAGCTTCGTGCAAGCCAGTGGAACGCCCTAGTGGCACAGGACTGCAAAGCACCGAGCACACACCAACTCCCCACCTGTGATGTGACCACACAGATGCACCCTCCATCAAAACACATCAAGCTGGACATTTATGATCAGTGACCTTTCTGAATGCATGCTTCAGTGTTAAAAGTTTATTTTAAACTATATATCTTAGTTTCAAGTGCCACCGAGTCAGCTATGGAAGAATAGAAAAAGCTTAGGACTCTGCTTCAGAGACTGACATTCAGTTACTAGAATGCCCCCAGCTCTCTCCCAATTGGCCTGAGAGACTCAGGTGGCCCCCTGCTATCTGAACTCAGTCCTCCTCGACTGTGAAATGGCTACTATCACCTCACAAGAGGGATGTGAACTTAGAGGTATCAGGAAAGGCTGTCAAGATACACACTATCAGATTGTGATGGAAACTCCCGTCCCTCCAAGAGGACCATCCTGTCGGGCTGGGAGGATTCTGTCTGTCTCTCCCAGCACAGACATCCCCCAGCAGTGGTCAGGCGGCATTTCCTGAGGATGCAGCTGCAGCAGCAAGACTCCCTGTGTCATCACACTCAAGGTGGAGGAACAGGAGGGCATCTTCCTGACCCCCTGTTCACCAAGACGGGCCTGGGAGGGGCAAGGAAATCTGAGAATGCTGTCCCGCAGTATGGCCCGTGACCACAGGGACACACGCGGCTCCCCAGAACTCCATGTGCTTCTGGAAAGGATATGTTTAGATGGCATGTCTGGCAGTTAATGCTGAGAATACAACTCAACCGGTGGTCTTTAGCAAGTTAAGGACCACATTAAGCAAAATGTTTTGCTCTGTTTCTGCTCAAAATAAATGTGAAGATCCTGAATGATGAGAAGGTGCATGGGGATGACTGGATGGGACCCAAGCACCCGTGGCAGGACATTCCCAAGGACCCCCAGCAGGAGGGCAGAAACGGCACCTCCAAATAGCTGCCTTGGCTTGCTCCTGTGTCGCTGGGCCGGCATGCCCACACCGGTCAGCACTCCACAGGACAGCTGCATGCATCCTTCCGGGGGCTGCTCTTGTCACCCTCAGAAAGTGGGCAGGCCACACACAGTGCCTTGCCCTCCCTAGAGTGCAGGGGCCCAGCACAGCGTTGGACTCCGCACTGCAGCTCCACTCCCCGCACACCTTCCCTCTCCATCCACAGGGGCCCAGCGTCATCTCTCCCCTCTGAGCCCCTCTGGATGGTTCCTCTGCTGAGAAAGCCCACCGTTCCCTTCCTACCCATTCATGCCCCTACTTCAAGGCTGGACTACAGGCTCCTTCTTCAGGAGACACAGATAAGATAGATGTGCTTGCTCCCTAACCAAGCGCTTCAAGACTTCTCCTTCCCTCTCTTCCCACTAAGCCTCTCCCCCTCCCCCACTTAGCCCCTCCCCTTTCTGCCAGAAAGCCCCTCCCCTCCCCTTTCCCTGACCGCAAATCTCTCTCCCTCCCTTCTTCCCCAACTTAGCCCCTCCCTGCCCTCCCCTCTCCCCTGCACCAGGCACCAAGCTCTTTCCTTCTCTCTCTTTCTACAAGGACACCTGCAAGGCTGGGAAGTCTTTGCAGACAGCAACACAGGAAAAAGGACCCTTCCTTCAGGCTTAAACATCTCAACCAGAACTGCCTAAATAACACTTTGTAGTACAAGCTGGGTGGAGCCAGGAGAAACAGAGTCAGGAGCTGCACCAAAAATTCAGGACAAATACTGTGTGTGCTTTTGCTTTTTTTAAGAGAAGAGCTTAGAAATGCTATGACACCACCCCCATGACTTTTTAACACTCTCCTTCTTATTACAAAGAGGAAAGGAAGAAAAGGCACCTACAGAAGCAGCAGTTTTTAAGGATGCAAATGGTACGTGCCACAAAGGGGGAATACCAAGGAAATTTCTCAAAATATACTTTGTCAGAAGTATCTAAGAATAGTACAATGAATAACCTGGTTTTTGCCAACTGTCCTTTGATCCAGGGAAGGACTGACAAGGGAGAAAAAAAAATGACAAATTTTAATAGATCATAACTTATCATCTAATCTCAGAAGAAAAACTTAAAACTTTAGCATTAGGCTGCACAAAACCAGCTAGCTCATTCTGAATGTCCACATAAACATGTCCCACTTAACCCACAGGAGTTCACCGTGATGAAGCTAAACCTCCATCCACATTTGCAAAATCCTGCTAATGGTGTCACTCTCCACCAAGAATCCCAAAAGGAAAGCCTAAGAACTGTCAGCAACCCTGTCCCCATCTGGCCAGGACACCAATCCTATCTGCCAGTTCTTCCCCCAAATGCCCACGAATTCCTTCCAGTAGCCTCCTCTGCCAGAACAGGCTTCCACCCTTGTTGGGCACCACTAAGCATCCAGAAAACGAAGATCATGGCATCTGGTCCCATCACTTCATGGGAAATAGATGGGGAAACAGTGGAAACAGGGTCAGACTTTATTTTTTGGGCTCCAAAATCACTGCAGATGGTGATTGCAGCCATGAAATTAAAAGACGCTTACTCCTAGGAAGAAAAGTTATGACCAACCTAGATAGCTTATTCAAAAGCAGAGACATTACTTTGCTGACTAAGGTCTGCCTAGTCAAGGCTATGGTTTTTCCAGTGGTCATGTATGGATGTGAGAGCTGGACTGTAAGAAGGCTGAGCGCCAAAAAATTGATGCTTTTTAACTGTGGTGTTGGAGAAGACTCTTGAGAGTCCCTTGGACTGCAAGGAGATCCAACCAGTCCATTCTGAAGGAGATCAGCCCTGGGATTTCTTTGGAAGGAATGATGCTAAAGCTGAAACTCCAGTACTTTGGCCACCTCATGCGAAGAGTTGACTCATTGGAAAAGACTCTGATGCTGGGGGGGCTTGGGGTCAGGAGGAGAAGGGGACGACCGAGGATGACATGGCTGGATGGCATCACGGACTCGATGGACGTGAGTCTGAGTGAACTCCAGGAGTTGGTGATGGACAGGGAGGCCTGGCGTGCTGTGATTCATGGGGTCGCAAAGAGTTGGACACGACTGAGCGACTGAACTGAACTGAAGCATCCAGAGGACCTCCTACAGCCAGGCAACTCCCAAAAACAAAAACACTTTTTCACAGTAAAGAAGAAAACCTCTACAAGGACAGGATCTCTGAGTTCATAGCCTGTGGGAGCCACTCACACAGTCTACCTCCCATCTTCCAAAACAGAAGCTCTTATGAGTTTATTCTAATGATGGTCTAACCAGAGGAAGGGGAGGCCGAAAGCCCAGAGCCCAGTGCCCAGCTTTGCTAGGACAGAAGGGAGGCCAGCTGGCTCTGGAAGTTTCTGGGGGACTAAGGAGTTGAAAGATGCAGAGATACACAGGACACATGAGAAGGCCGGGGTCAAAACGCCTAGAAACACACAAAAATGAACAGTGCCAGCTGTACCCAGAGGTGACCAGAGGGCATCCCAGGAGCTATTTCTGTGTTTGAAGGAAGATGGGAGGCAGGCACTTCCTGAATCCTGGCTCAAAATAAATAGCTTTCCCAGAGAAAAAACAAAGCACAGAGTGCAACTGGAGTTTAATTTTACAGATTAAAATGTGAAGGCGGGGACTCAAATGCTTAGTTGATTATTTCTATCCTGTTGCTAAAAAAGGAAAAATGGATTTTTAAAATATGACATCTATCCTCTAGAAGTAGCTACACAAATGTAAAACCAGCAACTTGAGTAGAAATGTCCTTCTCTGTGTACGACTGTAAGCAATTCTGGACAAGAGGCCTGAAGATGCCAACACAGATCCCCGTGAAACACCCACAGACACACTCTGGTCATCGCCAGGGCTGCGTGAGCCACATTCTGGGCTGTGACCTCAGTGCTGGCCCTCTGTCCTCGGAGGCCCTCACCCCCAAGATGCGGTCCATAGACACACACTAGGAGGTGGCCTGCAGGGGGGTGGGGGTAGGGGAGCTGCCACAAGGCACAGGGCGTCCAGATATGGGGGGAACAGGTCCAAAGCCAGCACCCTGAGCATGGGACCTGCAGAGATCCCTGAGGCCCACCCACAGGGGAGAGGGGACAGTGAAGTCATGCAGGGTTCTGTCACCTCCCCCAGCCTGAACCTAGTGCTTAGGACACAACAGACAGAAAAGCAGCAGAGAGAGGATCTCGGAGAACAACAGCTGGCTTGAACCTGCTCTTCTGGATGGCTCGTGTCACTGGCCAGAGTTGGAGCTCACCCCAAAACCACCAGGGAAGTCCCAGGAACCTGCCTCTTCGTAGACCACACACTAGGACCCAGAACAGACAGCATGGGGATGAAGGAGGGCACCATGAAGACCATCTACTGGTGCACAGAGGACACCCTGGGCATCTAGGGCACACTGCCTTACTCCTTTTTGTAGGAGGAGACACCCACACGCACAGAGCTGCCATGGGGCCATCAGAACCCAGCCTCAGGTCCAAGGGCCCCTTCCCCTGTGGGCCTCATGGCTTTAGGAGATGTTTCTGACAGCTACATGTGGAAATTTCCGTTTTCTACTTCTATTCTCCCAAAAGGAGTGCAGGTTACAGGGAAATATCAGTACAAAATCATCTATTACGGAATCTCATGAACCAGTGAATCCAGTCATACCCAGAAAGGAGGGAAATATTCACTGAGTGCTTTTCCTTGTTTTTGTTTACATTTGAGTGACAGGTGCCCACAGCAGCCTGGCCCCAGGACAGCATGTCCCAGGCTGCACAAGACACACTCCACAGCTGGACTCCTGCCCTGCTGTCTGACCCAGGACGAGCACACACTCCATTGTTACTCTCCTCACAAAGGGTGATGTCTGCTTTGAACTGAAGAGTCCTGGGTGCCCTTGCTCCATCAGCAGAGCCCAGCTGCACCCGCATCCTGATGCTTTGCAGGCAAGGCACCTGTCCTCTCCCATCTCCGGCCTCAGCAAGCAAGCTTGCTTGACTGCATTTGATCATCTGTTGTGTAACTAAGTTCCCCTTTGTGGTTCTAATAATTAACTGGGAGCAATTTGCTAAAAAAAAATTTTTTTCAAAACATTACTGCTATCATTCCTCCCATTCCCCCAAATCCTACAGATGTGGGGGACACAGGGCAATGGCTAATTTGTCACAGGGCCCTCACCCAAGTGGTCTCTCTATAAAGGACTATAAGTTGTACTGGCTGAAGATGATGGGGAGGGAAGGGCTGTTTCTGAACAAACCTTCCCAAATATATACATTTAAATGACTGAGGCTCTTCAAAAGTCACCTTGAGACACTTTACACATATTCCAGTTATTGTGTTATCAATTAAAACTGACGAAACTAAAACCCTGTTGCAACCGCCTTCTGGTCTGAGTCAGGTCCTGGGGAAGAGGCATGACAACAGGCAGGGGTGACCAGCACAGCGTTCCAGTGCCAGGATCCATCTTGGGATACACCAAACATCAAGTCCTCCCCTAAAGCATGGAGCCAAGCCACTACTGAAGTCACAAAACATATGCTCCCAGGATTTCAAAGGTATTCTGGGAAACTTGAGCAATGCCCAGGCTCAGGCGCCCCTCCCCTCACAGATGAAGTTGCCAACAAAGAATCTGTGACAACTGACCCCAGAGGATCCCCTACCCAAGGGTTTGGCTCCCAGGCTGGAGTGAGAAGGATGTGGTTCAAAAGTAGGCTCCCAGGGTGCCCCAATGTCTTAGGCTAAATAACCAAGTACATTAGGACCCACAGCAGCCCAGGCTTCCTCCTGCTGCCCTTCCCACCCCCTGAGGACCCCAGTCCATTAGGTAACTAGCCAAAAGGCTGAATGTGCAGCCGGGGAGTACAGGTTCACATTAGGTATGTGTGGAAGCCACCTTCTTAGTCACTGTGCCATGTGGAATGAAAAGTGATGATCCAGAGAAAGCAGAAGAGCATATTTGTATATCACATGACTTATGTAAAATAAATCTGTCTCAAAATAAGATTATAATTTCTTCCTGGGCTTTTCTGGGGAAGGACTAGTTAATTCTACATAAATATAGCTTTATAGCTTAAACTTGGGAGAAGGCAATGGCACCCCATTCCAGTACTCTTGCCTGGAAAATCCCATGGACAGAGGAGCCTGGTAGGCTTCAGTCCATGGGGTTGCTAAGAGTCAGACACGACTGAGCAACTTCACTTTCCCTTTTCACTTTCATGCATTGGAGAAGGAAATGGCAACCCACTCCAGTGTTCTTGCCTGGAGAATCCCAGGGACGGGGGAGCCTGGTGGGCTGCCGTCTATGGGGTCACACAGAGTTGGACACGACTGAAGCAACTTAGCAGCAGCAGCAGCAGAGAACAAATCAGTCATGAAGGAGTGAGACAGTCAACTACACAGCCACGTGATTGTATCACCTGGCCGCATACCACTACCAGCTTCAACAGCCTGCTTCCTCTCGTGTAATGTCTGCCAGTCTGTCCAGCGCCCAGCAGGGTCTGATAAGGCCCACACACAGAAGTGAAAATAAAAGGTGGCACCAGAATCACCAATAGCAGTGTTGTTAATGGGATGAGCTTCTCCAGATTACAGTGATTCCATCCTGCTGGCCACTTTCTACACCCTGGAGGAGAGCTCCATGGCCCCACAATCAGATTATTTGGGATTTAAAAATGTGAATTTTTCATATAGAGGAAACTGCCATGCTTATATAAAATAGCACTGTCCTAGCACAGCTGCATGGGCATCCCTAGTGGCTTAGTGGTAAAGAATCTGCCTGCAATGCAGGAGACCCAGGTTCGATCCTTGGGTCAGGAAGATCCCCTGGAGGAGGGCATGGCAACCCACTCCAGTATTCTCGCCTGGAGAATCCCATGGACAGAGGAGCCTGGCAGGCTACAGTCCATGGGGTCACAAAGAGTTGGACATGACTGAAGTGACTAGCAGCAGCAGCACAGCTGCATATGGCTTGTTGACAGAAGAGCAGATCCAGAACCATCCAGTAGGAATTCACACATGGGGCTGTTCCCCAGACTCTGGCCTTAGAGTAACAGTTTCCAGTGGGACAACAGCCACAGCCATGAACATACCTTTAGCAAAATGAAATGTGTCAAGTGACTTTTCTACTAATTATAATGAGTCAAAAAAAAAAAATCAGTGAGGACAGTCTAACAGGAAAGGGATCTTTCCAGGAAAAGAAACAAAATTGCCCAGAAGAAGAACAGAACTCCCAGTAACAATGTGCAAAAAATAAAAAACAAGACAGGGAAGCAACAAAGATGTCCTTCACCGTGGGAACAGATAAACCACGCTACATCCACACAATGTAATGTTACTCAACACTAAAAAGAAATGAGCTATCAGACCATAAAAAGACATGGAGAAAACCTAAATATATACGACTAAGTGAAAGAAGCCAGTCTGAAAAGGCTATATACTGTATGCCTCCACTTAGTTTTTCAGTCATATCCGACTCTCTGCAGCCGCGTGGACTGTAGCTCACCAGGCTCCTCAGTTCACGGAATTTTCCAGGCAAGAATACTGGAGTGGGTTGCCATTTCCTCCTCCAGGGGATCTTCCTGACCCAGAGACCGAACCTGCGGCTCTTGCATTCTTCTATATTGGCAGGCGGATTCTTTACCACTAGCGCCACCTAGGAAGGCCATATGTACTGTACGCTTCCAAATATGTAATGTTCTGGAAAAGGTAATGGCACCCCACTCCAGTACTCTCGCCTGGAAAATCCCATGGATGGAGGAGCCGGGTAGGCTGCAGTCCATGCTAAGGGTGGGACACAACTGAGCGACTTCACTTTCACTTTTCACTTTCATGCATTGGAGAAGGAAATGGCAACCCACTCCAGTGTTCTTGCCTGGAGAATCCCAGGGACGGGGGAGCCTGATGGGCTGCCGTCTATGGGGTCGCACAGAGTCGGACACGACTGAAGCGACTTAGCAGCATGGAGACTGTAAAAAGATCAGCAGTTTCCTGGGGTTATGGGGGAGGAGAGATGAGCAGGTGGAGTACAGAGGATTTTTAGGGCAGTGAAAGTACTCTAATGATACTGTAACGATGGAAACATGTCATTATATGTTTGTTCAAGTCCACAGAACGAACAACACCGAGAGTGAACCCTAAAACAAACCGTGGCCTTCAGTTAATAATAATGCACTGATACCTGGCACATCCATTGTAACAAGTGCACCATACCTGGCTGTGTGGATGTTGATGGTAAGAGGGATATAGGAATTCTTCCTACTTACCACTCGATTTTATTATTTTACTATCAATTTTTAAAAAACCAAAAGCCAAATATCAAAACACAGGCACCCACCTGCCTACCGAAGGTGGGTGAGTGAAATCCTCTACCTGGACTGGCCCCGTCCCCGGGTCAGTCCTGGACGGGCGGCAGGCTGAAATGGACCTGAGGTCAGCAAGCTACAGCGAGGCACCCAGCTCAGGGCCTGACTGAGAGCAAATCAGGAAATGTTTGTTGAATTGGGCAGTTTAAAAATTAACCACCTCTTTCCTTAGTGCAAAGAGTGGGAGGAGGAGGGAAGGGAAGTGTAAACATTCAATGAGAGGCTAGGTCAGGGTTTGCAGGTAGGACATGGCTCAGGGCTTGTTTCCCGGTGGGCAGTGTGACTCTTTCAAGGCTCAGGGTCACCTGTAAGGCTGGGATGAGGACACAATGACCTCCGAGGGAGGCTGTGACAATCAAAGTTAGAAAAGCCACAGCTCAGCACGTTTCTGACAATTCCTCAACACCGTAGCTTGTTTTCATTCCTTCTGAGTACCCATTAGGAGCCAGTCACTGGTTAGGTACTTCGTTATTGATCTCATGTCACCCAAAACCACCCTGTTGGATTACAACCACCCATCATGTTTCAGATGAGACCGTTAAGCTGCCTGTGTACGCGAGGACTTGGGGTGATGAACACACAGACCCTCACAGGCTCTGTGCTCGACCAATCAGGACTTTTATGAAAAAATTCTCGCTCTTTCCTTTCTGCCAACTCACAGCTCAGCCCCTACATGGGGCCTTACATTTGCAAAAACCTAGTGGAGGTAGTATTCACACCCACTCGCCAAAGCTCCAGAAACCCCTCTCTGCCTCGTCTAGGGGGTGCCCCACTAGTGACCCCATCCCCCAAGTGTCTCTTCACCATCGTCTGCCTTCCTGAAACAGCTTTATTTCTTTTCTCCTACTTCCTTTTTTCTCTAACCAATGAGTCAGCCAGAGGCCAGGAAAAAAACAAGATACAATGCCCAAACAGCTCACGTGGCATCCATGAACAAGTACAGCCTCCCAGGGAGCAAGATATTTGGAATTCCAAACTTCCCAGTAATTATACATAACTCTTTCCGCTTCCTTAAAATTTAAATAATTACCATAATTAATAGCTAAAAGCAAGCTGATTCAAGTGGATTGTAGATGTATTATTCACCCATTTTACACATGAAGAAACTGAGGCTCCAGGGAACTGAACTTGCTCCAGCAGACAAGAAGGATGAAAGCCCAGGTCTCTGCCTCCATGTGCCCTTGGACTGCAGGGCCTTGCCTGAGGGGACACACTGCCCAACAGCCAAGAAGAAAGAGACCCTGGTCCTAGCTCAAGGCTCCATCCCCTGCCTGAGCACCCAGTCCATGGTTCAGTCCCTTTTTTGCAGGGTGGCTCTCTCCTTCCTATCTCCGACTCTACCAAGGGGACATCCTGGGCCCAGCTGGGAGCCTCTGGTGGACAGCAGCATGACGATGCCAGCAGGACTCACCACATAGTAACACACCACACAGTGACATGTGTGCTGCGCCCTCTCCTCCCGTGTTCCCAGCACACAGGGGACCCACGGACCACACCATCCCCAAGTCAGTCATTATAGCAAAGCCTGTGTTTTCAACCAGAGCTTCACTTAAGTTTTCTCAGTCTCAAAGAAATCTGGACACGCACAGTTAGGCACAGACATGCAGTGATTAAGGACCCAGCCGCGTGGGGGAGCCATGGCTCAGCTCCTGGAAGACTGAACTGCCTACCCCCCACCCCACACCGTGCTTATCTTCAGGGGCGGCTGAGAATTTATGATCTGCTCAGCAGTACTGCCATTATAGTTCTGGAATAAGAAGTCTTTGTTATTGCCAGGGGCATTCTCTCCTGCCATTCAAAGCTGCGTTATCCAAAAAAAAAAAAGAATACAGATACATTTCCCCCTCCACCATGATCTAATAAGAATAAAAGCTTAACTATCCCAAGCAAACTGCCAATTACTGTGGCTAGCAATGCCACAATCAGTGATAGTTAAGGCTTTTGGAATATTCTTTGAACCAAAGAATTCAATCCCCTAAGTGGCCGGCACCGGGTCTCCGTGGAGAATCGGTGCCAATGGCAGCGGGGCTCAGGCTGCAGCGGTGGGTCAAGAGTGGCCAGCCAGAGTGTCACATGAGAAAGTGCACATAGGCATACATACATGGTGTGCACTCACACATGTGCACACATGCACAATGACACAGGACAAACAGGGTTCTGGGCAAGGCTCTCTCCTCTGTCTGCCCTATGTGGTGATGCGGATTATACATAACTCATTCCACTTCCTTAAAATATAAATAATTACCCTAACTAATAGCTAAAAGCAAGCTGATTCAAGTAGATTGTAGATGCATTATTCACCCATTTTCAGTTCAGTTCAGTCACTCAGTCATGTCCGACTCTTTGCAATACCATGGAACTGTTGCACACCAGGCTTCCCTGTCCATCACCAACTCCCAAAGTTCATTTTATACATGAAGAAACTGAGGCTCTGGGGAACAAGTTCCGAAGTACAAAGTTCACTGTAACTGGGACTCTCAGGGGCTGGGGTTCCGTCCAAACCCTCACCAGGTAGATGGTAGAAAGCCCGCTTGGAAACCTGAAATGTACCCCCAGGGTGGCATCATCCACATCTCCACTGCTTACAGGAATCTCTGCTCTGACACAGTTCCTTGGGTTGAAAGTACATAGCACGATGGAGGGTGGCAAAGCAGACCTAAAATAACCAAGGTTAGAAATCAGTCACACCCAGTGTTAAGAGTGAGCAAGAACGCCTGGCCTTGGACAGAAAGGGGAAGCCTTCGCCACAGCGAGATCAGAAGTGACAGAAGTGCCCCAAAGCCCCACCATGGGGCCTGATCTTGAACCGACTAAAGCACACATCATGTGACATCTCGGAAGAGAATGGGATTGGGGCGGGGGGGTGGTTGCAGGAGTGGTTGGCCAGTTTGGGGGCTGGATAACAGAGCAGTACTGCACTCTATCCTAGCTTTGCCGCTTCCCCATGAGTCCCGAATGCACCATAACAAAAAGTTAAATAAGAAAGTGCGTTCTGTTAATCTCTTTCTTGAAAAAAAGCAGGGCCAGAGCCACCTGTAACTTTCCTAGCTTTCTATGTGTGCACATGCCCGTGTGAGTAAACTGCATGCATGTGTGTGAAGTGTGTGCATGTATGGGGCATGCGTGAGTGTGTACTATGTGTGACTGCATGTGCATGCCTGTGTGTATGGTGAGGAGAGTGGAGGAAACCAGGATCCTCACATGGAGAGCACACATGTGAAACCAGCCCACAGTTCCACAAAGCTGGCCTCCAGCACACATTCCTTCCACTCAGAGACCAAGGACCAAGAAAGGTTGACCCATGAGGTCCAGAGCAGTGACAAAATCCCAAGACTCTCTAAACCCCATCTCCCTGCATCTCCAGCCACAGGGTGACCTGCAGGGCATCTGAGGAGGTCCCAGAAAGGAGAGGCAATGCATGGGCCCTGGCCCCACTAAAGATAACATCATACCTGGAATGTATGAGAGATGCCGACACTGGGACCCACGTGGAAAACCAGGGCTTTATCTAGGGGTGCCTGCAGCTTCCATATGCCATTTCCAGGCCTCCTCCTGCTGCTGCTGCTGCTGCTAAGTCGCTTCAGTCGTGTCTGACTCTGTGTGACCCCATAGATGGCAGCCCACCAGGCTCCTCTGTCCCTGGGATTCTCCAGACAAGAATACTGGAGTGGGTTGCCAGTTCCTTCTCCAGTTCCTTTCTCCATGAAAGTGAAAAGTAAAAGTGAAGTCACTCAGTCGTGCCCGACTCTTCGCGACCCCATGGACTGAAGCCTACCAGGGTCCTCCATCTGTGGGATTTTCCAGGCAAGAGTACTGGAGTGAGGTCCTGTTGCCTTCTCCTCCAGGCCTCCACATTCCCCACTAATCAAAGCTCTGCACCCAACCCAGCACACTAGACCTCAAGTGCTTCATGGGAACCCTTCCAAGGAATGCACAAATGCAGGACAACTTCCCTGATTCAGGGTCCCCATGCTTCCGTGACTGCCTGAAAATCCCAAGCCATCCATGTATGTGCATGCTAAGTCCCTTCAGTCATGTCCAACTCTTTGTGATCCCATGGACTGCAGCCTACCAGACTCCTCTGTCCGTGGGACTCTTCCGGCAAGAATGCTAGAGTGGGTTGTCCCTTCCTCCTCCAGGGATCTCCCCAACCCAGGGATCAAACCCACATCTCTTACCTTTCCTGCATTGGCAGGCAAGTTCTTTACCACTAGCATCACCTGGGAAGCCCTCCAAACCCCATCTATGAACTACACTCAAAAATGAAACCAGAAAAATCCCCAAGGCCAGCCATGGGCCCTAGACCCTACCCAGCCCCTCTCCCTACCCTACAACAGCAGCACGTCAGTGTGATTAGAAAGAAGGGATCATATGATGTGGAAAAAGGGTTGTGACATGGCCAGGACAAAATTACCAAATTCTTTTCTGAAACCAAATTCTTAAGAGTTATTTTTCTATAATTAAAAACATGGATTTCATAGCTCCTCAGTTTTTTCTTGAGATGAAAACTATACACCCTATCAGAAAGCATCTAGCAGCCATTTCTTAAAGAGTTTCGTTTCTGTGGCTATGATCCAAGGCAGTCTCCTCCCATACACATCATTCAACACAGGCCAATTTGGCCCCAGAAGCCCCACGGGAGAGCGATGTAACACTTACCTTGGCTTCACATTTCTTGTGACAGGAATACTTGCAGGCTGCAAGAGAAGGAAAAAGAAGGTGTGTTGAGCAGTCTCTCCATACTTTTTTTACATTACCATCTCTAAATCCTTGAGAAAGTCCAGACAGAGGGAGGTTGTTTTTCGCTTAGGACACAACACTGAGTTCCACAGAGCGTGGGGTGGATGGACGTGGCGTCCAGGAACCCAGCCACCTCTGCAGCGTCAGCAGTGGCCCAGATGGCGCAGGGAACTCTGGAGAGGAGTTACCAACACACTGGCTCTTCCAGGGGTTCAGGCCACCAGGTCGGCACCTTGGGAGGAGAAAGGCAGTGAAGCTGAGTGGTAAAAAGTATCAGTGTTTGCCTGGAAATTATAGCTTTTCCCTGAAGAAAGGAGAGAAACTTGAAAATGCCCCAGAAGACTCAGGACTGGCGCCTTTAAATTAGTGAGAAATTGGACATTTGCGTTCCACGCTTCTTCCACTTCCGGACGACCTAAGAACTGACTGTCAGAACAAATCCACATCTAAATTCCTGCGGGGGATCCTTCAACCCAGGCCATTGTGAGGACTGAGAGAGGCATGTGCTGGTTCGGAGGCCCCAACAATGCAGAGAGAGCCGGAACCAATGCGGATTTCACAGGCCCGCCCTCCGTGGTCTGCAGCTGTGCCTACAGGACATGAAAGCCTCCCCCACCAAAGCAGCTCAGGGCACTGGGGCCTGTCTGCCGATGCTCCCATGCAGAGACAGAAGGACGGGGAGACAGTGAGGAATGAAGCAACTGCACCAAATAAATGCAGTGCAGGCGCCCCTGTGGGCTCCAAGTAGGCATCTATCCGATAAACCCATGGGATGATTATGGGATAGGGGACAGGGATCTAGGCTTGGGGGCACAGGACCTGGGGGCTTTCTGGCCTAGCCTGGCTGGGCTGCCCTAGGTGGAACCAGGCCTCTTTCCTCTTCCAGGGTTATGGTGATACCAAAATGCCATCATTCAAGGGACCCTGCTTTGAAACTGCAAAGCACAGCATCAGTGTATAGAAGTGTGGAGTCCTGGAAGAACAAGGCCTGAGGTCAGGAGATAGGTCCCAAATTGCAGTCAGCACTTCAAGGCCCAAACTTTTCATCCCCTATGTCTTCTGAAAGCCCTAACTCACAGCCCACCTGGGACTGAATGAGGGTGAAGCAAACTAATAAAGAAAAAGAGCCCGTGGCTGGGGGATCCCTGGAACTCCAGCAGGGAACAGTCAGGGGTATTATCTTTGCAAGATCTAGTTTTTGAGCTCTTTCTATGCATCCAAGGCTTGTGAAATTATTCACAAAGACAAATATTTATTCTATATCTTCTAATGGGTCCACCCAGCAAAGGTGATGAGTGATTTTCTAATTAAGATAGGCTAGCCACTGGAATAAGGGGCTTTCACACCAGATTAAAATCTCAGACAGAAGAACAGCCAGGGGCAGAGGCCAGCAGGAAGAACAGAGATAGAGACAAGGCAGTTGAGGGGCCCTCTGGCCTTTAGGGAAGATGAGAATTAGCGGAAATGCAGTGAAGACTTCCCCAGCTCCAGAGGAAGCTCTGTCTGCACACACTGAATGGGGCGGGCCGGACCACTCAGCAGCCCGGACAGAAGCACAACTTCCTGTGGCAGTCAGCCCCCGAGATGGCCTCAGGGCTCCTCCTGGGGCCCATGTCCCCATGCGGTCCCCTCACACAGTGACAGAGCGGGTCGTGTGACAAGGCAGGACAGTGGAGGGTGTGGCGAGTGACCTCTGCTCTGGGCTCCTGGACCCCTGCTCTGAGAGGAACCCTGCCCACGTGTGAGGCACCGAGGCAGCCCTGGGGAGGAGGCCCATGGGAAGGAATGGAGGCCTGCCGCCAGCAGCCAGCTGGGAAGCCACCTGGGAAGCGGGTTCTCCAGCCCCAGGAGAGCCTTCAGATGCAGCCTCCTAAGAGATGCTGAGCCAGCACTGCCCAGCCATGTGACTCCCAAATTCCTGATCCTCAGAAGTAGTGAGAACAGAAGCTACTGCCACAGTAAGCCACTGACTTTGGGAGTAACTGGTTGTGCAGCGGATCAACAAACCGATTCAACCCAAAAAGGAACTCTGGCGTGTGGAACCACGACAGTGGTGTAACGTATTCACGATGGATGGCGCACTGGGCTATGACAAGAGCCTTAGGCCATTACAGGGCAAACCATCACATTCACAAAGGTTAACTAATCAGACTGAATTGCATAAACCACCTGAGTGCTAAGGCGAGGATCCTGAGAGGTGGACCCACTGTTCCTGGGGTCTAAGCAGGTGACCCGAGTATTACGAACTTTCCACCCTAAAGCCAAGCACCGCAGATGGTCCCTCAGACTCAGATTTCAGTTTCCACATATAAGTGATACTGTACAGTATTTATCTTTCTCTGACTTAGCACACTGCTGCTTCATGACGGTGAATGGCAGGATTTCCTTCTTTTTTCTGCCTGAATAATGTTCTATCACATTTTCTTTATTCAGTCATCGATTGATGGACACTTGGGTTGTTTCCATGTCTTGGCTATTGTAAATAATACTGCAACCAATATGGCATCTATTGAAGATACTGATTTTGTTTCCTTTCGCTATATACCCAAAAGTGGAACTGCTGGATCATATGATAACTCTTATTTTTCACTTTTTGAGGAAATTACATACTGTTTTCCACAATAGCTGAACCAATTTATATTCCCACCAACAGTGTACAAGAGTTCTCCTTTTTACTCTACCCTAACCAAAGCATGTTTTCCCTTGTGTTTTTGATGACAGCCATTCTGACAGGTGTGAGGTCGTATCTCACTGTGGTTTTGATTTGCATTTCCCTCAAGAGAAGGGGGCGAGAGAGGATGAGATGATTGGATGGCATCATTGACTCAATGGGTATGAGTTTGAGCAAAGTCCAGGAGACAGTGAAGAACAGGGAAGCCTGACGTGCTGCAGTCCACAGGGTCGCAAAGAGTCAGACACAACTGAGCAACTGAACAACCATAACAGGATTAGTGCTGCTGAGCACCTCTGCATGCATCTACCGCCCACTTTTTTGTCTTCTTTCGGAGAAGGCAATGGCACCCCACTCCAGTACTCTTGCCTGGAAAATCCCATGGACGGGGTAGCCTGGTAGGCTGCAGTCCATGGGGTCACTAAGAGGCAGACACGACTGAGCGACTTCACTTTCACTTTTCACTTTCATGCACTGGAGAAGGAAATGGAAACCCACTCCAGTGTTCTTGCCTGGAGAATCCCAGGGACGGGGGAGCCTGGTAGGCTGCCGTCTATGGGGTCGCACAGAGTCGGACACGACTAACGCGACTTAGCAGCAGCAGCAGCAGGTCTTCTTTGGAAACTGAGAAACTATCATTTGAGTTTTGGTATAATATCAAAAAAGAACATGCTTTCCTTTCCAAATATCTATCTGTATAGAGCTGGATTTTCTTCAAAGACTGCAACCAAAACAACATATTTGGGATGGTTAATTTTATGTGTCAAGTTCACTGAGCCACAGGATGCCCAGATATTTGGTTAAACAGTATTCTGGGTATGTCTGGGAGGGTGTTTCTGAATGAGAAAAATATCTGAAACTGCAGGCTGAGTGAAGCAGATTGTCCTCTCCAGTGTGGTGGGCTTCATCCAATTGAGGGCTTGAATAGAATAAATGGTGAAGTAAGAAAGAATTGGTTCTCCCTTCCCAACTGTCTCCAAGCTGGTATATCAGTCATCTCTTGCTTCTGGATTAGAACTCAGACAGGAACTACACACTGGCTCTTCTGGATCACAGCTTGCCAACTACAGATAAGACTTAGCCTCCAAACCATATGGACCAATTATTTGCAGTAAATTTCTGTCTTTGTATACATCCTATTGGTTCTGTTTTGCTGAAGAAACTTAACTGATACCATGCTGAAACAGACTGATTGCAGAAGCAACTAGGGGGATCCAGCCAACTAAGTCTCATATAACGTGCACTCAAGTTATGTGCACAAAATACTGCCATTCTTCTCATTCCATGTAATGAGGAGTAAAAGTGATATCAAAGACCCATTTCTGCCATGGAAAAAGAAGTTACTGAAGCAATAAAAAAGAAAAAAAATTTATATCCACAAATGACATGCAGAATGGCTACTGAGAAATCATAACTTCTAAAAAGCTAACCTGTGACAATGCTTATAATGTTGCTTGTATGTGCTCAGTGACGTGCGACTCTTTGCTACCCCAGGGCCTGCAGCCCGTCAGGTTCCTCTGTCCATGGAATTTTTCAAGGCAAGAATACCGGAGTGAGTTGCCATTTCCTACTCCAGGGGATCTTCCCAACCCAGAGATTGAACCCGGGTCTCTTATGTTTCCTGCACTGGCAGGCTGGTTATATATGTACAGTACAAACTCTGTAAAAACAGACATGTGCAATGGACAGGTCCACATGTGGGAATTCGGCATAGCGGAGAAACACTGTCATATTCAGTTACAAAAGGATGAGCCACACAACAAATCATGCTGGGAAAACCAGCTCAATCATGAAAAATAACCTAAATAACATGAATTCCAGATGAATCAACCATGAAATTGGAACAGAATTGGAAAAGCAGAAATGAATATTAGAGTAAAGTACTGTAGAACATCATTAAGACCCCAGAGAAGGGAAAGCATTCTTAAATAGAAACAAAAACAGAAATGAAATGAAATGATGGGTGAATGTGAACTAGCCAAACCTTAAACTTTTCACATGACAACCATTCCATGAGCAAAATTAGTCAAGCAACTGCTCACAATGTTTGCAACATGTAAGTTGGAATGGTAAGGAACCGACATTTCTGTAGGTCAAAATCCATCAAAAATTGGCATAAATTCTACCTAACTTAATGATAGAAACATTAATATTATATATCTACTATGATTTCTTAGAAATCAAGAAGAAAAAATAATCTAACTTTTTAAATGAGCCAAAGATTTGAAAGGCCAGTTTACTCAGTAGAACATTACAGGGACCTCTTTGGTGACGCAGTGGATAGGAATCCACCTGCCAATGCAGGGGACGTGGGTTCAGTCCCTGGTCTGGGAAGATTTCACATGCCAGGGAGCAACTAAGCAACTACTGAGTTTGTGCTTTAAGGCCCATGAGCCTCAACTACTGAGACTGCATGCTGCAACTTCTGCAGCCCACACACCTAGAGCCCGTTCTCCACAAGAGAAGCCACCACAAGGGAATGCTGGGCACCACAACAAAGAGTAGCCCCCACCTGCCACAACCAGAGAAAGCCTGTGCAAAGCAACAAAGACCCAGTGTAGCCAGGAGTAAATAAATAAAAGAATCTGTCTGTCCATGTGAAGGATGCAGGTTTGATCCCTGGTCCAGGAACTAAGATCTCACAGGCCATGGGGCAATTAAGCCTGTGTGCCACAACCACTGAGCTTGTGTTCTAGATCCCACGCGCCGCAACTTCTGAGCCCACGTGCTGCGACTACTGAAGCCCCCATGCCCCAAGGCCCACGCTCTGCAACAAAAGTAGCCACCACAATGAGAAACCCATGCACTGCAACTAGAGAGTAGGCCCTGCTCATCGCAACTAGAGAAAGCCACGCACAGGCATGAAAATCCAGTACAGCCGAAAATGAATGAATAATATATAACAGACATCTTTTCAGTATCTTTTTAGATGCTCAGCCTCAGTGATAACCAGAAGAATGTAAAAAACATAATAGAGCAAGACACCACTTTTCATTCACTGACTTGCAAAAATGAAAAGCAGAGAAGCATCAACTGAAAGACTGAGTTAAGTTCAAGGCCAAGGTCCACGGTCAGCTCCCTAAGGGTCCCTCAGCAGTTCCCATTAGGGGTCTTTCTCCACCAGGAAAGGGGTATGTGCCCAGTGCATGTCTCACAAGTTTCTAGGAATTAATGACACATGGAATCCTCATCTCCACAAGCCTGGGGCCTGCACTGCATTTCTTGGTCAAAAGGGTTTCCAAAGTCCCGGGCAGGAATCCACTCTTAACAGCAGCAGCAACTGTCCAGAGCATCTGGCTCTGAAAGGCCCCACATTGTTCCTTGTTGTCTTGGAACTACTCTCCCGAAGTCTCCAGGAGCCTTGGAAATCCAGGCCACTGTTTTAGGCTTGTCATACAACACTCTACACATATTTACCCAGAGAGAGACGAGCCCTGGGTCTCACCTCTGCTTCTCTGCCTCTGCCCTCAAGCTCACCCCAACCTGCCCTCAACCTCTGCCCCAGTTTAACCACACCCACGGTCACCAGCCGCATGAAACGGGTGGCCAGATGCCCTCAGCAGAGGGCCCAACGCCATACTCAGTGCTTGTTCACCTGCCCCTTTTTCTCGCCTTGATGGTCCTAACTGACACCATGTCCTGGGGTTCTAATTCAGCACCTGGCACAAAGCAAGTGCTGACTTGCTGATCAGCCTATCCAGCCCTAAGCTTTGTCTGTAATCCCCTAGCATACTGTAGACTGTGATAGTCTCACACACAGGGACAGGACTTCCCCACTCCCCAGACTGTAAGCTTCCCACCGACAGGATTCTCCGCTCCGACTCTGAGCTCCCCACTGACAGGACTCCCCCCTCAGACTCTGAGCTCCTCATAAACAGGTCACAGCTTTCTCATATTTTTATTCCAGCAGGCAGTTAATATGTGTTCAGTTAACCAAAGAGGAAAAGTCATTATCAAACATTCCTTACCAAACTCCCCTCCATCCTCTTTTTTTGCTCCCTTTCTCAACCTTCATTTCCCTCAGGCTCCTCCCTACAGTTGTCTCTTTCGCAGCATTTCCTTTTTTTCCATTCCAGTCTGTTCTCTCCTATTCCATTATTAGATTCAGGCAAACCATCTCTCCCAATGCTATCACTTCTGTCTGATCTAACACTGCATTCTCTCTGAATCCATCTCCTCCACAGGGCCAAGTTCTGCAGAACTTATAACTTTCAACACCCAGGAAAAGACTCACCCACTCAGGACTAGAACATCATGATTAACCACGCCAGTGCCCTCAAGTGTGGGTTTGTAGAAGGATTGTCAGTGGAAGCTGGGCCATTTAACCCACCCAAGAGACCTCAATGGAGCAGTGAGAACAGGTTACCTGTTCAAAGCCCTGGCAGGTGGGGAGGGCAGAGTAGGAACCGCTTCAGTGGGTTTCTGAGCAGCAAGAGGCAAACCACAACCAGACACTTAATCCCGCCGCTCACCAGCCATCTGTGTGGCTTTGCCTGTAGTTACAGTTTGAGAAATAGGGGTTAAAGAGCCTCTACGTACAAACAACAGCTTCTTAAAAATGAAATTTTTCTTCTAAGTTAGCCACATAAAAATAACCTGTGGCAAATAGGCTAAAATGTGAAAATAAGTGACTTGAAGGTCAAGAACAAGCTAGAAAAAGAATAGTAAAAACATTAGCTGAAGTCACAGAATACACACCTAACCCTTCTCCATCGTCACCACCATCAGCAATGTGACACCATAACCAACAGGAATAACACCTAACACTACCAGACACTTCCTTGAGCCAACCAGTGTTCTCTGTGTTCCTCGTGCATTTAATCAGTTCCTCACAATGACTCTAAAACAAAACTCAGGCACAGAGGTAGGGCAGGAATCCGAGCAGCCTGTCTCCAGGGTCCATGCTTCCCTACTGCTCCAGAAGCAAGTCAAAGGGCGGGCCCCTCCAGTAAGACCTCAGACGACTTGCGCGTGATCACTGAGAGAAGACGTGTAATGTCTACAGGCAGCACATACACACTGGCTCAGTGTGCACACGTATACAACATACATCTAAATTATTAGCAGGGCAAACTACTAAATTGTCTGAGATTTCTATGATATCTATATAGCTTACCGACAAAAGGAAGAGATCCTAGAGATTAATGACTCAACAGCCAAATTGTAAAGGTTACAAGTTGAAGGCCAGGAAAGGCGCCTATCCAGGGCCACAACTTCTGCAGGAGCCAACCACTGACCCTGCCAGGCACCGTCTACAGTCCCAGTGACTGTGCCAGGCTCCCAACCCAGCGGTACCCCCACATCTTGCCCCTGCCCGTCCAGAGGGATGCAGTGCAGAAGGGGAAAAAGCCCAGCCTTCAGATGCGGACAAAAAGCACAGCTAAGAAGAAGATGGCCACACAGCAACAACACATATAAACACCCAGCTCTCACATTTCTATCCCTATGGTCACTGCCATAGGCCTTTTTTCCCTTGACAGTGTCAGGGGCTATGTCGCTGATGATGGCATTTTTGAGGAGACTGTCACAATCACAATTCTTGGATCTCCCACACACATCAATTTAAGAATATAATGTCTAAAAGACTCCTGGCACATAGAGTCCTTTCCTTTTCAAAAAAGAGTAGCTATTGTTTATCAACACAATTATTACATAGAGTCCTTTCCTTTTCAAAAAAGAGTAGCTATTGTTTATCAACACAATTATTAGTTAGGTACATAAATATGAGAATCTATTGAGTAGTCTTATAGGTGTTTACATTCCACCATATGCCAGTGCCAGTGCCAAGTTGCTTCAGTTGTATCTGATTCTTTGTGACACTACGGACTGTAGCCTGCCAGGCTCCTCTGTCCATGGGATTCTCCAGGAAAGAATACTGGAGTGGATTGCCATGCCCTCTTCCAGGGGATCTTCCTGACCCAGGGATTGAATATGTGTTCTTATGACTCCCGCATTGGCAGGCAGGTTCTTTACCACTAGCACCGCCTGGGAAGCCCGTCCCCACCATATAAGGGAGTTCTAATACACCTTTTTCTGGAGAGAAGTCAGTAGATATCTCACGAACAATGATACGGGCGAGTCCCCAGCCCCTCAATGCCCGAGGGCTGACATTCACCACATTATGAACACATCCCGTGATGGACCCAGAAATAGGGCATGATGCCTCCATGGGCACCTGTCACTGTGGCCTCCTTGCATGCCACCCACTGCCTGTCCTGCCACTCACGTGGGGCCCCAGGCATGCAGGCATCCCTGATGTCAGCGGGCCTCTTTCTGCCAGACCTGGGCCTTGGCCTTCAGGAGGATCTGCTCCTGTTCACTTCTCCCAATAGCACAGCCTCCAGTGCCCATAGCCAGGTAGCTGATTCCTTTAGCCAAGGATGTGGCTTCCCTGAGCTGTACATGCCCCCACGGTGGCCTGTGCCAGCCCAATGCTCCTAGCCACATGCTTCAAGGGTGACAAGTGCCACCACCCGGCCACAAGGGATGATCAAGGGCCTCTTAGGGAGAATCCATATACTTGCCTCAGCTGGAGGGCTCAGAACAGAGGAGCGTGGCCTTAAGACAAAACACGGAGGCCAGGTGTGAATGGGGACTGTGGCATGTCTGCTGGGGTGTGCACACAGGGAAGGGGAACACGAGCGCAGAGCGGCCCCAGGACCTGTGCCCAACCCCAGATCTCTTCTTACTGCCTCCAAACCAGGCAAAGCATCCCAGCCAAGGGGTGGGGTGACAGCATGTGCGCCCTGGTTTCCCCACATGAGAACACAGTAGCAGTGTTCCTACGGGGAAATGACACGTGGAGATGAACCCCCAGAGGCAGAGGGCACCTATGGGACAGTCGCTACTGAAGGATTTTCTTCAAGGAAAAAAGAACTAGGTGGGTCCAGAAAGTGATTTCCACAGGGCTAGACTATGAGATAAAACAGAACCACAGTGATTCTTAGACCAGAGAAGCATAAGCCAGACAGATCACAAGTTAGCACTGTACAAGTCCAGCCTGTTGCCACCCTTCTGCCCTCCCACCCTTTTGTGCTGGTCCTGCACAGGGTCCTTGGGGCCAAGCTGGCCTTGGGCAATGCCGCACCCAGTGGGATCCTGAGATCTCACTGCCTCCCCCATAGAATTCTAGAGGGTACACAGCCACGCGCACGCACAGCCACGTGCACACCACCCACACCACTCTGTCAGGCCTCTTAGTCCTCCTTAACATCTCATACATCACAGGCTACCAATGCCATAAGACAGATAATTAAGAACCAAAGAATATTCTGGGCCCCTTCCTGGCCCCTACATGCCTGGGAAGCTGCAAGTCAGGGAAGGAGGCGTGAGCCTGGAATGTGTGCTCTCATGCCAAGCCCTGGACGGTACTGGGGGCTGCCAGCATCCTTGAGGAGCTCTGGCCTGATGGGAAAGCCTGGCTGCTGGGAACCATTGTCTCCAATCTGGTCAGATCTCATTGCTTCCATTTACTTTGAAGAGAATAACTGTTATCTTATAGGCAGTTAAGAAAGAAGTACTGAGAGTTTTAAAAGGATATTTGGGATATAGCTCCTTAGCCAACTCAGGCCTCAGCTGTACAGAGATGAGAAGGAAACTGACTCTCCCAAGACCCAATCTGTTTGTCGCCACCAGGCCATCATTAACAGTATGTGGGAAACAGAGCCCTTGGGCCTAAGGAGCTAAACCAGCTTGGTCTGTGTTCATGACCTGCACATGTGGACAGCAGCCAGCTAAGGTCCCCCACGTCACCCATGTGGGAATCACCCCAGCACATTCAGGTGGGGTCATTGAGGAAAAATCATTATCGCAGGAGCTGCAAAGCGAAGTGCCAGAAAGTGAGCTCAGCACCTCACACCCATCCCAGTCAGGCCTCTGGAGAACAGTGTTGCAGCCTAACCCTGTCTTGGCCATGCCCTTCTCTGCATCTCCATGTGTGTGTATGCTCCTGTGAGCATGTGTGTGTGTGTGTGTGCACGCATGTGTGTTCGTGTATGTGCACACCCATGCAGGCCTGCTGATGTGGGGAGAGGGCCTGTGCCGAGGGGCCGGCTGCTGGATCCATGCCCCATGTGCACCCCACAGGTGACGCCTCAGCCCCCAGGGCCTGGCTCACCCTATCTAGGTGGAGAGGAACCTGCATCCAAGGACAAGGTGAGAGCGCCATGCACTCTGAGAAGCAGGTGCGTCAACTTTGAAACAGAGACCCGTGTCGGGTGAGGGAGGGAGGGGACTTGTGGCACTTCCAGGAGGCCGCAGGCGGGGAAGGAGAGGCGGGAGCTGGCTCCAAGGCACCGTCAGTGCTGATGGTGGAGGGGTGCTTCAGGAGGGGACATACCTGCCTCCCGCCCCCTCTAAGGTTCCACTGCAGTGTACCCATCATGCATCTTTCCTTGAGGCCACCTAACCCCAAAGCAGCCTTCAGGGACCGTGTGCCAGGGAGTTCACTGGGAGGATAGGGAGCCTAGAGGCAACCCTGGCACTATTCTACACATCAATGATAACAAGCCCAGAGCAGCCCAAAGCCTTCTCCCAGGTAACCCCACTTTCCTCTGCTCTGTGACACAGAACCACGATTCCAGGGTTCAAGGGAAACAAGAGAAGTCCTCCTCACATGTCCATTATACAGATTTACTACTATGAAAACACAAAAAATAGCAAGTTGCATTGATTACCTGGGGTTTAAACACCAAATACTGAAGCTGGTGGCGCTGTTTACGGATTGGCGCAATGCCTGACAACAAGCTAAAAGGACAGTAACGCAGTGAACCATCACTCCAAAGAACAGAAAATTTTCATTTGTAAACTCTGGTAAGAGACCAGAAAACAAAAGGGGATGACTCAGGCTCCTGACACTACAGGACAGAAGGAAAATAAGTCAGGAGCCACTCACAGCTGCCCCCCTCCCATAAGACTAACTTAGCTCTTTCTGGAAAATTTTCTCATGAGCATTTATCTGTGTAAATACGTTCCATCCCAGTCCCGTGAGGGTAAGGGGAAACTCAAGTTAAGATGGGGAATTCCATGATTTAATTTTGGAAACTCCCAAAAGAAGGTTTCATTTTGGGTTTTTGTTTGTTTGCTTTGCTTCAGCTTAATTGGCATGAGAAGGATCAACGCGGACTCACCTCGGCATGAAATCCCTCGACCTTCAATAATCTGTTTGCAAACCCCACAGACTCTGGCTTTTTTAAAGGCCTTGTTCTTAAAGCTGTGCAGACTCGCAGTTACTTCTTCTGGCTGAAAAAGTAAAGGGAGAAAGTGTCAGCGCTTCCATTGATAGTCTGTTTGCTCTTCCTTTTCCCTTTCAAGAGATAATAAATCCAGCCGAGTTGGTGAACAGCTGAAACAGGAACCTGACCAGGCAAACAGGGCAGAACAAGACAGCACCTTGCCAAGACTGGGATCCCGGGAGCCTGGGATGCCCCATCGGCACGCTTAGTGCCAGGGCCCTAGTGATGGCCCACAGGCGCCCAGCTCATAATCCCCTGGGTGAAGGGCTTATGTGACAGTGTATCAGCTTCCAGACTGCAGGCTTACAGCCACCACTTCTGTGACAAAAGAATCCACGTGCATGCCTAGAGTCTTAATGATTTTTTTCTAGGGAAGAAACAATCAGCAAACAGCATGATTATAGCAAAGGACACTAACTCACTGGCCTTCCTGGCCCCTTAGCCTCTCTGAACTCATGTACTGGCAGAGAAGCTGTCATCAGACCAGGCTGACAGGACAGGCAGTTCCTCTTTAAACCTCCATTGACTCCATTACACACCCAGGCACTGCAAAGACATGGACCACTTAGCCACCAAATCCATGTTTGTAGTGTCAAGCAAGGCTCACAGCTATGGCTGAGGATCTTATAAAAATTCAATTTGCCTTTGAAACTAAACACCAATCATATTCCTATTTTCTGATTATGTGACAGACAGAGGCCATTACTCACACCAGAATAGCTAAAATTCATTGAGAAGATGAAGTGTTACCGAAAATGGAGACAAATGGTACAGCTACTTTTGAAAGCAGCTTGACAATTTCTTTCACATATTTTTAAATCTACACCAATCTTACAACTCAGCAATTCCAGTTCTGCTGCTGCTGCTGCTGCTGCTAAGTCGCTTCAGTCCGACTCTGTGAGACCCCATGGACTGCAGCCTACCAGGCTCCTCCGTCCATGGGATTTTCCAGGCAAGAGTACTGGAGTGGGTTGCCATTGCCTTCTCCGAATTCCACTTCTACAGACACTTAAAAAGTATGTCCGCAAAGACATGTGTGAGAATGATCAGATCTACCTTTTTAAAAAGTGCCCCTAACAGGAAGTAACCCAGATGCCCATCACAAGGAACCTGGACAAACAAACCATGGTATATTCATAAAATGGATACATATCATACATGCAAATATTCGCTTAGGTATATACAAGAGTAACCTACTAATACATGCAACATCATGGGTGAACATCAAAAGCATTATCAGGCTGAATGAAAGAAGTCAGATATGAGCACACAGTGACTGATTCTCTTTATAGGATGTTCATGAAAAGGCAAATGAACCTATCTAGTTCCTCAGAGGCAGGAGAAAATGAGGTGAGCTCTACGACTGTCTCCAAATTCCTACATGGAGAAAGATTTCAGGATGCAGAGAGGGAAGGGGGAACCAGTATACCACATGGGTTGAAGGAAAGGAGTTAAGAATTCAAGCTGAATAAGCCAGCAAGAAAGAGTTCACTGAGCAGAGCACTGGCGAAGAGAGAGCTGCAAAGAACTCTTGAGATCTTCAGAAGGGCCCTCGGAAGCATTCAGCACAGTACTGAAGAGCATGTGCGTATGCACACCTGTTTAGGAAGATACTCAAGGCTGGGGAAAGAACCTCCGTTTTAAGAAACAGTGCTCACACAGAGCCGAAAATAGTCCTTCTTCCCACAGCCAGACCGGAAAACCCCAAGACTCGGGGAATATTGCATGAAAACAGGAGGATCTTGCCCCAGAAGTGAGGAATGATTAACTATAAACTGAGCACTGCTCCTGGTCTCTCCAAGTAATTTAACTGCATTTCAGAACAAAGCTCAAGAATATCTGTAAAAATAAAAAAATACCCAACACCCAGTAAGGTAAAATTCACCATGCCTGGTACCCAATCAAAAATTATCAGGCATGGGACTTCCCTGGTGGTTCAGCAGCTATGACCCCACGCTCCTAGCGCAGGGGGCCCTGGTTGGATCCCTGGTCAGAGAACTAGATCCCACATGCTGCAACTGAGGAGCCCAACACCGCAACTAAGGATCCCACATGCCACAACCAGGCCCTGGTGCAGCTGAATAAAAACAAATAAACTTTTTTTTTTAATTATCAGGCATGCAAAACAACAGGAAAATGTAACCCATAATGAGAATAATCAGTCAATTGAAAGTAACCCTGAACTGACAAGAATAAGCACGCAAGATATTAACAGTATTATAACTATGTTCCATTTGTTCAAAAAGGTAGGTCAGAAAAGATCCAAAACAAACATTTACAGAAGCAAATGTAAATAGCTGAGATGAAAAATATTAAAACACGATAAAATTATTAACAGATCAGACACTGCAATAGAACAGATTAGTGAATTTGAAGACATCACCATGGAAACTTACCAAAATAAAGCACAGAAAGAAAAGACAACCTCTGTAAACAAATAGATAGATAAACAAACAAAAAGAGTATCAGTGAACTCTGAGACAACTTTTAGCAGCTTTTAAGACCCTGAAAGAAAATGGGTGGGTGGAGGGATATTTGAAGAGATAATGGCTGAAACTTTTCCAAAACATGAGGAAAACTATAAACCCCATAGATCCAAGAAACTCAAAAAAATCTCAAGCACAAAAAATGTGACAGAAACTACATAAGGCACATGAAAACCAAATTGCTCAAACCCAGTTATAAAGAGACAATCTTAAATGAATCTATATATACAAAACTGAAACAGACTCACAAATATAGAAAACAAACTTATAGTTACCAGAGAAGTATGGAGGAAAGAGAGGAATAAATTGGGTGTAGGGATTAATGAACTATTATAAATAAAACAGACAGGCAACAAGGATTTACTGTACAGCACATAGAAGTATATTCAATACCTTACATTAACCTATAATGGAAAATAATCTAGAAAAAAATATATATATATTAATTAATCACTTGCTGTACACCTGAAACTAACACAACACTAAACCAACTATACTTCAACTGAAAAAAAAGAGATCTTAAAAGCAGCCAGTGGGGCAGGGGAGCACAAATTACATTCACGGGATTAAGCATTAAAATAACAGTAGATTTCTCACTGAAAAAAAAGCAAGTGAAAACACAATGTAGCAATATAAAGTACTAAGAAAAAACTGACCAATCCAGCAAAAACACACTTCAAAGATGACAGTGAATTAAAAACTTCCTAGAATATACAAAGCTGCAATAATTTATCACTAAACTGACAGATTCTACAAGACATGTTAAAGATAGTCTGAGCAAAAGGAAAATAATATTCGATGGAAATATAGCTTTACACAAAAGAATGAAGACCACTAGAAATGATTAATTACATGGACAAATATGTAAGGTCTTTTACTTGGTACTTAAAACTCATCAGAAGATAATTAACTATTTAAATAAAAACTAATAATGATACAATGTGAGGTTTAACGTAAGGTGAAGTAAAATTTCTGATAAACAGCACAAAGGTCAGGAAAGGAGAAATGGTAGAACACCACTGGGAGGCTCTCATAATATACACGAAGTAATACACCATCACGTGAAGGCAGACTGGGAGCAGCTCAAAAGGCATAACATAAACCTAAAGCAGCAACCAAAATAACGAGTTGTAGGTAATAAATACAGCAAAGAAAAAACAAAATTAGGTTAAAATGGCAAGAAAAGAGAAAAAGCAGTAATAAAGAACACGTAAGGGAAATGGAAAACAAGCAGCACGATGATAGGTTTAAACCTCAATATTTAGGAATCACACTAATGTAAACAGTTTAAACATCTCATTAAAAGGCAGGGATTGTCAAATTATATTTTTTTAAAAAAGTATAGAAAAATACCCAATGTTGTGTTAATCAAATAAAAGCTGAAATGACTATATTAATAACAAAGTAGATTCCAGATTACAGAATATTCCCAATGATATCCATCTGAGCCCCCAGGGAAGCCCCAGTGCCATAGGAAAGCACTATATAATGATAAAAGGGCAAAAACGCCAAGAGAATATAACAAAGTTACGCATTTAATAACAAAATTCTCAAAATACATGAAAAAAGAACTGACAGAATTGCAATGAGAAATAGGCAAACATAGACAGTCAGAAATTTCATTACCCCACACTGAATTGTCTCCCCACAAAATTCATATATTGAAGCTTTAACCTCCAATGTAACTATGTTTGAACTTAGGGCCTTTAAAGAGATAATCAAGGTAAAATGAGGCCATAAGGGTAGGGACCTAATCCAACAGGGCCATTGTCCTTATACAAAGAAAAGGGGACCCTAGGGAAATGGCACACAGAGGAAAGTCCATGTGAGGACATGGGGACCATACAAACTAAGCAAAGAGGGAGGCCTTAGGAAAATCCAAACTTGTCAGTACCTTGATCTTGGACTTCCAACCTCCTGAACTATGAAAAAATAAACTTCTGCTGTTTAAGACACCTAGTCTGTGTTATTTCACTATGGCAGTCCTAGCAAACTAATACAGCCTTTCTCAATAATTAATATTATTTTTATAATAATTGATAATTATTGCAGAAAATAAGCAAGGATACATAAGCTTTGAACAATATTATCAATATCTTGACCTAAGTGACATTATAGAACATTTGACCTAACTGCGGCAGAATACACATTCTTTTCAAATGCATATGGAATATTTAGTAGACAAGTCTAAGAAAATTTTAAATTATTCCAGTTGTACTAAATATGTTCTCTGACCACAATGGGATTAAATTAGGAATCAGATACAGAAAGATCTTAGTAAAACCCCCTAAGTATTTGGACATCAAATAACACACTTCTGAATAGTGTATAGAGTAATACACCATGGCAAGGCACTGCTATTACAAACTTGTTTACATGTTTGTTTCTGCTTTTTTCAAGAGACCATATACTTTTTGATAGCAGGGCTCTTGAACTCAGTGCTTACAACAGAGGAATGGAGGTGCTACTATCATGAAGTCCATGACATTGGCAGGGCCCTTCTGTGCCATAAATAACCAACACTGCTCTACAAATGGCACACTAGGGTGCAAGCTCAAGACCCCGTAGCCAACGGATAAGGAATATGGGCTCAGACCCAGTCTCCACCCAGGCCCCATGCTCAGACAGGAGTAGAGATTCAAGTAGCTGACACACACAGCCCTCTATCATAATCCCCCAGCTGGCACACACTTTTCCTCCCTTATATTTCAGTTATTTGTTTATAGCCATCTCTTTTGTGTAACTTCCTACAGGCAGGACACCAGGCTGTTATCTATTTTTCTTCCAAGGCCCTGCACAGTGCCTGGCACCCTCAATTAATACTTGTCGACTGAATGAATTGGCTGTGTTCTGTGAGCCAACAGGGGATACTGTGACGTTTTATTCCTTACAAATAACTTTATTACAACCAAGGAGAAAGAGGCACTGTGTTCCTGTGGTTTTTCTGCCGGCTGGGCCACAGTTAGAAACCTGGAGGAAGGAAACAGCAGAGGTGCTGTATAGAGGCCGAAGCCATTTCAGTGGCTGGATGGTGGAGGAATTCATTTCAGATAGTGTAATAACATCTGCTCACGCTTCATCTGTACATAACATCTCCATTGTGAAGTGAGCCTAGACGGGATTAGGCTGCCTTTGTTTTCACCTGATACTGTGCTTTCATTTCTCCCAAAGAGGCGGGCCCAAAGAGTGCACGGGGAACGGGGGAGGCCGAAATGCTGAAGCATTTAGCAGGCTCAGTTCAGGAATCTAAATTGCATTTAATTGTTAGGAGCAGACAGTGGGAAGGGTAGAGAGCAAGGCTGCCAGTTCCACAAGGACTACCTGAGGGGTTCAGGGTAATTAGTGCTGGTCTTGATGGTGAGGTCTCTTTTTAGAAA
>SJYQ01002602.1:14036-25293 GCA_006410935.1 Redunca redunca | reverse complement strand
AAATCTTCCTTTGGCGGCACTTTCCTGCCTGAGCCAGACTGGCCAAGGTTTCTTTAAATATGAATCCAGTGAAGTTTGAACAGAAGATGCTTGCTTTTTGTTTTTTCCTGAAAAATCACCCTGTGGCAAGTTTAAGCATGCTTCTTTGCACCCCCCCAAAAAAATCCTCAAATGCTTTAAAATGAAGAATTCTTATGTCTCAACATTTTTCCATTGCCAATTCCATTAGTGTAAATTCTTTAGAAAAGGTCCTTCCCTGGGAGGTCTTGTGAGGAAGGCAGAGTCCGCTGTGACCTGCACCAGCTCCACCCCCCACCCCGCTCTTTATGCCAGCATGGCCGCCAACCCCCCAAAATGCCAGTCAGTGTTGGGGTGTCAGCTTCCAGGGGTCCTCGTTGCCAAGTTAATGGTCCTCACTGCTCATTAATGGGAGAAGGAGATGGCGACCCATTCCAGTAATCTTACCTGCAGGATCCCATGGACAGAAGACCCTTTTACAGCTGCAGTCCATGGGGTCGCAAAGAGTCGGGCCTGGAACACACACGCTGCTCATTAATGCGGCTTTTGGCTGTTAGCAGCCATCGTGGTTAGGATAAAAGCGCCAGTGGACAGCACGCAGAGTGAGGTGCACATCCAGCCATCTGTGGCCGAGATGGCCAGTACTTGAGCTAGTTATTTCTCAAATCTCATCAGCATCTCTGGGCCTTTCACGGTGATGCTTGTTCCTCCTCGTTCAGTCTTTCCTGGAGCTGAAAACAAAGCCCTCATCTTCAACCTTAAAAGCCCTCATCCTCTCTGAAGGCGCGTGTAGGCCCGCCTTCTATCTCCCCATCCCTGGAGGATGGGGAAGGAAATCGACCTGGTTTTCTTGTGTCTCTAAATGGGTGCTTTCTCTAGCTCATTTCTGGCTGTCAACAAACAAGTCTTTGGAATGTGCCCAGTGCAGAGTGTTCTGGGAGGTGCTGGGGCCCAAAGACACGTAGGAGATTCTCCTCTTCCAAGAGGTGGAATGCCGGGACACCCACAGGCAGGAAGGCGGCCAGGCCAGCCCTGCTCAGTCCTAACAGCGCGCTCGTGCCCCCCACCCTCCCTGTGTATCCACCCCAAACCCTCCAGCTCACTTCTCTGTGTAAGAGCCAAAGCGCGAATACTTTTAAACAAGAGCCTATGCCTCCTGAGCACTCACGGTGCCCCAAGCATGCTGTGTACCATCGCAAGAGCCCTCCATGTGTTAGCTCAGCCCCACAGCTGCCGTGGCTTCATTCAGTCAATTGTCAAACAGTTACAGCTTGAGCTGTTACTTACAGGCCTTTACTGTGTGCCAGGAACTGTCCCCAGCACTGGATGGGCGGACGGATAGACCAGCAGGCTGGTGTGGTTAGTCCTCGGCACCCATGGGCGTGTTGCTGCCCCTGCTTCCGTTGTGCACGTGAGGAGACTGAGACACAGAGAGCTTAGGCAGCTGCCCTGAGGCCGCCGAGCTGGCCGGTGTGGACATCAGGGTTCAGGCCCCGCAGTAGCCCCAGGCTCCCCTCCTCATCACTGAGCTGTGACCTTCGAACGTCTCTCGTGCGCCGGTGCTTCGCATAGTCCGTTTCGTCCATGCGGCCGCACTCAGGTAACGCCCGTGGGCAGCAGGGAGGCCGAGTCGGGCTTCCGGGCCAGGACGCGGCCAGTGCTTGGAGTCCGGCTCTGCCCCTGCCCATTCCCAACTTCCTCTCCAGCCTGGAGCTCACAGCCCTGTGACCTCTGCACGTGGGGAGAGGCTGTGGGGAGTTCAGGGTCTGGTGAAGACCTCAGACCTGCTGCAGGACTGTGGGACGCAGGGCCCATGCTGATGCTGCTGGGCCGGGGGTGAGAGGTGGGGTGTGAAGGCGAAGTGAGACCGTGCCCCCAGTGCAGCCCATGGGTGCTGGCTGCTGGCTGTGGGCCAGGCTGGCATGCAGGCTTCTCGGAAGAGGTGGGCATGGCATCGTGACAGGACGGAGCACGATGCCAGGCCCTGGGTCTGACTCACGCAGCCTGGAAAGGAGCGATTCAGCTGTCAGACTGAGGGTGGCTCTTAAGACGGGGTGCTCTCCTCAAAGAAGGTGGAAATTGTTCTGCTCAAGACAGCTCCCCGGCGGAGGCAGTAACGTGCACTTCAAACCCCGGAACCCACGTCCGCGGTGGGGGCCACCTGCCAGCCTGCGTTCACACCCAGATTGCGATGGTTGGCGTTCACATGGTGACTCCCGGCTCACAGAAGGCAGGTGGAGAAGCAGAGTCTGACCCGTCTGCCTCCATTCACACGCAGGCAGAACTCACCCTGGGTGAGGCAAGTCAGCCTGCGGCTCCCTCTGTGCAGCCTCGGGGGGGTGGACGTGGTCTGCACCTCGGTCTGGAGGTGGTCACACAGGTGTGGACGTACACCCGTCAGGCTGTGCTCGTAGTGTGTGTATCCTCAGTAAACACTGAGAGCAGACGGCGCGGGTCTGGGGTGGCGGGGACCCTCAGGCCCTCGCCCACCCGCACCTGCCTCCACCGCCCCCCACTGGCCTGTTCTCTTCAGCTCTTGTTCAGCCAGTGAACACTTGCTGGGAACGTGTGTGGCAACGACGCTAAGTTCTGAGGATGCGAGCATTCGTTCATTCATTCAGCTGTTATTTTGGTGCCTGGCCTTGTGGGAATCTGCTCAACCTGCTAAGTGAGAACACCTTCCTGTTTCTGCAAGTCCCAGGCTCAGAGGTGCACAGGGTGCCAGGTCCTCCCACTGTCCTGCCTGAGGCAGAGCCCCTCCCAGGACCCTCACAAGGCCCGGGGACCTCCTCACTCTCGGCCAGGCCACTGTGCCTCGGAGAGGCTCTTTTGTCTCTGCCCTGGGGGGCTCTGCCTGGGGGCTCTGAATGGGGGGGCTCTGAGTGGGGGGCTGTGCCCAGGGGGCTCTGCCCAGGAGTGGCTCTCCCCTGGGGGCTGTGCCTGGGTGGCTCTGTGTTGGGGGCTCTATGTGGGGGTTTCTGTGGGGGGGTCTTTGTGGGGGGTCTCTGCCCGGGGGGCTCTGCCCGGGGGGCTGTTCCCTGGAGGCTCTGCCTGGGGGGCTCATGCCACCAGCCCTTGTCCTGCCCGTCTGGCCCCTGACGCTCCACTGGTATGTTTTCAAGTTTCTATTCAAATCCAGCAAATATTCACTGAGAATTTAAAAACCAGCGTCCCAGACTGAATCATGGGCACACAGAGATTCATTTACTTATTCATTCAACAAACATTTATCGAGTGCCTGCCATCAACCAGGCAGCCTTCGAGGTGGTGGGGAAATTTCTTTCACAGCAGCGAGTAAATAAAACAGACAACAACTCACGCAGTGTTTATATTGTCACAGGGTAGACACACGGTCATCAAGGAACCCCGGAGCCTCAGGGTGAAGGCTGTGGTGGCAGCGGCTTCGGGGAGGCTGCAGGAGGCCAGAGGCCAGTCCTGCGGAGCCTCGGAGGGACCGTGTCAGGCAGAGGAGACAGCAGGTCACAGCCCCTCGAGAGCCTGTCCGGGGCCTGACCCGCTGAGTGGGGAGTGGAAGAAGAGGGCCAGAGAGGGGCCCGTGGCCACCGGTGAGGATTTGGCCTTCTGCTCTGCGGGAGGCGCCCTGGGCGGCTTGGAGCTTTCACCAGGGTTCCGGAAGTGTCCCTCTGGCTACCGCATTGAAGATGGCGGAGCCTGCCCTCTGGCGGCTCCTCTGCTCTTCTGGGATCCTTCAGTTCAGTTCCGTTCAGTTCAGTCACTCAGTCGTGTCTGATTCTTTGTGACCCTATGGACTGCAGCACGCCAGGCCTTGCTGTCCATCACCAGCTCCCAGAGCTTACTCAAACTCGTGTCCGTTGAGTTGGTGATGCCATCAAACCATCTCATCCTCTGTTGCCTCCCTCTCCTCCCATCTTCAATCTTTCCCAGCCTCAGGGTCTTTTCCCATGAGTCAGTTCTTTACATCAGGTAACCAAGGTATCGGAGTTTCAGCTTCAGCATCAGTCCTTCCAGTGAACATTCAGGACTGATTTCCCTTAGGACTGACTGGTTGGATCTCCTTGCAGTCCAAGGGACTCTCAAGAGTCTTCTCCAACACCACAATTCAAAAGCATCAATTCTTCGGTGCTCAGCTTTCTTTATAGTCCAACTCTCACATCCATACATGACCACTGGAAAAACCATAGCTTTGACTAGACGGACCTTTGTTGGCAAAGTAATGTCTCTGCTTTTTAACATGCTGTCTAGGTTGGTCATAACTTTCCTTCCAAGGAGCATCTTTTAATTTCACGGCTGCAGGCACCATCCATAGTAGTTTTGGAGCCCCCAAAAATAAAGGCTGACACTGTTTCCACTGTTTCCCCATCTATTTGCCATGAAGTGATGGGACCAGATGCCATGATCTTAGTTTTCTGAATGTTGAGCTTTAAGACAACTATTTGACTCTCCTCTTTTACTTTCATCAAGAGGCTCTTTAGTTCTTCTTCGCTTTCTGCCATAAAGGTGGTATCATCTGCATATCTGAGGTTATTGAGATTTCTCCCAGCAATCTTGATTCCAGCTTGTGTTTCTTCCAGTCCAGCGTTTCTCATGATGTACTCTGCATAGAAGTTAAATAAGCAGGGTGACAATATACAGCCTTGACGTACTCCTTTTCCTATTTGGAACCAGTCTGTCGTTCCATGTCCAGTTCTAACTGTTGCTTCCTGACCTGCATATAGATTTCTCAAGAGGCAGGTCAGGTGGTCTGGTATTCCCATCTCTTTACGAATTTCCCACAGTTTGTTGTGATCCACACAGTTAAAGGCTTTGGCGTAGTCAGTAAAGCAGAGGTCAGTGTTTTTCCGGAACTCTATCACCTGTTCCATGATCCAGCGGATGTTGGCAGTTTGATCTCTGGTTGCTCTGTCTTTTCTAAATCCAGCTTGAACATCTGGAAGTTCATGGTTCATGTACTGTTGAAGCCTGGCTGGGAGAATTTTGAGCATTAGTTTGCTAGTGTGTGAGATGAGTGCAGTTGTGAGGTAGTTTGAGCATTCTTTGACAGTTCTTTTCTTTGGGATTGGAATGAAAACTGACCTTTTCCAGTCCTGTGGCCACTGCTGAGTTCTCCAAATTTGCTGACATATTGAGTGCAGCACTTTCACAGCATCATCTTTCAGGATTTGAAATAGCTCAACTGGAATTCCATCACCTCCACTAGCTTTGTTCATAGTGATGCTTCCTACGGCCCACTTGACTTCGCATTCCAGGATGTCTGGCTCTAGGTGAGTGACACACCATCGTGATTATCTTGGTCATGAAGATCTTTTTTGTACAGTTCTTCTGTGTATTCTTGCCACATCATCTTAATATCTTCTGTTTCTGTTAGGTCCGTACCATTTCTGTCCTTTATCGAACCCATCTTTGCATGAAATGTTCCCTTGGTATCCCTAATTTTCTTGAAGAGATCTCTAGTCTTTCCCATTCTATTGTTTTCCTCTATTTCTTTGCATTGATCCCTGAGGAAGGCTTTCTTATCTCTCCTTGATATTCTTTGGAACTCTGCATTCAGATGGGTATATCTTTCCTTTTCTCCTTTGCCTTTTACTTCTCTTCTTTTCACAGCTATTTGTAAGGCCTCCTCAGACAGCCATTTTGCCTTTTTGCATTTCTTTTCCTTGGGGATAATCTTGATCACTGCCTCCTGTACAATGTCATCAACCTCAGTCTATAGTTCTTTAGGCACTCTGTCTATCAGATCTAATCCCTTGACTCTATTTGTCACCTCCTGTGTATAATTGTAAGGGATTTGATTTAGGCCATACCTGAATGGTCTAGTGGTTTTCCCTACTTTCTTCAATTTCAGTCTGAATTTGGCAATAAGGAGTTCATGATCTGGGCCACAGTCAGCTCCTGGTCTTGTTTTTGTTGACTGTACAGAACTTCTCTGTCTTTGGCTGCAAAGAATATAATCAATCTGATTTCGGTGTTGACCATCTGGTGATGTCCATGTGTAAAGTCTTCTCTTGTGTTGTTGGAAGAGGGTGTTTGCTATGACCAGTGAGTTCTCTTGGCAAAACTCTATTAGCCTTTTCCCTGCTTCATTCTGTACTCCAAGGCCAAATTTGCCTATTACTCCAGGTATCTCTTGACTTCCTACTTTTGCATTACAGTCCCCTATAATGAAAAAGACATCTTTTTTGGGGTGTTAGTTCTATAAGGTCTTATAGGTCTTCATAGACCCATTCAACTTCAGCTTCTACAGCATTACTGTTCAGGGCACAGACTTGGATTACCATGATATTGAACGGTTTGCCTTGGGAATGAACAGAGATCATTCTGTTGTTTTTGAGACTGCATCCAATTACTGCATTTCAGACTCTTCTGTTGACTATGATGGTACTCCATTTCTTCTAAAGGATTCTTGCCCACAGTAGTAGGTATCCTGGGATCCTTAGTTAAGAGAAACTTGTCGTGGTGCTCTTGATTCCAGAGAGCTCAGGGAAGGCTTCCCAGAGGTGGTGACATTTGCTCCGCATCTTGCAAAGCATGCAGGTGTCTCCAGGCAGGGGGGCTGAACACTCAGGCACACGTCTCCATTCATTCACACGCTCATTCTCTCATCTATCCATTTTTTTATTCATTCAGAGGAAACTGTATTAAGCACTGGGGTTAAAAAATAGAATCCAGCCCTGATCCTTGAAGAAGTCAGTGTCCAGTAAGGAGAGGGGAGACAGAAGGAAGCCAGATCCTTGACACTTCCCTGAGGAAATGCGGCAGTATATGCAGGGCCACGGAGCCGCAGCCGCCAGGAGCCGGAGCCGGGTGGGGGCCTCCCAGGCACAGGAGTCTTTCTAGGCGACAGGTCAGCTGAGCCCCCATTGAAAGGTGAGCATGAGTCTTTTAAGAAACAGGAGGGAGAAGAGTTCAGGGCAGACAGGGGCCCGGGCACAGGTCTGAGGCCATGTGCTTCCCACGCCCCTGGTCCTGAGTGGGCACCGCAGCGGCGCGGGACATGGCGAGTTCTGGAATGCCGAGACATTCGGGTCTGTCGAAGGAGGAGAAGGCCCAGGAGCCAGGCGGGCGGCAGCTAGGGTCCTTCAAACACGCAGGTCAGGGCTGCACTCAGTCCTCAGCCGGAGTTCCTAGTGGAGGGTTTCAGTGGGCAGAGTCCAGATTCTGCGACTCCACAGCTGAGGACAGGCTGGAGGGGCTGGGCTGGCGTCGGCAGACTTGTTAATACGCACGGGAAGAGTCCAGACCAGGAGAGCTGAGCCCTGAGGAGGATGCGGTGGAGGAGAGGACGCAGGCGAGGCCCTCCTGCAGATGGATGGACGGCGGTGGCCCCTCATGGGGTGACAGGTGGATGCTGTGTCCCCAAGTGAGAGGGACACTGGGAGCCTGTCCTTAAGGAGCTGGACCTTAAGGGGCCTGCAGCCTCTTGTACGAAGCATCCCCCTGTTCAAATTGACAGGAAGCGGATCAGTGGTTTCCAGGGGCTGGGAGCAGAGGGGAGTGGATACAAGGTTTCTGTTCGTGGTGATGGACATGTTCTGGAATTAGGAGCCAGGGGCTTGGAGAGAGTAGGTAATGTGCCTGCAGACAGAGCTGAAGTGGGTAAGATGAGATTTGCCCCAAACCTTGTGTTGTTTCCACGTGGAGTTCACATGGAGGTTTCTTTCAGACAAGTTATTTAAGATCTCTGAGCCTCATTTTCCTCATCTACAAAATGGATTCAATAATCAACCCCCTCTCTACCCATGTGAGAATTCATGTGACATGTACAAGGGTCGCTGGTACATTCTAAGTGCTTAATCGTCGTCTTTCCTCTGCCGGTCACGGTCCAGGACGACAGAAACCACTGTGTGTCTTTAGAGGAGATATAGCAGGGGCAGTCAGGTGACAGAAGAGCCAGGCGCCAGTGAGGACCTTGGGGCACCCGGGGTGAGTAACTGCAGGAGGCCCAGCCGTCCCTGTGGTGGAGGGAAAGCCGGAGGGCATGGCGTCGCCAGAGGCCAGGGAGAAGCAGACTGGCAACGCCTGAGTGCATGTGCCTTGTGGGCATACCTCCCTACTGTGTGCACGGGGCACTTGCAACTGCACGCAGTAGGGCCACAGAGCCACAGGCCCAGCTGGACACGGCCTGACCACGTGAGTCCCCGCGTCCCTGCGTCTGGAGCCGTGGGTCAGCGTGTGGACGGCATCTGCCTGCAGCCCCTGGGCCCTCGCAGCAATGGAAGTCCCTCCCTGGGCGCAGGCCCAGAGCTCAGCGCCGCCTTCTTGGGCCTGTGACTTGGCCAGGCTGGTCATCTGAGCCACTGGACGGGTGCAACCTGCTCCTGTGAACTAACCTCTGAGCGAGAGGACGTGCAGCCACAGGAAGGGGAGGAGGCGGCCGCAGCTGCAGCCTGGCCTCCCTTTGAAGTGAGGAGGCAGTCTTTCTGTTTCCCTCAGAAGCTCAGCTCCCCCAGCAGAGATTCTGCTGCAGCCGCCTGTTGACTTCAAAGGTCGGCCGGGCCTCCTGCGGGCCCGCTGCTGGCCCCTGGCCTCCCATCGCCGCTGCGACGGGCTCTTCCTCCTGCTGCGGGCAGCACAGGACCGCTCCTGGCCTCCACTGCTCTCCAGGTCCCCAGGGATGGGGATCTCACAGGGGTCTTCAGCTCTCAGGACAGAACGTTCTAGAAAGTCCTGGGTGGGGGCTTCCAGTTTCTGGTTCTGTCTCTTGGAAGGCACTGGCAAGGCAGGAGATGAGAAGAGAAGAGGACGATGTTGAGGGATTCTTTTCTTCCCAACACCTTTCAGCCCTGGGTGTAAGGTGAGCTAAATTTGTGTCCCCAAAGAGTAGATGAAAGCGTCCTAACCCTGGTACCTGTAGGTGAGTCCTTATTTAGAAATAGGGTCCTTTCAGATGTCATCAAGTTAAGATGAGGTCATAACTGGGATGGGCTTTAAGGTAACAGACTGGATTCTTAGAGGACGAGAGAGACACACAGGGTGAAGACCGTGTGGACGGAGGCCACGGGTGGGGCGACATGGCTGACAGCCCAGGTGCGCAGCAGGTTGCTGGCAAACACCAGACGCTACAGAAAGTCACGAACAGCTTCTTCTCCGGTCCTTCGGAGGGCAGGGCCCCTCCGACACTTTGATTTTGGACTTCTAGCCTGTTGTTCAGTCACTCAGTCGTGTCCAACTCCTTTTGACCCTATGCACTGCAGCATGCCAGGCTTCTCTGTCCTTCACCATCTCCCAGAGATTGCTCAAACCCATATCCATTGAGTCAGCGATGCCATCCAGCTATCTCATCCTCTGTCGCCCCCTTCAATCCTGGGAGGGCAGGAGAACATGTGTCTGTTGTTTTAATCCCAGCCTGTGGTGCTTTGTTACGCAGCCCTAGGAAACCAACACAGGGAAGTTGATGCGGCCCTGCAGATGGCAGGTGGCTGTGATAAGCCCTCTGTGTACAAATGAGCTCCATTCCAAGAGCACGTTGTAAGTCCAATTTGTTCATTAGTGCAACAGTTAGCCGAGGCCCCCGACTCACACAGTGGCTACACAGTGCTGCACTGTGGTAGGCTTACAATACTTCTCTGCTACTTAAACAATGCACACGTAAAACAAACACAAAATAAAAGCATCTTTAATCTTATACAGCACTTTGAGAAGGACAGTAGTGCAGTACAACATCAGGCATACAGGGGCCAGCATGCCCGTCTGCCTCTTTCAAAGTTCACGACTTGAACTTGAAGGTTAGTTTGCAGGGGATGTACAGAACCAAATTAACCAGCTTCCTGAAACGTTGCCCAAGTTACTCACCAAAAGTGGTGGCCTTGAATGAAAGGCACGACTTGTCAGCAACTGTGAGTTGAGAGCTCACCACACAGGCTGGGGCCTCACGACCCCTCTACCAGCCCTTTGAAGATGTTACCAGCATTAACCCCATTTGCAACTGAGGAAACTGCATCTCAGGAAATGAAATAGTTTCCCCAAGGCAACTGGACTACTGAAAGATGAGACATATATTTGTTTTCTATGTTCGGGCGTGCGTGTGTACTAAGTCACTACAGTCGTGTCCAACTCTTTGTGACCCCATGGACTATAGCCCACCAGGCTCCTCTGTCCATGGGATTCTCCAGGCAAGAATACTGGAGTGGGTTGCTATGCCCTCCTCCAGGAGATCTTCCCAACCCGGGGCTTAAACCCGCATCTCTTATGTCTCCTGCATATGCAGGCAGGTTCCACCATTAGTGTCACCTGGGAAGCCCTTGTTTCCTCTGCTTCTTAACAAGTTAGCATGAGTTCAGCAACTTAAAACAGGCGGACCGTCTCACAGTGTCCCTGGACTGGGAGTCTGGCCCGCTCAGCGGGATCCTCCACTCCAGTCTCCCAAGATCGTGAGCGAGGTGTCTGCAGGCTGCATGCCTCCCTGGGGTGGGGTCCTCTCCCAGCTCACTTGTTGCTGGCAGAATTTGTGTCTGGCGGCTGTGTGACCGAGGCTGTTCTCTTGCAAGCCATCGTCCAGAGACAGCCGCCGCTCCTCACCACCCGGCCCTGTGGCGGCTCACAGGAGGTGGTCTGCTTTCTTCGAGGCCAGCAGGGGTGTCTCCCTGACGTCTTCCCCTCTAGCTTGCCCTGGTGAAGCCTTATATAACACAGCCCAGCCCGCCTGTTCTCAGGGGCCGCCCACACTCATGGGGAGCACACGGAGGGTGGGACTCTGCTACCAAGTTCAGGTGAACTTGACTCGGAGACCGCAGTGAACTTGGGCCCGGGTTCTGTCCCTGACGTGGGGGCAACCTTGGGAAATTTCCTCCTGCACCCTCTCATTTATGACAGCAGGATGGTAACGCTGGACTCCAGGGGTGCTCTGAGGTTTAAATTGTGGAATCCTCAAGCACACGCAGTTGCTAGGAGCTCGTGAATGGCAGCTCCCTCCCCACTCTTCGCCAGGGTGTCTCCTTCACACAGGAAAACACGGGGTGGGGGTGGGCAGAGCACGTGGGAGGCTCCTGGCCCTGGAGTAGGAAGGCCCGGGTGTCGCTTGGGTCCGCTGCCCCTTCCCGGCTCCCAGGCCCTAAGACTCCCTCGAGTTTCCTGTGGAAAGAGAAGCTGAAGTGAGACCCCCAAATGAAGCCGCCACCTTGGAAAGGCCTTGCTCCCTGCACAGTGTGAGGCCAGATCCCACGGGGAGGGGTGTCTGTGGGGTTGGCGTCGGGGGAAGAGGAGGGGAGTGCGGAAGGGGAATGGGTAGTGGGCGGGGCCAGGGCGAACAGTAGGGGGGACG
>SJYQ01002601.1:490541-506741 GCA_006410935.1 Redunca redunca | reverse complement strand
TCTTTTTGTCACAGTGGTGAATGGGATTGTTTCCTTAATTTCTCCTTCTGTTTTCTCATTGATAGTATATAGGAATGCAAGGGATTTCTGTGTATTAATTTTATATCCTGCAACTTTAGTATATTCATTGATTAGCTCTAGTAATTTTCTGGTGGAGTCTTTAGGGTTTTCTATGTAGAGGATCATGTCATCTGCGAACAGTGAAAGTTTACTTCTTTTCCAGTCTGGATTCATTTCTTTTTCTTCTCTGATTGCTGTGGCTAAAACTTCCAAAACTATGTTGAATAGTAGTGGTGGTGAGAGTGGGCACCTTTGTCTTGTTCCTGAATTTAGTGGAAATGCTTTCAAATTTTCACCTTTGAGGATAATGTTTACTGTGGATTTATCATATATGGCTTTTATTATGTTGAGGTATGTTCCTTCTATGCCTGCTTTCTGGAGGGTTTTTGTTAAGTTTGGGAATTTACCTTCCTCTGCAATTTTTTGGAAGAGTTTGAGTAGGATAGGTGTTAGCTTTTCTCTAAACTTTTTGGTAGAATTCACCTGTGAAGCCATCTGGTCCTGGGCTTTTGTTTGTTGGAAGATTTTTTTAATTACAGTTTCTATTTCCATGCTTGTGATGGTTCTGTTAATATTTTCTATCTCTTCCTGGTTCAGTTTTAGAAGGTTATACTTTTCTGGGAATTCATCCATTTCTTCCAAGTTGTCCACTTTATTGGCATATAGTTGCAGATAGTAGTCTCTTATGATCCTTTGAATTTCTGTGTTGTCTGTTGTGATCTCTCCATTTTAACTTCTAATTTTGTTGATTTGATTCCTCTCCCTTCTTTTCTTGATGAGTCTGGCTAATGGTTTGTCTATTTTAATTATCTTATCAAATAACCAGCTTTCAGTTTTGTTGATTTTTGCTGTAGTCTCCTTTGTTTCTTTCTCATTTATTTCTGCTCTAGTTTTTATGATTTCTTTCCTTCTACTCACCCTAGGGATCTTCATTTATTCTTTTTCTAGTTGCTTTAGGTGTAAAGTTAGGTTATTTGTTTTATTTTTCTCTTGTTTCTTGAGGTAAGCTTGTATTGCTATGAACCTTCCCCTTAGCACTGCTTTTACTGAATCCCTTAGGTTTTGGGTTGTTGTGCTTTCATTTTCACTTGTTTCTATGCATATTTTTATTTCCTTTTTTATTTCTTCCATGATTTGTTGGTTATTCAAAATTGTGTTTTTTAGCCTCCATATGTTTGTATTTTTAGTAGCTTTTTTCCCCCTGTAGTTGACATTTAATCTGACTGCATTGTAATCAGAAAAGATGCTTGAAATGATTTCAATTTTTTTGAAATTACCAAGGCTAGATTTATGGCCCAGAATGTTATCTATCTTGGAGAATGTTCCATGTGCACTTGAGAAAAAGGTGAAATTCATTGTTTTGGGGTGAAATGTGCTAAAGATATCAATTAGATCTAACTGGTTCATTGTATCATTTAAAGTTTGTGTTTCCTTGTTAATTTTCTGTTTGGTTGATCTATCCACAGGTGTGAATGAGGTATTAGAATCTCCCACTATTATTGTGTTATTGTTAATTTCCCCTTTCATATTTGTTAGCATTTGCCTTATGTTTTGAGATGTTCCTATGTTGGGTGGATATATATTTATAAGTGTTATATCTTATATTTTGATTGACTATTTGATCATTATGTAGTGTCCTTCTTTGTCTCTTTTCACAGTCTTTATTTCAAAGTCTATTTTATCTGATATGAATATTGCTACTCCTGCTTTCTTTTGGTCTCCATTTGCATGAAATATATATTTCCAGCCCTTCACTTTCAGTCTGTATGTGTCCCTTGGTTTGAGGTGGGTCTCTTGTAGATAGCGTATATAGGGGTCTTGATTTTGTATCCACTCAGCCAGTCTTTGTCTTTTGGTCGGGACATTCAACCCATTTACATTTAAGATAATTATTACTGATAAGTATGATCCTGTTGCCATTTACTTGGTTGCTTTGGGTTTGAGTTTATAAACCTTCTCTGTGTTTCCTGTCTAAGGAAGCTCCCTTAGCATTTTTTGAAGAGCTGATTTGGTTGTGCTGAATTCTCTCAGCTTTTGCTTGTCTGTAAAGCTTTTGATTTCTCCTTCATATTTGAATGAGATCCTTTCTGGGTATAGTAATCTGGGTTGTAGATTTTTCTTTTTCATCCCTTTAAGTATGTCCTGCCATTCCCTACTGGCCTGAAGAGTTTCTACTGAAAGATCAGCTGTTATCCTTATGGGAATCCCCTTGTGTGTTATTTGTTGCTCTTCCCTTGCTACTTTTAATATTTGCTGTTTGTGTTTGATCTTTGTTAGTTTGATTAATATGTGTCTTGGGGTGTTTCACTTTGGGTTTATTCTGTTTGGGACTCCAACTAGAGATCTTGATCATCTTACTGCCTACATTATTTGTTCTTCACTAGCTTTTTCAAACTCCAACTAAAGTTCACAGGACAAATCAAGTTCATTGACCAATTGCTAGTTACCAGTAGGCTGTGACTGTGTAAATGACTACTGGTCTGAGATTAGCAAGAAAATTGGAAGATTAAGATAAGGCATGAAACTTGCAGGAAGAAAATACAGGCAAAAGATGCCAAGGGTGTCTCCATCATCAACTGACTATTGCCAAAAATCATGTCGTATTTCCTATTAGATTTGCCAGGGAGAGCAAATTAACACCAATCACAGGTGATTGAAGAAGACTATCCATTTTTTTTCTTCACAAATTATTAGCCAAATGAGGAATCTCCTCATTGATGATGAAGTACTATGCCATAAAGTACTCTAAGGAAAAGAGTTTGATCTTGGCAATCAGATTGACCCACGATCAAATTCAGATTGTGCTTAACACTGTCTATGTTACTTTGAATATGTGATTTAATAAGAGTTTCATTTTTCTCACCAGTCACTTAGGAAGTTAGCACCTGCAGGATTCAGTGCATATAGTAAGTACTTAATAAATCTTCTAGTGTCTTTAATGATTTTTTTTTCTTAACCTGTAATAGGTTCAGATATTCACTGAAGGTTTGCTACTTGCAAAACTTGTGAGATGGGTTATAGTCTGTGATTCATAGCACTTGTGGTCTGTATGAGGTTCAAACCTAAGAACTTCACCTCATAGTGACTGTACTCCCTAACAGTTTGTACTTCCTCAAAAATGTCACTTATTTCTTTTGCCACAGGGCACAGCATGCAAAACTTCCCTGAGCAGGGTTTGAACCAGTGCCCCTTGCAGTGGAAGTGCAGAGCCTTAACCACTGGTCTACTGGAGAAGTCCAAAAATGTCACTTTTCATGTCTGTCTCCCCACTTAGGGTGCATGATTTCCCACTAGGCAGGAAAGGGACTTTGAAGCCAGGAAGCAGGATTCCACACTCTTAATCCCTATCCTGATTACAAAAATAAATGTCACTTTTTTGTGTGCTTGAGGGGCCCACTGTCTAGGATGGGCAACTTGTGCATTAACTGTTTCAACACAGTGTAACAGAAGCTTACAAAGTTAAGTCTACATGAGAAAAACTGGAGAAAGTTTCACAAAACTTTTTCATGAATGAGAAGATGGTTGGTTTGGATCTTGAAGGAAAAATAGATATCTGGTTTAGGGGTTGAGAGAGGGAGATTCAAAACGAAGAAAACAGTGATATACTTAAAATAGGACTTGGTATATAGTAGGTGTTTAGTAAATGTAGAAGGAAGGAAGAGAACATATGATTTTGCAGTTATAAGAAATGATATAAATGAACTTATTTACTAAACAGAAACAGGCTCACAGACTTAGAGAATGATCTCAAGGTTGTTAGGGGGGAAAGTAGGGGCAGCAATAGTTAGAGTTTGGGATCGACACATATATACTGCTATATTTAAAATGGGTAACTAGCAAGGACTTACTGTATACCACAGGGAACTCTGCTCAATGTTATATGGCAGCCTGGGTGGGAGGGGAGTTTGGGTGACAATGGATACATCTGTGTGTACAGCTGAATCCCTTTGCTGTTCACCTAAAACTATCACAGCATTGTTAGTTGGCTAAACTTCAATACAAAATAAAAAGTTAAAAGAAGTTAGGTTGGAGGCAGCTTGATAGCTGGTGGCATGTGTTAGGAGACAAGTCCAGTAAGGTTGGGTAGGATAGCGAAGGCCCCAGATCTGTTGCAGAATTCAGAGTTCATCCTATGGGCAGTGTTTGGAAGCTTCAGAGCCAAGGGACCTTAGCTGATTCCTATTTTATAGACATACTATTCATTATTGACTTTAAGACACACTTTGGAAACAGTTTAATAACTCTGAGTCTCAGAAGCATCCCAACACTGATGATGTGTCATAGATTAATTGGCAGTTGTTTATTTTCCTTCTCAGAAATATATAAAATAGTGATGGCACCTTATATTTAATAAAAAGTTGACATTATAGCAGCACAGTAAGAGAGGAACAACGAATGGAAGCAAGAAAACTGGCCAGGAGATGCACCAAACAGCGGAGCTGTGTGGTAATGAGCTGTGACACAAAGCCAAACATGCCACAGTAGATTTTGAAATTCCAAAGTAAAGGAGGAGTTCCTAAGTTTAATGGGTTAGACTTAGCTTTCGGCTTTCCATTTTGTTATTTGCCACATGGTTAGAACCTGAGAACAAGCTTCTAGCTTTTCATTAAAACCATATTTTCTCAGATGAATAACAAGCATAAATAGTATTACTCAGCATCTACCAGGCAACAACATTTTGTGAGAAAGGGACAAGACCATTCAAACTAGAGGCCTCTTGAGATTTCTAACAGAAATAAAGGAAACTTTTAATACTGGAAGAGGCTTCAGAGATCCTGAGGTACAACGCCTTCATTTTATAAATGAGGAAAATGAGGTCCTGGCTGCTAATGATCTCAAATTTGCTGGTTCTTTGCCATTTCCTACATGGTGAGTCTAGCATGGAACCCTCCACCATGCTCCTTGACACCGGCCGTTTATTTGTTTACCTCTGCTTTTACTCTGACTCCAGTTCTACTAAGGAGCAGGCAGTATGAAAGGACATTTTGCCTTCAACCGCCAGAACTTAGAGCCAATAAATTTCTTATCAGTTCCCCTCTCTTTTTTCTGCCTCAGTGTACAGTTGCAATCTTATCTCTTTTGTTTAAACACCTGGCTGTCTGCCTCTTCACCTCTGTTGATGAGTAATGATGATGTCTCTGTTGCCTGGGCATTTGGTGTCTGAGCTTCTGATGGACACCACCTGCTTTTATGCAAACCAGTTGCTCCCACCCTGAGGAACTTTACCTAGTCCCAAAGTACAGTCTCTAGAAAACAGAACTCCCCACAACTTTGTTTTATTCCTCCATCTGACTATAGATTATTGGCCAAGCAGACCTGTTGAATATTTGCTCCTTTTCCAAGCTCCAAACTCTGAAATCCTTACTTAGTATGAAAACCACTTTCTCATCTTTAAGGAGCCTATAAAACACCAGTGATATGTGTGGACCTGCATCCTTTACTTCTGGTTGGACCAACTTTTCTATTCACTGGGGATCCCTTCTCATTGGCCTCATTGCTCAGGCATTTGTTCTGATTATTCAGTGTTCACACAGTTTAGATCCTAAACGTTTTCATCTGCTCTGCTTCCTTGCTAGGTTCCATTAATGGAGCACATGGAATTGAGTAGATGCTACTTGCTTTTGATATCTTAACTTTTAATCCTTATAGCAATCTCATTATAGGGTATGATCAAACATACTTTTACAGAAAAGGGACTGAAGTTAAGAGAAATTACCTAAATATGCCAAGGACATAAGCCATGTGCCAGAGTCAGGATTTAGATCTGGGTCTCAGCGGCTTCCTTCCTGCAGCGCTATGATGCTATGCTGTGTACTGTTGCTTAGTTGCTCTGTTCTGTCTGACTCTCTGCAGCCCACCAGGCTCCTCTGTCCATGGGGATTCTCCAGGCAAGAATACTGGAGTGGGGAGCCTATCCCTTCTCCAGGGGATCTTCCTGACCCAGGAATCAAACTGGGGTCTCCTGCATTACAGGTGGATTCTTTATCAGGGAAGCCCATGATGCTATAAGTACCCTCTATCCAGTACCAACTTACCACACAACACGTTGAGTCTGTTCTGCTTGACTTATTTTGGGATCAGAACCTCTTGGCTAGGCTTCTTGGTGCTTCCATGTCCTTACTTGCAGATTGGAGCAGTAGCCATTTACCTACTGAGAACTCATTTACCCATGAGTTTACCCAAGCCTTCAAACCTGGCTTCTAGGTCTTTCCTACCACCTCTGCAACCAACTCACCCTGGCCCTGCATACATGCTAAGTCACTTCAGTTGTGTCCTACTCTATTTGACCCTGTGGACTGCAGCCCACCAGACTTCTCTGTTCATGGGATTATCCAGGCAAGAATACTGGAGTAGGTTGCCATTCCCTCCTCCAGGGGATCTTTCTGACCCAGAGATTGACTCTGCACCTCTTTTATCTCCTGCATTGGAAATGGGTTCTTTACTGCTGGTGTCACCTGGGAAGCCCACCCTGGTCCTGCTGCCCAGCTATCTAAATCCCACTTGGGTGATGTCCAAACTGTATATGTCATTCAGACCTGTACAAGGATTTGAAAGTCTTTCCTTAGTCTCATTTTGCAGTATCCTAAAAGCCACTAGAAAACTAAGAAGAGAGTTTCCTGTGGTTTCTTATTTGTTTCTTACTGTAGAACTCTTATTTACTTACTTGGCTACATCGGGTCCCAGTTGTGGCCCACGGGCTCTCTCTCTAGTTGTGGCTCATGGGCTCCAGAGTGCGTGGGCTCAGTAGCTCAGTGGTATGTGAAATCTATTTAGGTGATAGATTAAACACATTTAGGTAATAGATTAAATCTAGGTAAAAATTTGGAGAAGGCAATGGCACCAGTACTCCAGTATTCTTGCCTGGAAAATCCCATGGACGGAGGAGCCTGGTGGGCTACAGTCCATGGGGTCGATAAGAGTCAGACACGACTGAGTGGCTTCACTTTCACTTTTCACTTTCATGCATTGGAGAAGGAAATGGCAACCCACTCTAGTGTTCTTGCCTGGAAAATCCCAAGGATGGGGGAGCCTGGTGGGCTGCCATTTCTGGGGTCGCACAGAGTTGGACACGACTGAAGTGACTTAGCAGCAGCAGCAGCAGGTAAAAATTACTATTACCTAGCTGGATCATTCAGAATTCTCAACCAGGGATCAACCCTGTGTCCCTTGCATTGCTAGGCAGATTCTTAACCCCCAGAGTACCAAGAAAGTCCCTAAAACTCTCCTTTAAGTTCCCAAACTGAAATTTGAGGAGTCTAAGCACATCATCAGGATGGTTTACCTGCAAAGAGAACAATAAAATACACATTTAAAAAATGTTTTCAAGTAGAATGGTGGTTTAAGTTTGAGCAGGTCATGAAACCAACAGTATCATTGCACTTAATAATAGCTAATATTTATTGAGCACTTAAAATGTTCTCTGTTCTATTCTAAATACCTTATACACATATTCTCATTAAATTCCCAATAACTCTATGCAGTAGGGGCTATTATCATCTTCATTTTATAGATGAGGAAACCAAGGCACAAAATAGATAACATGATTGGTCACCCAGATTCTGAATGAAAGAGTCAGAATTTGAGGACAGGCAATTTGATTCCAGAGTACAGGCATTTAATCAAGCCTAAGGATTATAATATTTTTCTTCAACAAATATACAGAAATCAGATATACAGAGGAGTATTGTTTTCAATGCAATCATGCTGTCATGTTGGGAAAATAAACCCAATTTCTAAGAATGTTGTCAATTCTCAAAATATTTTTGGAACTGACCTCTGATCCAGTTAGAATTCTATAAGGAGACTAGATTCATTAGGCTCACATCTTGGTTTTGATTAAAAGCAACCTTACCTTAATATAAAAATCATGCCATGAATCAGTAAAATTGATGAATATTGCCTCTCAGATGGAAATATGTGACAAGTAACTCCCAAAGAAGAAATATAAATGATCAATAAACATATGAAAAGATGTTCAACTAAATATTGTCAAATATATAAAAATCAAAAGAGTGAGAAAACACACTCCATCTATCAGATTGACAAACATTTTTAAAGACTGACAATATCTAAGATTAACAAGGATGGGAGAAAGAAATAACTTTCATGAATTATTGGTGATAGCATAACTTCGTATAATTTTTCTGGAAGGAAGTTTAACAATACACTGCAAAATATTAGCAGGGCATATCCCTGATCCAGATATCACAGTTTTAAGAGTTTATTCTAAGAAAATAATTCTTATTCTGAGAAAATTTATCATTCCAAGAACTCTTTTTCTAAGAAGAGGCTAAATATACAAATATCTAACAATGAGGATGTCCATCATAGTATTATTCATAGTTGAAATATTAAAAATANATATATATATCCCTTCCCTCCTGAACCTCCCTCCCATCTCCCTCCCCATCCCACCCCTCTAGGTTGATACAGAGCCCCTGTTTGAGTTTCCTGAGCCATACAGCAAATTCCTATTGGCTATCTATTTTACATATGGTAATGTAAGTTTCCATGTTACTCTTTCCATAAATCTCACCTTCTCCTCCCCTCTCCCCATGTCCATAAGCCTGTTCTCTATGTCTGCTTCTTCACTGCTGCTGCTGCTGCTGCTACTAAGTCACCTCAGTCGTGTCTGACTCTGTGTGACCCCACTGACGGCAGCCCACCAGGCTCCCCCATCCTTGGGATTCTCCAGGCAAGAACACTAGAGTGGGTTGCCATTTCCTTCTCCAATGCATGAAAGTGAAAAGTGAAAGTGAAGCTGCTCAGTCGTGTCCGACTCTTAGTGACCCCATGGACTGTAGCCCACCAGGCTCCTCCATCCATGGGATTTTCCAGGCAAGAGTACTGGAGTGGCTTCTCCACTGCTGTCCTGTAAATAAATTCTTCAGTACCATTTTTCTAGATTTCGTATAAAGGCATTAGATGATACTTATCTTTCTGACTCACTTCACTCTGTATAATAGGTTCTAGGTTCATCCACCTCATCAGAACTGATTCAAATGTGTTCCTTTTTATGGCTGAGTGATATTCCACTGTGTATAAATACTACAACTTCTTTATCCATTAATCTGTTGATGGACATCTAGGTTGCTTCCATGTTCTAACTATTGTAAATAGTGCTGCAATGAACAATGGGATACATGTGTCTTTTTCAATTTTGGTTTCTTCAGGGTATATGCCTAGGAGTGGGATTGTTGGGTCATACGGTGGTTATATTCCTAGTTTTTTAAGGAATCTCCATACTGTGTTCCACAGTGGCTGTATCAGTTTACATCCCTCCCCCCCTCCCCACCCAGTGTAAGAATGTTCCCTTTTCTCCACATCCTCTCCAGCATTTATTGTTTGTAGACTTTTTGATGATGGTCATTCTGACCGATGTGATGTGATATCTCACTGTAGTTTTGATTTGCATTTCTCTAATAATGAATATGCTATCTAGGTTGGTCATAACTTTTCTTCCAAGGAGTAAGTGTCTTTTAATTTCATGGCTGCAGTCACCATCTGCAGTGATTTTGGAGCCCAAAAAAATAAAGTCTGACACTGTTTCCACTGTTTTCCCATCTATTTCCCATGAAGTGATGGGACTGGATGCCATGATCTTCGTTTTCTGAATGTTGAGCTTTAAGCCAACTTTTTCACTCTCCTCTTTTACTTTCATCAAGAGGCTTTTTAGTTCCTCCTCACTTTCTGCCATAATGATGGTGTCATCTGCATATGTGAGGTGATTGATATTTCTCCCGGCAATCTTGATTCCAGCTTGTGTTTCTTCCCGTCCAGCATTTCTCATGATATCCTCTGAACAGAAGTTAAATAAGCAGGGTGACAATATACAGCCTTGATGTCCTCCTTTTCCTATTTGAAACCAGTCTGTTGTTCCATGTCCAGTTCTAACTGTTGCTTCCTGGCCTGACTGCAGCCATGAAGTTAAAAGACGCTTACTCCTTGGAAGAAGAGTTATGACCAACCTAGACAGCATATTCAAAAGCAGAGACATTACTTTGCCGACTAAGGTCCGTCTAGTCAAGGCTATGGTTTTTCCAGTGGTCATGTATGGATGTGAGAGTTGGATTGTGAAGAAGGCTGAGTGCTGAAGAATTGATGCTTTTGAACTGTGTTGTTGGAGAAGACTCTTGAGAGTCCCTTGGACTGCAAGGAGATCCAACCAGTCCATTCTGAAGGAGATCAGCCCTGGGATTTATTTGGAAGGAATGATGCTAAAGCTGAAACTCCAGTACTTTGGCCACCTTATGTGAAGAGTTGACTCATTGGAAAAGACTGTGATGCTGGGAGGGATTGGGGGCAGGAGGAGAAGTGGACGACAGAGGATGAGATGGCTGATGGCATCACTGACTCGATGGACATGAATCTGAGTGAACTCCGGGAGTTGGTGATGGACAGGGAGGCCTGGCATGCTGCGATTCATGGGATCACAAAGAGTCGGACACAACTGAGTGACTGAACTGAACTGAACTGAACTGGATAATGAGCAATGTTGAGCATCTTTTCATGTGTTTGTTAGCCATCTGTATGTCTTCTTTGGAGAAATGTCTTAAGTCTTTTTCCCACTTTTTGATTAGGTTGTTTGTTTTTCTGGCATTGAGTTGTATGAGCTGCTTGTATATTTTGGAAATTAATCCTTTGTCAGTTGCTTCATTTGCTAGTATTTTCTCCCATTCTGAGGGTTGTCTTTTCATCTTGCTTATAGCTTCCTTTGCTGTGCAAAACCTTTTAAGTTTAATCAGGTCCCATTTGTTTACTTTTGTTTTTATTTCTGTTACTCTAGGAGGTGGCGTCATAGAGGATCTTGCTTTGATTTATGTCATCGAGTGTTCTGCCTATGTTCCTCTAAGACTTTTATAGTTTCTGGTTTTACATTTAGGTCTTTAATCCATTTTGAGTTTATTTTTGTATATGGTGTTAGGAAGTGTTTTAATTTCATTCTTTTACATGTAATTCTCCAGTTTTCACAACACCATTTATTGAAGAGGCTGTCTTTGCTCCATTGCATATTCTTGCCTCCTTTGTTCAAAATAAGGTACCCATAGGTGCATGGGTTTATTTCCGGGTTTTCTATCTTGTTCCATTGGTCTATATTTCTGTTTTTGTGCCAGTACCATACTGTCTTGAAGATGGTAGCTTTGTAGCATAATCTGAAGTCTGGAAGGTTGATTCCTCCAGCTCCATTCTTCTTTCTCAAGACTGCTTTGGCTATTTGGGGCCTTTTGTGTTTCCATATGAATTGTGAAATTTTTTGTTCTAGTTCTGTGAAAAATTGATATGTCTATGTTTTGAAAAAAATTTACTATTACCTAGCTGGATCATTCAGCATCTTTACCAGACATGATATTCAATAATTTTGGACTGTATTCAAGACAAGAAATACACTCACAGATAAAGTGAGCTTGTCTCAGCTAAAGACATTCTTTTGTTATGTGAAGCACAGATCAATTTCAAGAGAGAATTTACAAAATTGTTTCATAATATCATTGAAATAAGTCTCCAAATGGTGATGACATTTAGAGCCTCAACATCTATTTAAAGATATAATTCTGGATTGTTTGTTAACAAAATTGTCTCACCACTTTTATTGTGTGCCTCTTATACTCTGTTTATTTACATCAGCTTTCACGAAAATTTTGAGACAGTTGAGCCCTGAAGAAATTGTCTCATGCAGTGGATAAACAAGCTGTAATTTCTTTAGCTTTGGCAAGCATTGGTAAATGAATGCATATTTTTACTTGCTTGACCAAGCTCAGGAATCTGCAACTCTGCTAACATTGCATTATGTGGATTGTGCCCTGAATAATACCATGTGTCCTGTTGCAAAAGCTGAAGATGCACTTGTGGAATTTACTTTATTCCAATTTATGGGGACTGCTGCACACGAATAGATTATTGTAGTGTCTGTGATTAATGGGACACCACACGGCTGCATGGACTTCATAAATCATTTGATGCAATGTCTGAGTGAATCTTACTTGCAAAATCAGCCTCAATCAGCTTGGCTCCGAAACTAGGTAAACTAGAAGGATGTGTCCAGTTGTGGGAGGTAGCGAGATGGCATTGCATTCAGTGCTGGGTCCAGTTTTGTGTCTCTTGTTATCAGTGATGTGAAAGAATGAAGAAGCAGCATGTTAATTAAATCTGCAGATGGAATTGGAAATGTCACAAATGCTGAGAAGGCCTGGGAAATGATACAAATTGGCCTAAAGTGATAAGCGGGGGTTGGAAGAAAGGCCACAAATACAACAGACCTGAGCATGCGTGCACACATATATGCACACATGAAGCAATATGCAATTATAGAAATCAGCTAATTTTATGACTCTCCTAAGATCCTGACATCATAAGAAAATAGTTTTGGAATAATGAATATTAAGAAAAAGACTTCAGGGTTTTATTCTAAAATCAGTGTTTAGCATTTGTTTTGTTTTTAAAATAATGATTTTATTGCTTTTCTGATACATGGTTATACATATTCATCATAAAAGAATCAGAAGCTTCAGATCAGCAATGATAAAATATTCTCTACAATAATCATATATACATATATATAATAAATGAAAAATTAGATCATATTGTATATTCAATTTTTATCCAACTTTATTAATGTAAGAATACTTCTTTTTTTAAAGGCCACGATTCTGAGGATCTTGCTCTGTACTCACCTTTTTCTTACTCATTGAATTTGTTCCCTTCAATCTTAGTAATTAAGAACTCTAAGAAAATGACAAAGGGTTACTCGTTGTATATGGAGAGGAAAAAAGAAAAATAATTTTCTTTTGAATACTCTGTTCCTTAGGAATTCCTTACACCACCAGCCGTATTTCTTTTAGCTCTCATTTGTCAGCCTTTTACCAAGGGAATAGTCATAGAATTCCCCACATCTTTCCTGACCTTGCAAGGAGGCTGGTCCTTTGATTCTGAGAATTATTGGCATTTCAGCAGAATCACTATTATGAACTGAGGGGCATTCCTATTTCCACAAACAATTTAAAAGGAGGAGAAAATTCTTTACAGTAAAGATAATTCACAAGGATCGAGGAAGGTAGTAATCTAAGACAAATGTCCTTTATAGGGTGGAGCTGGGGGAGGGTTGGAAAGAGGGGAGGAAGAGGAAGAGAGAGAAGGGAGGGTGGGAAGAAAGAAGAAAAACAGAAATGAAGAGATGTCTGCCTCCCTCCCTGAAATGTGCTTCCCTGGCAGCTCAAAAGGTAAATAATCTGCCTGCAATGTAGGAGACTCGGCTTCCATCCCTGGGTTGGAAAGATCCCCTGCAGAAAAGAATGGCTCCACACTCCAGTATTCTTGCCTGGAGAATTCTATGGACGGAGGAGCCTGGCAGGCTACAGTCCATGGGGTCGCCAAGAGTCGGACACGACTGAACAACTAACACTTCCACTTGGCCTCTCTGAAATATAGCTCTCAGCTTGCATGAATGTGTACAGTGGAATTTCTTCACTAATAAGTGAAATAAAAGTCTAATTCCAACAGCCGACAGCAGAATCTGAATGCTATTGAATCAAACCTGAAAGTGCAGGGAGAAGATTGTATAGTCAAGGGAGAACAAATCAGCCTTGGAGTCAATTTTGGAGCTTTGAATTTGGCATTGGGTAGCCTTAACAGGGGGGTCAGCATCCTCTTTCCCAGCTGACCTGGGCTAACCTGTCCACACAGTGATCAGATAAAAGAGAAAGAGCCATGCAGAGGAGTCTACGGATACTGGTTTCCGGTTTTCTCACCAACTACCTGGGGTCATTAAATAATTCCTATCACCTCTTTTGGGTCTCAGTTTTCTCATTTGTGCAGTAAAGTGTTTGCTCTGGGTCATCTCTAACATCCTCTACAGTAGACCCGTGGTACTCAGTTTTGGTTGTATGTTAGAACTACTTGGGTCTCCCTCCAGATTATTTACATCAGGCTCTCTGGAGTGAGACAGGTGTTAGTTGTTTTATGCTCCCTGGGTAATTCCATTGTGTTGCTGAGGTTAGAAATCTCTAAACAGTACTAGATAATTCTTTATTCTAAAATAATAAGAAAAATAATAACTAACTTTAATTCCATGTTCACCAAGTGCCAGAAGTACTTCACATATTTTGGCTCATGAAATCCTCACAAGGACCTCAGGAGTTAAACATTTCCCCAATGCTACAGATGCTGACATTGAGGCTTAGAGTAGTTAGGTAATTTGTTGGGAATTAGCCAGCCAGAAAGTAGGCAATTTGTTCCCAGAACTCAGGATGCTGCCTCCCTAAGCCATACTGAGAAGCCTCTTGGAAGTGGAGTTAGGTTTTGGAAGTTTTGTAGAATTTCTGTTTTATTTTCCATAAGATAAAACTGGTTGAGACTATGTCATATTCTGGTTGTTTCCTGTCTCTACTTCTAATTTTGTAATTCCCTTTCATTTTTACTTAAAGTGCTATAGTAGCGGGGTTCTAAAGTATCTGAACAAGTATTGCCATGTATACTGTTAACTAGTACTTACATACTACTTACTGTGTGATAGCACTGTCCAAAGTGTTTTTCTGTGTTGTTTTTTTTTTGTATATTTTTCAAAACAGACCACAATATGTTTGAGCTCCTCTCTTTAGGAAGTAGACTATTTCTTTACCTTAATTCTGGACTTGGCCACATAGGTTGTTTGGCCAAAGAGATACCAGCATATATGACAAAAGAAAAGCTTTAGAAAGTGCTTGGGTACTTGTATGTGATCTCACGTTTCCAGCCTTAGAATTCAGCTGCCACATGAAGAAGTCCAGGCCAGCCTGCTACATGCTAGAGATACACAACTGAGTTGTCCAAGCCAAGCACAAGGCGTGCAAGTGAGGCCAAGCAGCCCCAGCTGACTGCCAGCTGAGTGCCTGGGGGCACTAGCAGAACTGCTTAGCTAGGCCCAGTGCAAATTGTCAGCCTTAGGAATCATGAGCTAATAATTATTGTTATAAAGATTTACATTTTGGGTCAGTTTTAATGCATCAGATCTAACCAATACATATATATAACGTCTTTATTTCTCGTACAAGACTGTGAGGTGGATTTCATCTTTATTTTGTAGATGAGAAAACTGAGGTTCAGAAGGTTAAATATTTTGTCCAAAGTCACTTAGCTGAGAAGTAGTTGCACTGGGATATGAATCCTAGACTGGATATAGAATCCATGCACTTAACCTCCATGCCATGCTGGACGGCAAGTGTACATCTTTTAAGAGTATGCTTCCCTGCATTCATTTTCAGTGACTTAGAGAAGATATGGCATCCAAAAGAGAGAAATTTGGTATAATTTCTATCCCTTACATTATAATTCTAGTGTTTTCTTCTCTCTCTTTCCTTCACCCATTTGTCCTCTCAGTATTTATTAAGCTTCTACTATTTTCCTGTGTCAGCCAGTAGGGCTATAAATATGAATCAGACACATTCTTTGCCCACAAGGAGATCACATTTTATTGGGGGAGACAACAACGTCAATAAATAATTATAACACAAGATGAGAAGTGCTATTATATGGACTTGCAAAAAAACACTATCATGGTGCAAAGGTGAGATGATCAGCTTTCCTGAACGGCGATGAGGGAAGTCAAAGCTTGTCATACCATCATCATTATTACTTTTTTTTTTTTTTTATGTAGTCCTCATGTGTTCACCTTTTAAAAAGGGAATACTTTTTATTAACACTTGCTTTATTTTTCCTATCTTCCTCCCTTTCCTTCTAACCTCCCTCCTTTCATTTTGCACTTCCTTCCAGCCATCCTTCCTTCCTATGTCTTTATATATTTATAGAATACCTACTTTGTCGTCAAGCACAGTATCTCAGTGAATAAGACACACAAGCTCTCTGCTTTTATGTAGCATATACTGAAATGAATTGAGACAGATCATAAATAAGCAAGAAAAATTCTTATTGGTACTAAGAGCTTTCAGTTCAGTTCAGTTCAGTCACTTAGTCATGTTGGACTCTTTGCGACCCCATGAATCACAGCACACCAGGCCTCCCTGTCCATCACCAACTCCCGGAGTTCACTCAGATTCATGTCCATCGAGTCAGTGATGCCATCCAGCCATCTCATCCTCTGTCGTCCCCTTCTCCTCCTGCCCCCAATCCCTTCCAGCATCAGAGTCTTTTCCAATGAGTCAACTCTTC